>JARPMJ010000961.1:0-201899 GCA_033366665.1 Phoxinus dragarum
AATAGTTAACCCTAGGTTATTCTAAACCCTGTGTAAACAGAATCCGTCTCCCCCAAACGCTGAAACTACCGTTTATACAATGCAAGTTTCCATGACTGTCCAAAGCATATGAATATGGAGCATGTGATTGGCTGCCTGTTGCGAACCATCAAGTCTTAACATTTGGTTTGATACCGTGTGAAAAGCCCTTTTATGCTTGGAATGACTTGGATGAACAATCCCACTAATTTAAAGAATAAACAAACATGCTGGTGACAGCATTGCTTGAACTTCATGTGTATCTGCAGTGAAACGCTTACCGATGGATTCTTCAAAGGAAAAAATGACCTCCTTTCCTGCTTTTGTTAATTCATGGATTCTATTTCCAATCCATTTGAAGCCAGGCAGTGTTTCCTAGGATGAAGGAGAGCAAAGTAAAAATACCAAAGTTAGTAACTATTAAGCAGTGTCCTTGAACTTTGTTTAGCAAATCAATTAATTCAGATCAGGGGTTTTCAAATCTGAGGGGAAGTGCTGCACAAGGAAGTGCTAGAGGGTACGTGGACATTTTTAGAGAAAAACTGAATTTTTAAATAACAATTGTATTGGGTCTTTATACAGGTGAAACTCAAAAAATGTGAATATTGTGCAAAAAAAAAAAAGTTATTTCTGTAATTCCCCTTAAAGGGTGAAACTAATATATTATATAGACTCATTACATGCACAGTGAGACCTTTATTTGTTATAATTTTGATGATTATGGCTTACAGCTTCTGAAAACCCCAAATTCAAAATCTCAGAAAATTAGAATATTACATGAAATCAATAAAAAAAAGGATTGAAAGTAAAGAAATGTCGGTCCTCTGGAAAGTATAATCTCTAGGCTGGATTACTGCAATGCTCTTCTGGCTGGTCTTCCATCATGTGCAACTAAACCTCTACAAATGATCCAGAATGCTGCAGCCCGTCTTGTCTTCAACGAGCCCAAAAGGGCCCACGTCACTCCTCTGTTCATCTCTCTGCACTGGCTACCACTCGCTGCTCGCATCAAGTTCAAGGCATTGACGCTTGCTTACAGATCGACCACAGGCTCAGCTCCCTCCTACTTTCACTCGCTCCTACGAGTCTACATCCCTACCAGAATCATGCGATCGGTCAATGAGCGACGGCTCGTGGTACCATCACAGAGAGCTACAAAATCACTCTCCAGAACATTCTCATTCACGGTTCCATGCTGGTGGAATGATCTCCCGACCCTCGTCCGGAATGCAGAATCCCTGACCACATTCAAAAGACAACTGAAAACTCATCTCTTCCATGAGCACTTGACATAAAAAAATAAAAATAAAAAATAAAAACCTCTTCCTTTAATCCTCCCTTGTTTGGCTTATGCTACTCTGAGCAATGCCTGAACTTTGTATTTTGAGCTCTTCTTGCGTTGTTTTTGCCTCTTCACGATGACTCGCTTGCTGTAGTCCTCAGTTGTAAGTCGCTTTGGATAAAAGCATCTGCTAAATGACTAAATGTAAATGTACTTGGTTTGGGCCCTTTTTGCATGAATTACTGCCTCAATGCGGCAAAATAAATGAACTTTTGCACGATATTAAACAATTTTGAGTTTCACATGTACAAAATTATAGCTGCCTTTTAAATTTAAGGATGCGGTCCTTATATGAGCATCCAAACCCCCATTTAGATCATAATCTCGATTCAAGAATAATAAAGCACTCAAGATATTTTAAGCCTTAGTATAGGAACAAACTTCAAATTGAGACTTGAACTAACCTCAAAATGAAAGCCTTCAATGCGTGCAAAGGCATTAAGTATTTTGGAAGAAACGGTGGTGGCCAGCATGTATACTCTCTCACTGTCTGCTGGGTCAGGGTGCGCTTCCTTCCAGTTAAACAACATCCACCAGCCGAGCAATGCAGCTAACTCGTTTCCCGTGAACACTTTCCAACTGCAACTGCCCATAAAAAACATCGAATACTAATTACTACTGAACTCAAGAGTTCAGAACAAGTACGGTCAAGTAGACCTGATACTTCTAGGTTTAACTGCTAAGGGTTTTAATGATAAAGTACTTGTCATTCTGCTCCGCAACAGCCAAGCGATCAGCATCGGGGTCTGTGGCCACGACGATGCGAGCCTCTTCTCTCTCGGCCAAACGAAGGGACAGCTCCTGAAACGTGCAACACAACTCAATGGTTACAGTATGTCCGCATGTTAAATTAGCATGGTTTTCCCCTTTACTTCACTGTTTGGGGTCACGGTTTGGCTAAGTGGTTTTGGCAGGATGCAATTACCACATTATGGCAAGAACCCTTGGTCTTTCAAAGACAAACTTAATAAATAAAGCACTAATTAATAAGCCAATATGCTCATGGTTCCAAATAAAGTATTTGTACAAAGGTTTTTTGTTTGTTTATGGTTATTAAATACATTTTGTAGTTATTTAGAATTATGTAACTTAATATAAGTTATAAAAGTCTAAATAAAAAAGAAATAAAATAAATGATTTTACCAAGACAGATTCTCCTTCCTCTGGGTTAGGACAACTGACAGTGGAAAATTCTGGATCGGGATCTTTCTGTTCTGGAACAGGGATCGGAGGTGGGAAGCCAAACTGCTGAAAAGCTCTCCGGACAAAGTTGTGACCAACACCATGGAAAGATGAATGCACAAACTTCAGGGGAGACTTTGTGTTTAAGTTCTCTGCAAAGAAAAAAAAAAAACGTTTTGAAGGAATTTATTTAAAGGGTAACTAAACCCCCTGGTCAGAGCCTAACTCCACCTACTGGCAATATTTGAAAAATGCAGGAAAAAAAATAATGGGGGGACGAACCGAGGGCAAAATAAATAAATAAATGGTGTTATCGTTTACAATTACAGTCTTATACATTCACCCCAGAGGTGGACAGTAACAAAGTACATTTACTTGAGTACTGTACTTAAGTACACTTTTTGAGTATCTGTACTTGAGTATTATTTTTTCTGGAAACTTTTACTTTAACTTCACTACATTTGAAAGACAAATATCGTACTTTTTACTCCACTACATTTCTGTCAAGGGCCTTGAGTAGAAAGTAGTAACGTCGGGGATGATTTGGGTTGCATTTTGGTTGGAAATGAAAGTCTGGTTGACGTCAGAACTCGACTGATTTTGGCTTCTGACGTCAACCGATTTTCAACCGCAATACAACATCTGTCCACTATTGGAGATTAACGTCAATCTGACATTGGATTCTGACATCAACATGATTTAAATTTTCAACGTTGGGTTTGGTCTTCTAAATGCATATTTTGTCATTGTTTTGGAGCACACTAGCTTATAGATAACAAGGCTAACATATTCATACTAAAAGCCAAAAAACTGGGAACAGCCATTTGGGCGTCCACAACCATTGTGGATGTTATTGAGTGACTTATTCAATCCCACTACTGGAACTGTGTTATAGAAATACATGTGATATTGATATGAGTGTAGTCAGGCAGAGATTCAGAGGCATAAGGTACTGTAAATTGGTTATTACATGCAATAATGCAACAATAATAAAACAATGAATTGACATTTACTTTTATACTTAAGTACTTTACTATACATAACTATACTATACTCTACTATACTTAAGTCTTTACAACTTTTACTTGTAACGGAGTAATATTTGACCAGTAGTATCTGTACTTTTACTGAAGTAAGGAAGTTGTGTACTTTGTCCACCCCCCTCCCACAACACCCAATAGGAAATTCAACTGCAGCAGCCACCGTTCAACCTGAAGAGGGCAGCACTCAGACGTTTTTACACCATATATTGTAGAATTAAAACACATACCCAAATGTCAAAACATTTACTCGGATCAATGAACAGCACTAATAAAGCCCCAGTCTAACAGATCATTAACAAACAAAAAGTTGTTTCAGGATTTAGTTACCCTTTAAAAAAAAAAAAAAAAAAAGTGGTCAAAATCATACAAATGTGTATGTTAAAACACATACTTGAAAAATACTTACTTCTAAATAGTTCCTCTAACCAAAATAAATTATTTAGACTTTGTAGATCATAGTGTTTCTGAAAGTCACCATGAAATAAAAATTGACCGTTCATATCTTTCATGAAATATTGCAGTATTTACTATAAGTGATTTAAATGCACATTTTTTATTTTTATTTTTTTTTATTCCTGTGTCCTTGTAATGTTTAATCAAAATAACTTCCCCTCCCCTCATCTCTTCTCTGATGATGCGTTTACTGGCGTGAGGGCGGGGCAACCTGTCACTCACATGAGATCCACCAATAGCAAACCACAACAATCCAAATAATTCTTCATGGACAAAATCCTACATCAATTCATCTGCCCTGCAAGCCGTTTCACTCAGACATACGTCACAGTAGTGAAGTCAAGTCAAGCCAAGAATATTTGTATAGCGCTTTTCACAATACAGATTGTATCAAAGCAGCTTCACAGTAATAAATTAACGTCCATGTTTGGTAATGCTAATCAATAGTATTATTGATTGATTCATTAAATTGAATATCCCCAACTGAGCAAGCCAAAGGCAACAGTGGCAAGGAAACGAAAAACTCCATCAGGTGACCCAATGGTGACCTAAAACTCCATCATGTGACCTAATGGTGACCTAAAAACAAAAACCTTGGGAGAACCCAGGCTCAGTCGGGGGCCAGTTCTCCTCTGGCGGTTATGAACTAGAGGCCGGATTTAACTGTAAGATTAAAATATTTATATGAATGCCTGGCTGAAGAGATGCGTCTTTAATCTAGTTTTGAACTGGGAGAGTATCAGGAAGGCTATTCCAGAGTTTTGGAGCTAAATGTGAAAATGCTCTCCCTCCTTTGGTGGACTTGGATATCCTAGGTATGACCAAAAGCCTCGAATTTAGCGATCTTAAAGAGCACGATGGATTATAGGGCGATAGAAGATTCGTTAAATAGACTGGAGCTAAGCCGTTTAGGGCTTTATAAGTCAGTAACAATACCTTATAATTAATACGGAACTTTATAGGTAACCAATGTAGTGATGATAAGATAGGTGTTATATGATCATATTTTCTTGATCTAGTAAGAACTCTAGCGGCTGCATTTTGGACTAACTGTAGCTTGTTTATTGAGGATGCAGGACAACCAGCTAATAGAGCATTACAGTAATCTAGTCTCAAGGTCATGAATGCATGAACTAACTTTCCTGCATCAGAAACTGATAGCATATTACGTAGCTTAGCAATGTTTCTAAGGTGGAAAAAGGCCGTTTTTGTAACATATGAAATATGATTTTTAAAAGACAGGTTGCAGTCTAGTATGACACCCAGGTCTTTTACTGTAGAGGATAAAGTAGCTGGACATCCTACTATGTTAAAGTTGTATTGTGAGAGGTTTTGTGGGTGGTTTTTTGAACCGATAAGTAGTACCTCTGTCTTGTCTGGATTTAATAAAAGAAAATTACGCGTCATCCAATCTTTTATATCTTTAACACACTCTGTCAATTTTGATAATTTAGCGTTTTCATCCGGCTGTGATGAAATATATATTTGAGTGTCATCAGCATAACAATGGAAACTAATTCCATGTTTCCTTATAATATTTCCAAGTGGCAGCATATATATTGAGAATAATAGAGGGCCTAGCACAGATCCCTGCGGCACTCCATAGTTTACTGAAGTTATGATCGATTTTTCTCCATTTAAATAGACAAAATGGTAGCGGTCAGATAAGTATGATCTAAACCAGCTTAATGCTTGTCCTTGAACGTCAGTATAATTTTGTAGTCGATCTAAGAGTATTGTGTGATCTATAGTATCGAACGCAGCACTAAGATCAAGTCAAACTAGTATTGAGATACAGCCTTGGTCCGAAGCTAAAAGTAAATCATTAGTGATTTTAACGAGCACAGTTTCAGTGCTATGGTGCGGCCTGAATCCAGACTGAAACTTTTCAAAGATGTCATTTTCTTGCAAAAAAGCGCTCAGTTGAGCGGACACAACTTTTTCTAATATTTTAGACATAAATGGAAGATTTGAAATGGGTCTATAATTTGCTAGATTATGTGGGTCTAATTGTGGTTTCTTAATGAGTGGTTTTATAACTGCCAGTTTAAATATTTTTGGAACGTGACCTAAAGATAGAGACGAGTTAATGATATTGAGGAGAGGCTCTTCCACTACAGGTAACACTTCTTTCAGTAGTTTAGTGGGTATTGGATCTAATAAGCATGTTGTTGTTTTAGATGAAGTGATACGTTTATTTAACTCTTTTTGTTCTATAGTTGTAAAGCGCTGTAATTGTTCTTGCGGGGTGATAATTGAGGCTGATTTATAAGGCACGATTGAAGATTGAACGTTTACAATTGTGGTTCTGATGCTTTCTATTTTCTCAGTGAAGAAGTTCATGAAATCATTACTGCTAAACTGTAACGTGATATTTTGTTCAGGTGACGTCTGTTTATTTATTAGTCTAGCCACGGTGGTAAATAAAAATCTTGGATTATTTTGGTTGTTTTCTATTAGTTTGCGGAGATGCTCAGCCCTTGCCGCTTTTAGGGCCTTTTTATAACGTGACATACTGTCTTTCCACGTGATTCTAAAGACCTCTACATTAGTTTGTTTCCATTTATGCTCTAATTTACGGGTTTCTCTCTTTAGAACATGCGTAGTATTGTTGTACCATGGTGCTTTACTTTTCTCTCTGACCTTTTTTAATCTAATGGGTGCAACAATATCCAATGTTCTAGAGAGAATGGTGCTCATAGTGCTAGTTACTTCCTCTAATTCATCTGTTTGTTTGGGTTCAGGCAGTAACTGAGACAAATCAGATAAGCAATTTGAGAAATTATCTATGGTGGATGGAAGGATTGTTCTGCCTGGTCGGTAACGCAGCGCAGCGTGACATAGTACTGTAGTCCGTAATATACAAGTTACCAGGAAGTGGTCACTGACACCATCCCTTTGTTACGTGTATGTTAAATTATCTACGTGTATGTTAAAATCTCCAACAATGAATGCTTTATCGACGTTGACCAATAGATCTGAGAGAAAATCTGCAAACTCTTTTAGGAAATCAGCGTCAGGCCATGGCAGTCTATATACGGTAGCCAAGGCTAGAGATAATGGGGATTTTTTTCTTACATCTAAGAGCGTAACATTTAATACAAGTACTTCAAACGAATTAAATTTGTCACCTGTTTTCTGAGTAACATTAAGAATATCTCTGTAGATTGTTGCAACACCGCCGCCACGACCAATCAGACGGGGCTCATGCTTATAACAGTATCCTGGTGGAGTAGACTCATTTAGACCGAAATAGTAATTTGGTTTAAGCCAGGTTTCAGTAAGACAAAGTACATCGATGCTATTATCTGTGACCATTTCATTTACAATAGTTGCTTTAGGTGTGAGTGATCTAAATGTTCAGAAGACCTAGCTTTAGAAATAGTTTTTGTTCACTAATAGCGAGATTTTCTGTTTTAATAACAATTAGATTTTTCCTAGATCCTACAGAAGATGTATTATTTGATCTCACTAAACGAGGAATAGACATCTTGGAGATGTTATCCGAAAGAAGATCCGCTCCATTTCTACTTGGGTGTAAGCCATCAGCACGGAAGAGCCTAGGTCGCTCCCAAAACAGATTCCAATTATTTATAAAGAGCAGTTTCTGCTCATTGCACCATGACATTAACCATTCATTTAGCGCGAATATTCTACTGAACTTTTCATGCCCTTGTCGATACGTGGGAAGCGGCCCAGACACAATGATCGTTATTTCAGGCGATACGGTGCATACCGTCTCGATTAGGTTCCTGTAATCCTTTTTTAAAACCTCTGTCTGCCGCAGCCTGACGTCGTTCACTCCTGTGTGCAACACGACAGCTCTGACGCGCTCGTCACCGTTCAAGATCTCGGGTACCCGCGCAGCGATATCGAAAACACGGTCATCAGGAAAGCAGTGGCTACGCACCTTACTTTTACCTGACGTAGCGTGGACGTGCCGAATTGAATCGCCGATGATCACAGCATCGCGTTCCGTTTCGCGAAAAGGGGAGAAGCGGTTGTGAGTGGAAATCTCAAAAACCGGGAGGGGCGGAGAGATTCTTCGCGTCTTCCGCTGCGAAACCACCCAAGCTTCGTGATGGTGCGTCGGAGCCGGAGTGAATGAAACCATGGCTGATCGTGGCCTTGGCGCACGGGAGGGACCAATGCTGAGAGACGCACGGCGTGGACGAAATCGGAGTCTGCGGATTATTAACTGATTTGTGTGCATCGACGCGAGATGTTTCAAGAGCTAAACGCCGGTCTCTTAGCTCGGCTTGTCTCTCTAAAAGATCGCAGATCTGCTTCTCTACAGCTTCCAGCTCAGACTGCACCGCCTGCAGCTCGAATGTGTCCTCACCTGCACCAGAAGGTAGACAACATACATTTGATATATTCACCATTTAAACAGATGGACAGTAATTAGCAACGACGTTACCAGTGATGCTATCAATATTAACGCTAATTTATGACTGAAATCTTGGATATAATCTGTCTTTTTAATGGTACGGGTGTGATGTAGACGCACGATAGGCGAGAAAATGTTCGTTTGTAAGCGAGTGTAAAGAAGACACGCTCAGCCGTGACCCACAGGTGTAACGAACCTGTATTGGGTCAATCGGTTTGAGACGCGTCTACTCAACAGTCCGCGTTGTAACTATGAGATTTTGAGCAGCAGTGCTTCTCAGTGAGGAAAAGTAGAAAATGTTCGTTGTAAGTGAGTTTAAAGAGAGAAATCACGGATTATCAACCAAATCAATGGAGCTCAAACAAAAACAACGCGTTCAGGAAGTGACGTGTCTTCAGGATACATCCTAGTGAAGAAAACAGTATGCATCTTCAGTTTAATGCTGACTTTAAAGATAGTTTGTCAAATGTTTGTGCTAATCTTGCTAGTATTGCTATTTGGTTTAACTGGGTACCAAGTAAAATAAAAAATAATTACTGATATTATACATTTGTTTTGTCTTTGTCTTTTGTATTAACCAAACAAACATACTAACAAAAACAAACAAATGTATAATTACTGATATTATACATTTGTTTTGTCTTTGTCTTTTGTATTAACCAAACAACATACTAACAAAAACAAACAAACATACAATGCAAGAGTGGATGTCTCTTTTATCACAGCTGAAGTCAAGCAAAATAATGCTTTATGAAACACGAAACGATGTCCATTTTCAGCCCTTCCCGTTTAAGTCTCTCCAGCACACGAAAGCTTATATATATATATTAATGAGGGTCCTAAAGGGTTTGTTGTTGTGCTCAGTCCGATCCACTATCAACAGCGTTTCTCAGAAATCGCTTACTGCACCTTTAATTTGTTTCCTTGAATTCTTTAGCAGTGTTTATTTATTGAAGAAAATACTAAAAGTAACGTGTAGAGTTTAATTTAAAAGTATTACATCCAATTTATTCATATTTAGCTTTGCAAATAAATAAGAAAATTAGCTTTTTTTTTCTTTTTTTTTTTAGTACTATAGTACATGGTGATCTCCAATTATGGTAAAATGGAATTGTGAAATTTTACGGTTATAGATACATCATCACCTAATAAAAATGTTAATTTTGTGAAATTTACAAGTAAGCAATACAATATTGACTGTAGAAAAATTATTTGTCAGGGTGTGAAGAACCTTCAAACTGCACACAATGTTCTTTCTAACGGAAAAAAGGTTTTCTAGAATATAACGGTTCTTCACGCTCAATGTCACATTTATGGCATTGGCACTTCAAAAGAGTCCACAAAAGAGTTGTGCGGACTCTTTTTAAGTGCCTATTGTTATTTGGTTGTATGGACTAATGTGAAGGCACGGTGAGTTCCTAGCTCCCTTCACATTTATGGCACCAAAACATGCTTCTAAGAACGCTTCACTGAAGTTTTTTGGGGAAACCAAAAACGGTTCATCTATATAATTGCTACAAAAAACACTCTTCGGTTCTTCCTGGCACTTTGTTTTTACAGTTTAAAAACACCAATAGTACACTCTTAGTACAGGCGAGAGACTGCACCTGTGGAAGCAGACAGTGTTTAGCTCTTCCATGTACCAGCGGCAGACGTCCTCCAGCGGGTCACTCCTTAACAGGCTGCTCTCAACTAGGTCCGCATTCCAGGACTCGGCCCACGGTTCAGTGCTCTCCCCAATGCAATGCAAGATCTCCTTATCGTGTGGCGAGGAGATCTGTGCACCATTGTGCCAGTAAACCTACAGAAAAACCACAAGGTTGAATCACATCAATTGAACACCTTGTTCCTGTCCTTGAGTACAAGACATCCTTGAGTGCGCTCGTGTTGCTTTCTAAAGCCAGTGCTTTTAAACTTGTGTACAGTCCCTTGCAGCAATGATATGAATACAACATGTATTTGTACTGTGAAACATTTCAGAATGCAAAACAAAATCAAGATTTTAGGCAGTTGGACAGGTCTACTGTAATAGGGTTGGGTATCGTTTGCATTTGAGCGATTCCCAATTCGCAGTTGCGATTACAAGAAAAATAGTCAAACATTATTTAGATATCAAACCTATTTATTCTGTCTTTTTGCAAAACATTTAAATGCAGCTGAATACCATTAACAAAAATCAGCAGCCAAAAGGACACTTGCACAAACTTTTGCCTTCAACAAAAATACCACAGCAAAATCTAACTAACTAGACCAACTAATATAAAGTTCAAACATTAGAAATAAAATAAGAACAAATAAATACAACTGAACAAATAAAAGAAACAGTTTTTTTAAGTTTCTCAGGTATGTCTAGTACATACATTGAAATCAAATGTTATCAAATGTAAAATAACACTGCATTGTCTTTACATTATAAATAAAATAGAGGTGAATCCTTATTAAAGTTACAAAAGTTATTTAGCCAAGAATGGAGTAATTTTCTTTGTCTTTTGATTAACATTAATGACTGCAGAAGGTACATTAGGATGCTTTCATAAGAGCGAATGAACGGATCCAATATACTGACACACATGCGTTTTCTTTCTTAACGGTTTACATTCACTTAAGACAAAACCAGCTGTGTTTAAAATTAGATTGTCAATTTTGTGTAAGTTTGTCCATTCAAGCACATGAAGACGTGAAAAGTGAATTCAGTATTTGCGTACTATATGAAAGCCAGCTTTCTGTGCACACACATAAAACAGCGTGCGAATACCAAATTAAGATATTTCACATGTTCTTGTGCTTGAAGTTTAAAAATAACATGACAATGCGCATAAAGAAATTGATAGGCAGAATCTAAATTTTTGTTATTGTTTTTCCACCACACGTGAAGTGTGTACCAATAGTAAAATGCAATGTTAAGCCTCAGAAGAAGGACCAAAGGACTCCATATTTTGGTTTTATATTAATAAAAAGAATTTTACAAAAAGAGAAGGACGACAATATACACTTACTTTGCCATAACAGAATTACTTTTTGAACTTATAAGAACTACATTTACAAAGTCACTGAGTTATATCTATAAAAGATCCAGCAGAAGAAAGTAAATGATCATTTTCATTTTGGGGTGGATTATATTATACCTTTAAGTTTGCTAGGCTTAAAAACGTGTATATTATCGAAAAACTAAAAAGGGGGCAAATAACAAGAATAGCAAGTGTGAGAGTGTTATAACTCCTCCAGCTCTTTTATTGCTGTTTTTATTTTACACTTTCAAGACAAAACTGTGATGCAGCAGAATGATCTGAAATAACTGAAAACTGTAGGTTTATTCACAGCTGCTCACCTTGTACCCGTTGTCCTCTTTTCTGTTATGAGAAGCAGTGATCATGACTCCAGCTGCAGCTCCGTACTTCATCACAGCGTACGGCTGGAGGACAAAAAGATGGAAAGACAAATCACAGGATTCAAGATAACCTTCACCTCTTTTCTTGATCATCATTGCTCCTAGGGGTTATTCCCCAGACAGACAAAATAACAACTCTGTAGTTATATAACTGTAACTAAAACAAAATCTATCAATAACATTTTCTTACCACAAATGGGGTAGGCACATATGTAGAGAACAAATAGACAGGGATATCTTTACAAAGCATAACAGCTGCAGTCAACCTGGCAAGCCTGCAGATAAACCAAAGGGTGGGAAATGTTATTTACACTCTTTTATCTGATGTAACAGAACAATTATTTATTACAGCAAATGCAGAGTACTGTATAGACATACACAAATATGATTCTAAAATATAGATGCAAGCAGCAATTAAGGGGCTAAGCACAAATCAAAGAGTAAGTTATCAGACTGCAACAATAAGTAATTGAAGACATTTTAGATCAATTTCAAGATCAAAATATATATTAAATATAATAAATACAATTATACAATCACTAGTAATTTGATTTAATTGCTTAACCAGCAGGTGGCGCTGTTACCAAATTGATGTGTGGTCAGTGTTAGGTGACAATGACACATTCAAAGTTTGGTGTAAATATGCCCAAGTGTTGCAGAGTCACAGCCACCATGCCATCAAATTAGTTGATGCGTTATTCGAGAATGGTTTCAGACTATGCCGGAAAAAGTTCAGGTTTTTTTTTTTTCTAAACCGATTTCGGTAAAAATCAGACGAACTGTCCAGGTAAGAGGAGTTTGAAAAAAAAGTTTTTCTAAGAAATACAAAATGGCAGAAAGCAAGTTCAAACTAATAATTTGCATAATTGGTATTCATCATTGTTCTCAGTATAACCCAAGGAATCTATTAATGCCAGTTTCATTAAAATATGAAAAATTTAATCAAAAGCTATTAGCATTTTTTTTCCCATTATTATATCACTTGAAATTTTACGTAAAGTTTTGGAAAATTGATAATGAAACTTTAAGTGCTTTCAGGGCATGGTCCGAGTTTTAGTAATGATATTCTGATAAATTAAAATACAGCATTTTAAGACAAAATTCGAAATGGCCAATGACTAAACAGCCGATATGGGAAAACTGGGAATCATTCAACTCGGTATGCTGCACTGAATTAAAAGAGAACTATTGTTAAGTGTAGGAAGAGAACTCTTATTTTTTCCAGTTTTGAGTTCTTTCCTCAACAATCCAAATGTATTAGAGTTAGGGCTGCAACAACGAATCGATAAAATTGATAAAAATCGATTATCAAAATAGTTGGCAACGAATTTCATTATCGATTCGTTGTGTCGCGCGACACAGAGAGAGAGAGAGAGAGAGAGAGATATATATATATATATATAAAAAAATTTTAAAAAAAAAATTAGTTGAGCGCAGAGCTAGGCGCCGGACTGGACAAAAGGGAAGCGAACTCCGCGAGTGACACTGCGCTTGAGACACGTGTGTTTGCGCGCGACTGTGTCTGCACGCGCAAGAGAGACCGAGTGTGTCCGAGACCGCGCGATATAGAGTGTGTTTGCGCGCGAGTGTGTCTGCGCGCGAGAGAGACCGAGTGCATCTGAGAGCGCGCGATAGAGACCGAGTCTATTTGCGCGCAAGAGAGACCGAGTGTGTCCGAGCAGCACTGAATTTTTCATTCTTTACTCTAAGTCTAAATGACTCAGAGAAACTTCACTATATGCTCGGAAAGGATGAGCTGCAAAATACACACTATACGAGGTGGTCAATCCATTGTATTTTTTTGTGAGTGTGTGTGTCTGTGAGTGTGAGAATTTGTGCATCTGTGAGTGTGTGCGTCTGTGAGTGTAGTGTGGAGAACAAGTTCTGACGTTTAAACAAATCCAGTTAAGTTTTCTGATTTGTATTTTTCTTTATTTTTTAAAACATTATTTACTGTTCTGACAGCTCAGGTCCCTTAAACAAAAATATACATCTTTTTGTGCACTATTTTAAAAAAAAGTCCTATATATTTGGCAGATGTAAAGCACATGTGTATGTTTTTTGTGTTAGTCAATTAAAAAGAAAATTATTACTTTAACAGCTCAGGGATGTTCAAGGAGCAATCTGTTTGTGCACTTTCTGAAGATTTTTTTGCACTGTGAATTTGCACTGTCAGTTCTGTTTTTGAATAAAGGGTTGGAAATTAATGTTTTTTTTTCTTTGATTAATCGATTATTTAAATAATCGTTAGTTGCAGCCCTAATTAGAGTGAAGGTGATTTTAAAGGGTTTGTTTAGCCCGAAATAATTTTCTTAATTACTCACACTCACTTTGTTTAAAACATGTCAATTTGTCTTTTCTGATTCACACGAAAGAAACAGCTTTCGAAATCACATAAGGTATGATATCATGACAGAATTTACACATTATTGCATGAACTGTTTAATATCAAAAGTAACCGAAAAGTAACCTGGTCTGTCCTGTCTGTCGGTGTGTTATTGTCGCCTCTGCGTGAGAACATGGTGTGTGTGAGAGCGGCGTAGCTTGTTGGACATAGCGACAGTAACTAAGGGGGGCGGGTCTTTGCGAACGGTCAATTGAAAACTGAGAACTAAATACAATTGAATTTGTCACCTACTATACTATATAGTTTTGGGATTACAGTACATGTGCCATCTAGGTCTGAATCTCCACTTGCATGTGCAACAAATGTTTGTGCAAATCAAAAGATAAAATACTAGCCTATGAAAATATTTAAGAAAGAACATGGGAGAAGGCTATTCTGTTGATGCAGCTATGAAATATGCCAGATTATAAACACTGTGAAGATGTAATTGCATGTAGACAGTTCATATAATGGAGTGGAGAATGTTACCGTTCACTGGTGCAGCCGCTGCTTGCTTGGGCACGAGTGTCATAACCAATCACCAGCCCTCTTGTTTTCAGGTCAGGGAAATATTTGGTTAAATAGTTGTGCATTCCCTACAACAATGAAGGAAAGACAGACTTATAGTTATAAAAACAGAATGGACCATGAAAAGTCAAATAAATAGGTTTCAAGTAGGGCTGTAAACGATTAATCGCGATTAATCGAATCCAAAAGTTTGTTTTTACATAATATATGTGTGTGTATTGTGTATAATTATTTTGTATATATAAATAGACACACATGCATGTATATATTTAAGAAAAATGTGTTATTTATATATAAAATAGTTCTATTTTTAAATAAAATAAATCCTATAAAAATATATATGCCGTATATAAATGCAAATATTTCTCAAATACATACATGCATGTGTGTGTATTTATATACACAAAATAATTATACACAATACACACAAATATTATGTAAACACAAACTTTTATTTTGGATTCGATTAATCGCGATTAATCGTTTACAGCCCTAGTTTCAAGACCTTGTGTGTGTTAGCAGCTGCGATTACCTCACGCACACACACACTAAAATGACAGAAACTGTTCTGCGTTTTATGTTCAAACGGAGTCAGACAAAGATGGAGAGACTCAAGAAGAAGTGACAACATGTAGAAGCAACAGGACGTCTCTGAAAGGTTAGTTGATGAATTTATGTTGCGGATGTGGAGTTAACTATCTTCTATTAGCATATTCTGTCATGGTAATCTATAAATCGCTCGTATAGGAACTGCTGTGAGATGCACACAGAGGGACTTTCTGTTGCATGTGAAAAGATGGATGCTAACGTTTGAGCTGACTCACAAATGTGCTCGACTACAACAACTCTTCCTCTTTTCAACATGGACTGAGTGTTTCCGGGGGCGGGGCTTATGTACATTTTAGGGTTGCTGATGTCAGCAACATTACACACTAACTAAAGTTAGAAAAGTGAAATCATACTCAACCACCCATTTAAAAAATGGTCTTGCTCTTCCAAGGTTTATAATAGCAGTTTCTGTTTTGAAAAGTGCATCTATCCATCATAAGAGTTCTCCACACGAAGAACTCTTAATAAAGGCCTTCTGAAGTGATGTGTTTGTGTAAGAAAAACATTCATATTTAAAACTTTATAAAGTAAAATAACTATCTTCCAGACCAACAAACATACAGATTCCACTTATGTGTAAAGCGCAACTGTATACGAGTAATGTAATGTACTGCTGATATTTACGCTATGCCATGACGCTCTACGCTACTCCCGACGTCATAAGTTTCGCTTTAGGCGCACGTAGAGACTGTGTATGGTCGTTTGGCCGGAAGCTAGAATTTTACTTTGTAACATGTTGCATAAAAATATTTTTCTTACACAAACAAATCACTTCAGAAGGCCTTTATGAACCTTCTGGAGCCATGTGGAGCACTTTTATGATGGATAGATGAACCGTTATGGACTTCAAAACAGAAAAGACCATTCACTGCCATTATAAAGCTTGGAAGAGCCTGGACATTTTTTAATATAACTCCCGATTGTATTCGTCTGAAAAAAGAATGTCTTGAGGGTGAGTAAATCATGGGCTAATTTTCATTTTTGGGTGAACTATCCCTTTAACTGTTGTATTAAAAACACACTCGCAGCAGTGTCAAAGGGGTCATGAATTTAGAAATCACATTTTCCATGAGGTCATTGTACTATAAAGCTATCCTGTAAGTTTCAGAACTCAAAACGTCCTTGTTAGTCCAAAAACAGTCCTGAAACCAGCAGGCAAAAAAGTACAGATTTGAAAAGAAAATGGGAATGTGCTTGTGTGTAAACTAAAGTATAATGTACAATAAGCCAGCAAATCATTATCGTAAAATAAACCCTGACAGGTACATAACATGTAATTTTTGTGTATGTATAGGATGACATTTGGAATCCCCCATTTTACTGCTAAAATGGTTACTCTTAGTATCACTTCTAACCACATCTCCTTATTATCAGCATTATACCATACGTTTCTGCTTTCACTATATCAGGCCATTACTATGGAAAGCTTGTTTCCGCCACAGAATAAAAAATTAAAAAGGGAATTGTGACTTTTTATCTCACAATTCATACTATTTTTCTCAGAATAGCAAGATAATATAAACTTGCAATTTTGAGAAGAATTGTGAGAGAAAAAGTCACAAAGTTTGTTGGATGAAGAATGCAAATAGTGTGTTTTTACTTCACTCTCGGTGTAAACAGGGCCTCACCACATTTAAGCTCAAAGACATGCCTTTGCTAATATATTTTTCACGTGAGAAGGAATACCTGCATGCTGTTGACCTGGACTTACCTGTGTAGACTGGATGACAGTTAGGTCATTGATGCGAGCAAACCCCGCTCCCATCGGGGCTCTCAAGCCAGCTGTCCCAAACGTCATCCTGGAGCACAGCCTCCTCCTCAGCTCCACCGCACGGCCCTCTCGCACCAGACACTCGATCTGTTCCCGAGTCTGAGGATTCTACAGGCACAGAAACTCATGTTGTCAGTTTGAATTTCATGCAAGTTTTTTGAAAGGGTTAGTTCACCCAAAAATGACAATTCTGTCATCATTTACTCACACTCATGTCAATCAAAAACCAGAAGACTTCGGTTAATCTTCTAAACACAAATTAGGACACTTTCAATGAAACCGGAGAGGTTTTTGACCAGGTAACCAACCAAACTTAGAAGATCCAAAAAGGTCATAAAGGCATCATAAAACGATACAAGCGGTTTAATCCAAGTCTTGTGAAGTTACAAACACTTAATATGATGAAGAGATGACATTTAGATTTTTATTTAGATCTAAACAATAATTTACACATAGCCTACATAGAGTGAATCACATAGCCTACGGTAAACAAGGAAGTTAAAACGTTGTGTGTGTGTGTGTGTGTGTGTGTGTGTACCACTGAAGTTTGTTCTAGCATGTGAACGCACAAGCTTCTTTGTTTATGTGATGCACTATGTATGTATGTTTGTTTATATGTGAACGAAAGCCTAAATTAAATACGTTCACATAAAGTGGTTGTGTCTCTGTCCTCACAAAACTTGGATTAAACCGTTCGATTTATATGGATTCTTTTTACGACGTCTTTATAACCTTTTAGGAATTTTGGTAACCTGGACAAATCGTCTCAGGATTCATAAAAAAAAAAAAGTGTTATTTGGAAGGGATTTTTAAGGACAAACAGGATTCTGGTACACCGCAGGCCATATCAAATGTTAAACAATTGATCAGATCAAAAATCAATAATGTGCTCGCATATAAAAAGTGGGAAGCACCAGACACTCTTCCCAGCATTTGTTCGGATCAGTAATGATGAGTCAGCGCTAATGCATCTAATCAGATTTTATTTCAACAGTTTGTTTAAAAAATAAAATAAAAGTCTGTTGCTTGAAAGCTTATCTGTGGCCTAGACTGAACAGGCTTTCAATAATCCAAACATGTAAGCTAGCTGAGCCACCCAAATATGTGAACACATGAATGTCTAAATAGCATTGGAAGTACACAATCAGTAAAAGTACCTCTTAAACATATCACGAAAGGATGAGGAAATGTGTTACTTTCCGTCTATTTTTGCTGAGCTAATGGCATTTTATTACAACTTCCAGCTAACAGCTGTAGTGTACTACTATACACACCAGTCATCCAGTGCAGGCCGAGTTTGACATTTGCAGGAAGGGGTCAGCCAGACATATGACTATTATATTTGCCTCAGCTAAAAAGAACAACAACAAAAAAAACTGAAAAAGAGCTGCAAACTGTACTTATATCAATACAAAACACGGTGTAATTTCTGAGAATATCAATTAAAAAAGCTGTTATAATAATGGATCACATTCTCTGAAGGCGCTCAAAATTTAATGTGCAAGCTCCCTTTGGCATCAAATCTCTCTCTCTAAAGAATAACAGATTGACAGAGAGGCTGGTCACAATGACTATGACATCCAGTCATTCAGGACAGGTAACAGACATGCAGGATGACACTTACTCCATAGTACTTACTAGGGCTGCACGATTAACCTTTATCGCATCGATATTGAGGTTTTAACTCCCACGATAACCTAACCTCAGGAGTCTGAGGTTTTTTCCCCCGCCTCTGACATTTGAGTGACAAACCTATTAGCCAATCAAAATGGTCGAATCTCACGTTCCTGGCTTGCTGGCCAATTAGAAATGGCAATGGAAACAAGGTTGTATGAATGTATGCAGTGCTCCGGCTTTCTGTCAGCAGCAAAGCAGCTAACACTAGTGTTGTCAAAAATACTGAAATATCTGAACGGTACCAATACTAATTTCCCGAAGTATCGATACTAGCCGAGCGGTCACTTTCACTTCTCTCCAAAGGCGCGTTGACAAACACCACACGTGACGCACTCGTCTCATTCGCTCTGGTTAAATAGCAAAAGTGAAGTGAATGGAAAGATGGCGAGGGCAGCGCCCCCGCGACCGGCTTTGGTTGATTGATAAAGAACACCGCGAGCGGGCATGTCGGAGAATAGCGCGGACAAGCGTAAAAACACACCGCGAGCGGGCATGTCGGAGTCGGAGAATAGCGCGGACACGCGCTTCACACTGCGAGCGGGTATAAATATCGCAGACACGCGCTTCACACTGCGAGCGGGCTGCGGGCACCCAAAAGATTATTTAAAGATTATTAAAATTATTTTATAGGTGAAAACAGACTTAAGGAACAGGCTCCAGGGGTACCATTTAGCAAGCATAGGCTACGCTCAGCATCAGGGGTGTTTGTTGTTTGGACAGACCTTTCCCCACTGCTAAAAAAATCCTAAAGGAAACACTGTAACTCTTCTCATTTTAACTTTTCTGAAACATTAACCAAGATGGCCTAGTATTTTTGTTGATATGAGTCTGTGTTGTCTCGTTTTTTCACCGTAATTCTATTATTTTATTACTTCTTTTATTTTATTATATTATTACTCTTATTTTAAAATGTGTGCAATATAACAGTTTCATGTTCAGTAAATGACAGTGGACTACAGAATTATTTTGTTTTTCTAATTGTAAATCTAATAAGAATTCATTTTCTATTTTTCAGTGTTAAAGAATTTAAAAACAAATGACCAAGTGTTTAAGTTAATTTCCATTATGTCTTCTTATTCTTTGGTATTTTGGTTCAGGTATTTAATAATCACGAAGCATCAAACAATCTCATTACCTCAATCACTATGTATGTAGTTTATTTAACCCTCTTGTGTCGAAGTAACAACACATTTTATTCACAATTTTAGGTTTTATGCACTTAAAAGTATCGAACGCAAAAAACGAAAATCGCACCGCAATCGCAATATTTGTCAGAAAAACCGCAATTAGGTTTTTTCTCAAAATCGTGCAGCCCTAGTACTTACTTCGATCAACTCCTATAGGCTTATGTAATTATTATTTTTGGACAAGTGCCTTACAAAAAAAAGTATGTAAATTGACCACCAGAGTTTTTGGTAACATGTTTCTGGATATACTATCACAGAACCATTGTATTTCTGGAAGAATCTTAGAGAACCATGTAGAAATACCATGAAGCAACTATTTTACTGTTGGCAATCTGATTTCATCACTGAGTCATGGTACAGCCACAGTACTAGTTGTAACGGGGACATTACCATGCTTTTTGTAGACAAGTACCAGTACCATCTGTGAGTTCTTGGGCAGTAAGTTGCCATGGTACAGCGATAGATAGATAGATACAAATACAATGTGCTTTTCATACCATGGTCCTTAAATTCACACGCCAGAGGATGTACATGGTACTCCAAGGTGATTCCAGGAATACTGGTACTACTATGGTACATTATTTATAGTGTTTCAAATTACCATGGTATTACATTCTGATCTACCACAGCCCAACATTTGAATGACTCGAGTTGATACTGCAATGCAGTGAAATGCAACGTGCTATTGAATGTTGCAGAGGCTTTATCTCTCAACTTTTGCATTTTATGGTCATGACACAAAAATGAATAGCATTTATGAGCAGATGCCCTACTTAAAAATGCATGCACAGCCTCACAAAAACAAACAACGTGCTGAACAATATGAAAACACTTTACAAAGCGCCTGCCAGTCGCAATGGTTGGCAACCAGTCCTAATATCAGTGTGAAGTTTAAAACTAGTTGCCTTCTCACCTTATCCCAGGTCATCCATTGACTGATCGCTTTGTCCAGGACCAGGTCCCCCAGTGCTACTGAGACACTGTGAGTTTGCGTTGAGGTCTCCGTTAGACCCCATTTTAGCGGTAGATCCCAGACCTCAGATTCGTGCGTTACCTCAAACCCAGCTGCTTCGTTCAAACCGGTGCGACTGAATGTTATTGCGCACAGCGTGCTCGGAAATTAAAGATTAACGGCGTGGACGTCACCATTCAAATAGGTCACAGAACAGACCTTCAGGTCAACTCAAAATAAGACTGTTGTCCGTCACGTTAGCGTTCATGTCCACAGGGCGAATCACATTTGAATCCAAATGGTTTTAAAAGCTGGATTTGCTGATGACTACAAAAAATAATTCGAGACTAAACTCACTGCAGCTGGATAGTTTACTTTAGAGCTAACAGCATTTCCTCAGTAAGAGCAGCTAACGTTAGTGAGCCACATAGAGTTAGCATTGATGGCTTTAGCCGAAGTGCGTTTGTTGATAATCGGAGGACAGTTCCGTTATGAACGCACGTTACGTCACAAAATATTCTGTAAATGTTTCTCTGTATCTATAAGAGTGTTGATGTGGCTTATATCACGTAAAACTTACTGCGGTATCCATCAAACTTTTTAGCTAAGATGTAAGGTTAGAGACATGGGTGGGATGGGCTTGGAGGATGCTGGGAAATTGATTTCTTTCCGAGCCCCAGTGAATTTTTAACACTGCTTCTTGTGGTTGTTTATAATGTTATATTGTAATATTTAATATTTTAACGGGACATATTATTGATCTTTAAGATGACAAAAGTTTAAAAATATTAATTTTTAGATTATGTAGGCAGGTGACCATGCAGATTTCTGAAATGAATATGAGGACATGTCCTGGCTCAGTGGTCAAAATGTCATTAAAATCTCACTTTCTATAACGCTTCAGTTTTAACTAAAGTGTGAGGTAAAATGTAGCTAAATAATATTTAACAACTGTTACAATAGAAATGAGGACCAAGAGTGACTCAAATTACTTTTTTGTTTGTTTGTCAAATTTCACCATTTCAAATTGAAAAGATGAAATGGATGAAAATAACCCAAATATAATGGTATAGTATATTCATCATCAACTAAGAACAAGTCCATATTTGACAATAACATGTTTCCATTTCTATCAGATTCTGGCTCTGAAACTTTTGCTTTTTATATTTTATTATTTTGCCATTGCCCCACACTCAAACCTTCAATTGCACGTATAAACGTTGATCATCTAAACAATAAGTGATACAAATGAGTGAAAATTTCATAACATTTAATTACATTTAAATTTAAAAATAAGATTTGGCAGATTTGACAGACTTATGTTGCATTCTAGGTAGCCTATTTGACAGGAACACTTGGTGGTAGAAATTGTCATTACTTTGATTTTATAGATATTATGGATTTTTATATTAGCTTGGTAATATAAGTACAATGTGATGGCTTGAGCCGACATTTACCGCACTGTACAATTTCCATTCAGCAACTCTAAGGGTGATTTGAAACGTGTCTTGTTGCTGCTACTGGTAGAATTTCTAAACTGAAATCAGATCAATTATTGAACTATGGTCAATTTCTGATGCTTAAAGGATTAGTTCACTTTTAAAATGAAAATTCTGTCATCATATACTCACCCTTAAGTTGTTTCAAACCTGTATGAATTTCTTTCCTCTGCTGAACACAAAGGAAGATATTTAGAAGAATGTCAGTAACCAGACAGTTTTTGGTTCCCAATGACTTCCATAGTAGGAAAAAAATATACTATGGAAGTCAATGGGAACCAAAAACTGTCTGGTTACTGACATTCTTCTAAATCTTCTTCCTGTGTTCAGCAGAGGAAAGAAATTCATACAGGTTTGAAACAACTTAAGGGTGAGTATATGATGACAGAATTTTCATTTTAAAAGTGAACTAATCCTTTAATTTATGGATATTCCTTATGTTTGATAAAGATGTCTCAGAGTCTGTTGCCTATCAGTTCTTGAGCTTGTGTGAGGCGTTCCAGTCGCTTCTTTAGATCAGCTCTCCTGCGTCCTCGCTCTGAGTCTTCATTCAGCAGGTGGACCACATCTGCCCCGTTCCTCAATTCTAGCATCTGATGCCGCAATGTCTTAGCTGCGTCCTTCAGCATGAAGAGAATTATCAGCATGGGCACATGGTTTGTAAGGCGTTGATAGACAATCCATAGAGATAGGACATGAATTACGATAGCAGTCACTTGAAAAATAAAGATATTTGAGCCACCTTTTGGGGTTGATAGTAGTGTTATGATGGACCTTATGTCAAAGTGATTAATGACTTTGACCTTTGACCTTAAGGGGGGTTTCCCACCCCGCCCCCTTCCGGTATGTGGGATCAAAGGCTGACCTTTGACCTTGGGGGGTTTCCGCTTGCTCGGAATAGGAGATCAAAGGGTTGACCTGTGCCCTGCTATCAATCCATCATGTAAATAGGACAGTTGGTTTGACCCGGCGACCTCGCTAGCCATCGATCAAGTGATATGTAGTGTGACCTTGTGGCCCTCGCTAATATAGATCATGGTTTTGGCATAAGGTTTTGACAGAAGTTCTTTTAATTATTTTTGACGAATGGTTTTGACAGAAGAGATTGCAATTATTTTTGATTAATGGTTTTGAGATAAGCTTTTGAAGTTGGTCTTTTAATTATTTGTGATGAATGGTTTTTGATCGTTTGAAGAATACGGTATATGATGTCACAGGCCCTCCTCCCTCCCAGATAGTGTAAGTGAGTGTATTTGTTGTACTGTGAAACTGAGAAAAAGTCTGTCTCACACAAAAGTGGAAAAACCATTGTTTAAAAGAAAATAAATGTCTATAAAATAAATAATATAAATATCTTACTAAAACCTCACACAAAAAGTTGAAATGATTGTAAAATAACTTACTAAAGTTTTAAATGAGATATAAATGAGATGCTTATAATATAAAATAACTAAAGTTGAAAAACAGCATTCTAAATGAAATATAAAATAAACATCTACTGAACCAGTGAAGATAAAAATAAAATCATCTTACCTTTTTAGAGAGACGAACAAGCTGTGAATCCTTTAACTATTGTTTACACAACTTTTTTATGGGATATAGTCATTCCTGAAGGCCGTCTCACATACAGTTTTTAAATCATAGCGAGCGCGCCTCTCTCTCTCTGTGTCTGCCTGGTAAAACAGTATAGGAGCCGCGCGCGTCTGTGTGTGTGTGTGTGTTTCAAAACACTAAATGGGCCCCCGCGCGCATTCCAGCACTGTGAAAGAGTTTCTACATTAAAAAAATAAATAAAAAAATAAATATATATATATTTAAAAGCTATACAAATGAAATGCTTATAAATAAAAATCTTACTAAATTTGAAAAAAAATCATTTAAATGATATGAATGAAATATAAAATAAACATCTTACTAAAAATCTACTGAACCGGCTTAGATACAAATCCTCTTACATGTTTAGAAAGTTGAACATATAGCCGTCCATACATCCCTATTTCATGTTTTTACTGAATGTTTTCTGAAGTGTTTCTCTCTCACGCCAGCCTCTTAGGGAGTATGTGCAGCCTCTGAGTCATAGGGGGAGTATGTGTGTGTGTGTGTCTGTGTGTGTATAAGTATAAAATGTTTAAATATGATCTTTTTAAAAATGAAAATATTGTTTAAATTAAATATTTAAAGTTAATACATTCGTATAATCTATTTAACTTTTAGCAGATTACTGTAATGGTTTTGTTTAACGGTGACACTAAATTATGATTGTTATTAAGCAATGTCTATTTTAAAAACTTTAGATTGTTGAAAAACTGTACTGTCGTCTTGAATCTCATTTATATGAAAAGATTCAATCAGCATTTTTGAAATATTTTGTTAGTGCTAAATTTATTGTACACGTATAAAAAGTTTAAATGATCTCTTTTAAAAATAAAAAGATTGTTTCAATGCAATGAAATAATAAAAACAAATATTCTACATCTATGGTCTATGGAAAAACTTGACTTGAACTTAAAGTATATTTTTTATTTATCAGGTTGCATGTAAAGAACTTTGAAATGTATGGGTCTCACAAGTCATCTCACACATTGTGTGAAATGTTCAATAATTCCTTAAGTATCTGTGAGAAAATCACCACATAGGCCTATCTTTAGAGAGAGAGAGCAACAATGAAGATATTTTAGAATTTGTGATGCCTCAGACCGATCCCCATTGATAGGCTGCTTATAATGTCCTTCCGAACCCTCGCACATCTTCAGAGAAATACGTTACTTGACAATAATGTTATCTTCAGGATATAGGGTGACAGAGCAGATGAGCCTCTGAGCATCATGTAATGTTAGTCACAGGCTAACTCCTTTCCAGAGCCAAAGTTTTGTTCGTACTAAATTTATTTCAAAGCATAATCGTAAAATATTAAATATGATCTTTTAAAATGAAAATATTAAAGTTTTAATACATTTGTATAATGTATTTATCTTTTAGAAGATTACTGTAATGATTTTGTTTAACAGTGACCTAAAGTAAAAATGTCATCAATATAACCATAGCCATAATGATTCTTGTACTGGAACAGCATATTCTATCCCTTACACCTAAACACTGTCATCACAGCATTTTTTATTTTTTTCAAAAATAAAATAAATAAATCATTCAGTGTAATTTTTTAAGCTGTTTTGCACTCACACTTAGTTGGTTCCATAAATTACCTAATCTCTATTTTTAAATGAAATGAATATAAAGTATATCTCAATGAATAATAACAAACATGTTACTAAAATGTATTCAAACAATTGAAACATAGTTTTAGCTAAATTAATATATATATATTTTACATTTATTATATATTTATAAATTAATATATATAGCACTTTACATTTTCATAGAGCTGAAGAAGTAGTTCTTTATGCAAGGATTAAAAACTATCCAAAAAGCAAATAGTTTAAGTTGTCATAAAGAAAACCCTCCCGGATTCTTCAGTGATAAACTGCAGGGTGAAACGAAGCTGCAGACCCTCACAGAGACGGGGGCAGTTACAGACCAGATAACACATGAGCACCTATAAACACAATGTCTCAGTAAAGCTAGTCTGCTTTCCAGAGTTTTATTCATACTAAATTAATTTAAAACCATAATCTTAAAAGTTTAAATTAGATATTTAATTTAATTAGATCAAATCTTTAAAGTTTTAATACATTTGTATAATCTATGTATCTTCTTAGAAGGCTTCTGTATGATATATGTATCTGTATGATATATGATATATATATATATATATATATATATATATATATATATGGTAGTATTTTTACTAAACAGCGTCTGTTTAAAAAAAAAAAAAAAAATGTTTTAAAGCAAAAACTGTGCTTTGGCGTCTTAGATTTATAAAAAATATTAAATCAGCACTTTTGTCCATGCGACATGAAACTTGCTGTCAAAGTTTGTCACAATGTTTTTAAGAAATCCCAGGACTCTACATTGCTCTTATTTAGATTAAGTTGTATCATTTAGAAAATCAGCACATATTTTCAGAGACGCGATGTGCCTCTGTGGCCTAAGAGTAAAGTTTGTCTTGAGCGAATATTACATTTTACTCGTCTTAATTCAAAGCATGATCTTACTTTTTCTACGGTAGCTATATCTATTACATGTATAAGATGAATATATCATTTTTTACTTATCTCGTATCCCCCGAATTATCCTTAATCAGTGTGGAATCACACAGGGTGAAATATTTATGTAGAATTTTAAAATGTTATCTTTTTTGATGCGACAGTTTGTCTGTTGGCCGCATGATACTATATCAGGAATCGTGCCCTTTGGCCTCCTCCATTTTCTAGGCTTTTTTGTTAAAGACCCTACAAGTTAGTCTTTAAAGGTACGCTGTGTAGGAATTTCTCCCATCTAGCGGTGAAATTCTATTTTGCATTTAAACGACTAGTGTTCTCTAGCGCCTCGCTTTTCAAAGGCGTGTTGCAACTGCGGCTCTAGCCGTTATGAGCCAACAAGCTATGAACATGTCTTCCAGTAGCACATCATCGAGTTATACATGTTCTACCGTTATGCTGACTAAATAATGACTTACACAACCAAGTAATGAAAAAAAAAAGCTTGTAATTTAGACCGTAACATTGACTTACCTGTCGAGAAGAAAGCAGCATCCCTTCATTATCTCTTTCCACCTGGGAAAAGCTATCGCGATATCTACCCTCTTTTGAATTCACCGGTCACGTTTCCTTTGAAATATTTTGTTGCTTTTTGGCTACCAGGATACCTTCTCCTGTGATAAGTATGATCCTGCATTATAACGTGCAGTGTAGCCATTCAAATTTGGCTCTCACTGATCTCCTTGTACACTTTAGCTGGTTTCAGTCAGCCGGCTCTGAACGAAAACGTGTTTTAGAAACGCGTTGAGGTAGGCTAGTGCTTTTTGCCCCTCTCTGCTATTGTATTTTTTTCAAGATGGCGGAACGACATGGAAGCCTCCATGGACTTACCCGTCACGTATACATACAGATAATAAATTCTTTGCTTACGAGGATAAGTCAAATCATTGGCAGAGGTAATGTAACACAAATGATGATATATTTATGAATAAAGACAATGATTTTAGCTAATAAAATATTTTTAGAAAACGACTGTACCTTCAATGTCAGATGTGTAAATGACAAAACAGCATTTTTCAATCGTCTTCAGAAGTCGTTTCTTCAATGGGTCTCCTGAGAATATGTAATTTCCCTTGAAACCATAGATTAAGCTAAATGACACCACCGTTCCCCCCAAAATCAAATACTCTATACGATTTGTATTACACTTTTTCAAAGGATAATCTTGCTGATATGATATGTCTGATGCAATGTTTTGCAAAGAAATAGGTACTGCAATACTTCAACACAATGACATCATTAAGGATGGACGATGGGTGAAAACACGGCCTGTTTGACCCAAAATCAAATACTCTATTACACTTTTCAAATGATAATCTAGCTTTAAAGTTAGAAAAAAGTAAAAACCAAAACATATCTTCATACCTGTTGTGTTCTGACACAAGACCATTAACTGGTTCTTTTTGTTTTATAAGTTGACTTTTCTTATTTCTACAAATATCACCCCGAATCAAATACTCTATTACACTTTTCAAATGATAATCTAGCTTTAAAGTTAGAAAAAAGTAAAAACCAAAACATATCTTCATACCTGTTGTGTTCTGACACAAGACCATTAACTGGTTCTTTTTGTTTTATAAGTTGACTTTTCTTATTTCTACAAATATCACCCCGATAAATATGGACACAATGTTTTTAGGAAAAAGCAGTGTTTTAAAATACACCTAAACCAGATGATTTATTTTTGACAGACCTATGGAAATACATGTTGGCTTCTAAGTTTTCAGGCATAGTGCAAACATGCAATATTTGAGAAAGCTACTATCGGTGTAATCTTTGCGAGGTCTCATCCACAACGCAAAACTTTGTGTTGGGGTGATCCAGGCATAGCTTCACTAAAAGAAAATACTACGGAAACCATTTTCAAACTGTAATTATACCATATTTTATTTATTTATATTATGGTTTCGTGTTGATTTAAAGTTGTGTTTGTTTTATTATTAACTAATACCTTTATTATTTTACCTAACACTTTAACATCCAACGCAGAATTAAAGAGATGAATGGGCCAAGGACGTTCTCTGACCCCAAATAAACAGATAATGGAATGCTCACGATCCACAAATATACAGTTAGATATGTGTGTTAATAGTTGTGCTTAAATCTTTAGTGATGCATAGTTCCACACTCTTGTAAAACTTATGGACTAACTTTAAAACACCCGTATAAGATTCAAAATAATTTATATTTATATAATAAATACACAAAAGTATGCAAATGATGGTTTTATTACTTCACTGTTTCACATTTTGTATGTTGGACCGTATGTGTTTTAGGTGAAGATGTTTCTTTGAGAGCCCTCAACATTCAGTGTTTATAGGAATAAATGACAATTAAGAATTTAAGTGATACTTTGTTTAGCACATCTTTCCCTCTATCTACGATGTGGAATCACACAAAGTATTAACACGAAAAGTAAGCGCGTGCTGTTTTACACTTAAACTATTACAACAGAATCACATCTGACTATTGCGCTGAGAGATGCATATTCGTTTAATACTTGAGGCTGCTAAACAAATACAGAAAAGCCACCTGTGATCAGTTTTGAATGTTTGTAATTTACATTTTATACTATTCTAGTCTAGATTCTAGATTACGCCGTTTACATCTTGTTTCTTTTTGTTTTTTGTACAGAACTATAGCCTATGAGCATGGTCAAACGTATAGGAATTTATGAAAAACATAGCATAAAGAGAATTAAATGACGGTCCTTCTACATGAGTGTGTTTAGAGACTAAACAAATCATATTTCTTTTAGAACATCCTTCTGCTATGTCTACGAAACATCGACATGAAAGACGAGTATTGCTGTTTTTCTGTTACCTATAACACTATTACACTTCAAACTCGGCTAACTATTACACTTAAGATACACAGTTATTTTTTTTATTTTTATTTTTGTATGTGGCCAAACAACATTCTGACCCCCCTTTTATTCTGGCCCCACCGATACTTTGACACCAGAGTTTTAGGCATAGGTCTTTTAGGCCTGATCCAGAAAACAGACGCTGTGTTTTACATCTTAATAATTGTTCTTCTTTTTTATGAAAACATGTGGCAAGCAGTTTTTGGTCTCATCAGCAGAATACCGAATCTACCCATCAACAGTTATATGTGAAACGAGATCAGTCGCATTAGAGTTGGATTCTTGTTTATATTGAACATTGTTATTGAACAATAGTGTTAGTGTTCTTGGCCTCATCAAATCTAAACACAACTGACATCTTTGTTTGCATTTCTTCTGAAACACATCGTTTTGAAATTGTTTACCAATTTTTAACATCGTCATTGTTACATACACTTTGAAAAACAACTATGTTTTTTCCTAGAATGTCGGCAGCTGATAGAAATTTCTTGCGTACGTCTATCTCACATCGATAGTATAGGTGTCGCCTGCACCGCCTAATCTACACCTAAAGAAAACATTTACAAGAGTTACGAATGTGCGTTTGTATGTCGAAATTTATATTAAAAAATAAAAAAAATGCCACGAAACAAAGACCAGAAAACATCTTTCTGTAAGCGACCCTCAAAATCTGTTACATTTGTCGCTTTGTTTGAAGAACAACTTAAATCGGCAGGTGTTTAATAACTATTGAAGTCTATTAAACAGCCCTGAATTCGGCGATGACGTGTTTTACGCAATATTTATATCGCGTTTTAATTTAAACTCAACACATTTGAATGCGATAAAGGTCTATAACTGAACTTTAACATCTTAGTATTTTGTAAAAGTTGACTTAAAGCCTTACTTTCTACGGAACTTGTTGCGAACAATTCACCCCCTTCACAATCTTTAATGAAAATGTAATTACTGGATTGAGAGAAAATATTTGTCTTTGTCTCCCCACTTTGTCAGGAAAACTATGTTTCCTACATTTTCCTACATTTAGCATTAAACCACGGTATTCGCACGAGTCATTTAAATAGTATATTATCCTAGTTTATGACTTTATTTTGGTGGGCGATAAGTGTTTCATTTTGTAAAAATGATTTCAAACGCTATTTAGATTGTGTAATAGCCTACCATTTTTAAATGAGATCAGACATGACTATAAAATAAAATTTTGTAGGGTGGCATATGCATATTTACGACATCATGAAGGCGACACCCCTATCCAACCCCATCCATCCGGGGTGGGCTGAGCTCTATCAGTTGTTTTGAGCTCTATTGCACAAAACCCTTGGTTCTAGCTCTACTAGCTGCGGACTGCTGTGCTACTGCGACGTCTCATCGATCAAAAGTCAAAGGAACATTGTCTGGACATTGTCTGACCCTACCGCAAACTTCTTCGACTCACGCTTCTAACCGCAAAAACACAAACTTCCGTGCGTTAACGCAAGAGGCCTGGACGATTGTGCTGCAAGGACTCACTCAGGAGATTCCAGAAACTAACAGAGCCTTTCACCATCAAATAGGGGACTATCTAAAAATCTGACAACTTCTGCAATGGCGACGCAAAAGCTGATGGAGAGCGACTCCCCGTTGAGTTCTGGCGAAGCGGGGAACAAGTATCATCCGGAGTGTGAGTGCGCCACGAGCAAAGAGTGTCGTTTAAGAGCTACGCTAGACTGTATGTTTAAAGATCATTTTAGAGGCCAGATGGTTGTCTTGATGCGCAGGATCATCGACGCTGCGTGTGATATGAATAACGATTTGGCGGGGGATACCAAACGTGAAACAAATCTCAAAAATGAAATGGATGACGTAAGAACCATGTTGGTTGAAGTCGGATCATGGACGGATGTTACACCCCTGTTTTTTAACGGTAAAGAGTCGATCGACGTAAACCTCAGAAAAGTTCTGGATGTGATGCTTGAAAGTTCTGGCAAAGAGTTTGGAGTCACTGAATTACTCTGTATATGTACGTTTGTAACAGATCTCTGTGTGTCACTGGTGTCAAAAAATGCAAAAACTGACGTTGGTGAAATAGTTGAAAGTCTGGTCAGCTACAGCCTAGAGCAAAACATGATAGCGTGCCGCGACTTTCTTTTTTGGTTAGACCATCTGTAAATGTCTGTCATTTTCTTTACTACTTCAATGTATGATTGTAATGCTGAAATAAAAAAATTACAAAATTTTATTTTATAGTCATGTCTGATCTCATTTAAAAATGGTAGGCTATTACACAATCTAAATAGCGTTTGAAATCATTTTTACAAAATGAAACACTTATCGCCCACCAAAATAAAGTCATAAACTAGGATAATATACTATTTAAATGACTCGTGCGAATACCGTGGTTTAATGCTAAATGTAGGAAAATGTAGGAAACATAGTTTTCCTGACAAAGTGGGGAGACAAAGGCAAATATTTTCTCTCAATCCAGTAATTACATTTTCATTAAAGATTGTGAAGGGGGTGAATTGTTCGCAACAAGTTCCGTAGAAAGTAAGGCTTTAAGTCAACTTTTACAAAATACTAAGATGTTAAAGTTCAGTTATAGACCTTTATCGCATTCAAATGTGTTGAGTTTAAATTAAAACGCGATATAAATATTGCGTAAAACACGTCATCGCCGAATTCAGGGCTGTTTAATAGACTTCAATAGTTATTAAACACCTGCCGATTTAAGTTGTTCTTCAAACAAAGCGACAAATGTAACAGATTTTGAGGGTCGCTTACAGAAAGATGTTTTCTGGTCTTTGTTTCGTGGCATTTTTTTTATTTTTTAATATAAATTTCGACATACAAACGCACATTCGTAACTCTTGTAAATGTTTTCTTTAGGTGTAGATTAGGCGGTGCAGGCGACACCTATACTATCGATGTGAGATAGACGTACGCAAGAAATTTCTATCAGCTGCCGACATTCTAGGAAAAAACATAGTTGTTTTTTCAAAGTGTATGTAACAATGACGATGTTAAAAATTGGTAAACAATTTCAAAACGATGTGTTTCAGAAGAAATGCAAACAAAGATGTCAGTTGTGTTTAGATTTGATGAGGCCAAGAACACTAACACTATTGTTCAATAACAATGTTCAATATAAACAAGAATCCAACTCTAATGCGACTGATCTCGTTTCACATATAACTGTTGATGGGTAGATTCGGTATTCTGCTGATGAGACCAAAAACTGCTTGCCACATGTTTTCATAAAAAAGAAGAACAATTATTAAGATGTAAAACACAGCGTCTGTTTTCTGGATCAGGCCTAAAAGACCTATGCCTAAAACTCTGGTGTCAAAGTATCGGTGGGGCCAGAATAAAAGGGGGGTCAGAATGTTGTTTGGCCACATACAAAAATAAAAATAAAAAAAATAACTGTGTATCTTAAGTGTAATAGTTAGCCGAGTTTGAAGTGTAATAGTGTTATAGGTAACAGAAAAACAGCAATACTCGTCTTTCATGTCGATGTTTCGTAGACATAGCAGAAGGATGTTCTAAAAGAAATATGATTTGTTTAGTCTCTAAACACACTCATGTAGAAGGACCGTCATTTAATTCTCTTTATGCTATGTTTTTCATAAATTCCTATACGTTTGACCATGCTCATAGGCTATAGTTCTGTACAAAAAACAAAAAGAAACAAGATGTAAACGGCGTAATCTAGAATCTAGACTAGAATAGTATAAAATGTAAATTACAAACATTCAAAACTGATCACAGGTGGCTTTTCTGTATTTGTTTAGCAGCCTCAAGTATTAAACGAATATGCATCTCTCAGCGCAATAGTCAGATGTGATTCTGTTGTAATAGTTTAAGTGTAAAACAGCACGCGCTTACTTTTCGTGTTAATACTTTGTGTGATTCCACATCGTAGATAGAGGGAAAGATGTGCTAAACAAAGTATCACTTAAATTCTTAATTGTCATTTATTCCTATAAACACTGAATGTTGAGGGCTCTCAAAGAAACATCTTCACCTAAAACACATACGGTCCAACATACAAAATGTGAAACAGTGAAGTAATAAAACCATCATTTGCATACTTTTGTGTATTTATTATATAAATATAAATTATTTTGAATCTTATACGGGTGTTTTAAAGTTAGTCCATAAGTTTTACAAGAGTGTGGAACTATGCATCACTAAAGATTTAAGCACAACTATTAACACACATATCTAACTGTATATTGTGGATCGTGAGCACTCCATTATCTGTTTATTTGGGGTCAGAGAACGTCCTTGGCCCATTCATCTCTTTAATTCTGCGTTGGATGTTAAAGTGTTAGGTAAAATAATAAAGGTATTAGTTAATAATAAAACAAACACAACTTTAAATCAACACGAAACCATAATATAAATAAATAAAATATGGTATAATTACAGTTTGAAAATGGTTTCCGTAGTATTTTCTTTTAGTGAAGCTATGCCTGGATCACCCCAACACAAAGTTTTGCGTTGTGGATGAGACCTCGCAAAGATTACACCGATAGTAGCTTTCTCAAATATTGCATGTTTGCACTATGCCTGAAAACTTAGAAGCCAACATGTATTTCCATAGGTCTGTCAAAAATAAATCATCTGGTTTAGGTGTATTTTAAAACACTGCTTTTTCCTAAAAACATTGTGTCCATATTTATCGGGGTGATATTTGTAGAAATAAGAAAAGTCAACTTATAAAACAAAAAGAACCAGTTAATGGTCTTGTGTCAGAACACAACAGGTATGAAGATATGTTTTGGTTTTTACTTTTTTCTAACTTTAAAGCTAGATTATCATTTGAAAAGTGTAATAGAGTATTTGATTTTGGGTCAAACAGGCCGTGTTTTCACCCATCGTCCATCCTTAATGATGTCATTGTGTTGAAGTATTGCAGTACCTATTTCTTTGCAAAACATTGCATCAGACATATCATATCAGCAAGATTATCCTTTGAAAAAGTGTAATACAAATCGTATAGAGTATTTGATTTTGGGGGGAACGGTGGTGTCATTTAGCTTAATCTATGGTTTCAAGGGAAATTACATATTCTCAGGAGACCCATTGAAGAAACGACTTCTGAAGACGATTGAAAAATGCTGTTTTGTCATTTACACATCTGACATTGAAGGTACAGTCGTTTTCTAAAAATATTTTATTAGCTAAAATCATTGTCTTTATTCATAAATATATCATCATTTGTGTTACATTACCTCTGCCAATGATTTGACTTATCCTCGTAAGCAAAGAATTTATTATCTGTATGTATACGTGACGGGTAAGTCCATGGAGGCTTCCATGTCGTTCCGCCATCTTGAAAAAAATACAATAGCAGAGAGGGGCAAAAAGCACTAGCCTACCTCAACGCGTTTCTAAAACACGTTTTCGTTCAGAGCCGGCTGACTGAAACCAGCTAAAGTGTACAAGGAGATCAGTGAGAGCCAAATTTGAATGGCTACACTGCACGTTATAATGCAGGATCATACTTATCACAGGAGAAGGTATCCTGGTAGCCAAAAAGCAACAAAATATTTCAAAGGAAACGTGACCGGTGAATTCAAAAGAGGGTAGATATCGCGATAGCTTTTCCCAGGTGGAAAGAGATAATGAAGGGATGCTGCTTTCTTCTCGACAGGTAAGTCAATGTTACGGTCTAAATTACAAGCTTTTTTTTTTCATTACTTGGTTGTGTAAGTCATTATTTAGTCAGCATAACGGTAGAACATGTATAACTCGATGATGTGCTACTGGAAGACATGTTCATAGCTTGTTGGCTCATAACGGCTAGAGCCGCAGTTGCAACACGCCTTTGAAAAGCGAGGCGCTAGAGAACACTAGTCGTTTAAATGCAAAATAGAATTTCACCGCTAGATGGGAGAAATTCCTACACAGCGTACCTTTAAAGACTAACTTGTAGGGTCTTTAACAAAAAAGCCTAGAAAATGGAGGAGGCCAAAGGGCACGATTCCTGATATAGTATCATGCGGCCAACAGACAAACTGTCGCATCAAAAAAGATAACATTTTAAAATTCTACATAAATATTTCACCCTGTGTGATTCCACACTGATTAAGGATAATTCGGGGGATACGAGATAAGTAAAAAATGATATATTCATCTTATACATGTAATAGATATAGCTACCGTAGAAAAAGTAAGATCATGCTTTGAATTAAGACGAGTAAAATGTAATATTCGCTCAAGACAAACTTTACTCTTAGGCCACAGAGGCACATCGCGTCTCTGAAAATATGTGCTGATTTTCTAAATGATACAACTTAATCTAAATAAGAGCAATGTAGAGTCCTGGGATTTCTTAAAAACATTGTGACAAACTTTGACAGCAAGTTTCATGTCGCATGGACAAAAGTGCTGATTTAATATTTTTTATAAATCTAAGACGCCAAAGCACAGTTTTTGCTTTAAAACATTTTTTTTTTTTTTTTTTAAACAGACGCTGTTTAGTAAAAATACTACCATATATATATATATATATATATATCATATATCATACAGATACATATATCATACAGAAGCCTTCTAAGAAGATACATAGATTATACAAATGTATTAAAACTTTAAAGATTTGATCTAATTAAATTAAATATCTAATTTAAACTTTTAAGATTATGGTTTTAAATTAATTTAGTATGAATAAAACTCTGGAAAGCAGACTAGCTTTACTGAGACATTGTGTTTATAGGTGCTCATGTGTTATCTGGTCTGTAACTGCCCCCGTCTCTGTGAGGGTCTGCAGCTTCGTTTCACCCTGCAGTTTATCACTGAAGAATCCGGGAGGGTTTTCTTTATGACAACTTAAACTATTTGCTTTTTGGATAGTTTTTAATCCTTGCATAAAGAACTACTTCTTCAGCTCTATGAAAATGTAAAGTGCTATATATATTAATTTATAAATATATAATAAATGTAAAATATATAAATATTAATTTAGCTAAAACTATGTTTCAATTGTTTGAATACATTTTAGTAACATGTTTGTTATTATTCATTGAGATATACTTTATATTCATTTCATTTAAAAATAGAGATTAGGTAATTTATGGAACCAACTAAGTGTGAGTGCAAAACAGCTTAAAAAATTACACTGAATGATTTATTTATTTTATTTTTGAAAAAAATAAAAAATGCTGTGATGACAGTGTTTAGGTGTAAGGGATAGAATATGCTGTTCCAGTACAAGAATCATTATGGCTATGGTTATATTGATGACATTTTTACTTTAGGTCACTGTTAAACAAAATCATTACAGTAATCTTCTAAAAGATAAATACATTATACAAATGTATTAAAACTTTAATATTTTCATTTTAAAAGATCATATTTAATATTTTACGATTATGCTTTGAAATAAATTTAGTACGAACAAAACTTTGGCTCTGGAAAGGAGTTAGCCTGTGACTAACATTACATGATGCTCAGAGGCTCATCTGCTCTGTCACCCTATATCCTGAAGATAACATTATTGTCAAGTAACGTATTTCTCTGAAGATGTGCGAGGGTTCGGAAGGACATTATAAGCAGCCTATCAATGGGGATCGGTCTGAGGCATCACAAATTCTAAAATATCTTCATTGTTGCTCTCTCTCTCTAAAGATAGGCCTATGTGGTGATTTTCTCACAGATACTTAAGGAATTATTGAACATTTCACACAATGTGTGAGATGACTTGTGAGACCCATACATTTCAAAGTTCTTTACATGCAACCTGATAAATAAAAAATATACTTTAAGTTCAAGTCAAGTTTTTCCATAGACCATAGATGTAGAATATTTGTTTTTATTATTTCATTGCATTGAAACAATCTTTTTATTTTTAAAAGAGATCATTTAAACTTTTTATACGTGTACAATAAATTTAGCACTAACAAAATATTTCAAAAATGCTGATTGAATCTTTTCATATAAATGAGATTCAAGACGACAGTACAGTTTTTCAACAATCTAAAGTTTTTAAAATAGACATTGCTTAATAACAATCATAATTTAGTGTCACCGTTAAACAAAACCATTACAGTAATCTGCTAAAAGTTAAATAGATTATACGAATGTATTAACTTTAAATATTTAATTTAAACAATATTTTCATTTTTAAAAAGATCATATTTAAACATTTTATACTTATACACACACAGACACACACACACACATACTCCCCCTATGACTCAGAGGCTGCACATACTCCCTAAGAGGCTGGCGTGAGAGAGAAACACTTCAGAAAACATTCAGTAAAAACATGAAATAGGGATGTATGGACGGCTATATGTTCAACTTTCTAAACATGTAAGAGGATTTGTATCTAAGCCGGTTCAGTAGATTTTTAGTAAGATGTTTATTTTATATTTCATTCATATCATTTAAATGATTTTTTTTCAAATTTAGTAAGATTTTTATTTATAAGCATTTCATTTGTATAGCTTTTAAATATATATATATTTATTTTTTTATTTATTTTTTTAATGTAGAAACTCTTTCACAGTGCTGGAATGCGCGCGGGGCCCATTTAGTGTTTTGAAACACACACACACACACAGACGCGCGCGGCTCCTATACTGTTTTACCAGGCAGACACAGAGAGAGAGAGGCGCGCTCGCTATGATTTAAAACTGTATGTGAGACGGCCTTCAGGAATGACTATATCCCATAAAAAAGTTGTGTAAACAATAGTTAAAGGATTCACAGCTTGTTCGTCTCTCTAAAAAGGTAAGATGATTTTATTTTTATCTTCACTGGTTCAGTAGATGTTTATTTTATATTTCATTTAGAATGCTGTTTTTCAACTTTAGTTATTTTATATTATAAGCATCTCATTTATATCTCATTTAAAACTTTAGTAAGTTATTTTACAATCATTTCAACTTTTTGTGTGAGGTTTTAGTAAGATATTTATATTATTTATTTTATAGACATTTATTTTCTTTTAAACAATGGTTTTTCCACTTTTGTGTGAGACAGACTTTTTCTCAGTTTCACAGTACAACAAATACACTCACTTACACTATCTGGGAGGGAGGAGGGCCTGTGACATCATATACCGTATTCTTCAAACGATCAAAAACCATTCATCACAAATAATTAAAAGACCAACTTCAAAAGCTTATCTCAAAACCATTAATCAAAAATAATTGCAATCTCTTCTGTCAAAACCATTCGTCAAAAATAATTAAAAGAACTTCTGTCAAAACCTTATGCCAAAACCATGATCTATATTAGCGAGGGCCACAAGGTCACACTACATATCACTTGATCGATGGCTAGCGAGGTCGCCGGGTCAAACCAACTGTCCTATTTACATGATGGATTGATAGCAGGGCACAGGTCAACCCTTTGATCTCCTATTCCGGAGCAAGCGGAAACCCCCCAAGGTCAAAGGTCAGCCTTTGATCCCACATACCGGAAGGGGGCGGGGTGGGAAACCCCCCTTAAGGTCAAAGGTCAAAGTCATTAATCACTTTGACATAAGGTCCATCATAACACTACTGTTAATCAGCCCTTTGGTGAACCTCTAGTGCCAATGCACTCACCCAATACATCTGACCTGGATCACATAAAAAAACAAACAAGGGGTTTTCACAGCAATGCCATATAGAAAATTATTTTTGGTTTCCCAAATAACCTTTTTTCCACCACAAAAAAAGGTTTAATGGATGACAGGTTCATACATAATGGCAACGAATAACCTTTATTTAGAACCTTTATTTAAATATAGTGTATGTTTAGGTCCCCTGAAATGCGTAAACACTGTGACGATATGAAAACATAACTGTTTGTTTGGTTTCCCAACCAACACGATACAGCAACACTGACACAACCAGCATTTTGGGAAGTTGTGGTCGACCAGTGCCAGATGAGTTGGCTGTTTGCATTTGGAGACACATAAAGAACACTCTTAACCTTTAACCCTTACAGTAAATGCATACCTTGGGTCTTTAGTGACCCGGGATGTAATTCCCTATACCCTCCCCCTCATTTTTATAATTTTTTTTAATTAGACATCAACATTCTTAGTATTATTCCTTAATCTATTCATTAAAAACAATACAACAAGAAAAAACATTTATATAAAAGAATGTATTTTTTATGATTTATTTTTGTAAAATGTGTTGCTAGCGACCTGAGGTATGCAATAGTGTAAGTATATTACTGTGCAACAATAAATGATGTTTTATAAACAAAGTTCGGGAGGAGCACGTTCAAATAATTGATCCAATTATCACATCATTCCAACCAGCTGTCAACAATCAGTAATCAACATTTCTATCCAATCAGCAGGAGTGCAGACCTATATAAATACTCATTCGACTCACCAACGTTCCTCGACAGTTTTTCAGCATCCCTCCACCACCCCGTCTCCTCACACTCGCCTGGTTACTTCCTAAACCAGCAATACGGGGGGGGGTACTCTGGGTTCGGGCCGAATACCGAGCCCGGAGCCCTCTCCTCGGACAGCACGCCAAATATGCATACCATTTATTTCATCTGACTTATTTGTGAGTGTGAACTCGTGAATTTATCTTCTGGTGACTCAATAAGTGCAACTCACCTTTGTTCCTCCAGGTGGCAATGTCTGACAATGATGATGTGATGTTTAACTTATGATTACCTTAGGCTTTAAAGAAAATAATACATAGTAGCATATCATCAGCAAAACTTGAAATGGTTTAGCAATTTTGCTACCCACCTCATAATAAAGAGTCTGGAACTAGATTTACATTTTTACATATATTGACTCTCATGATTCTTCAGTGCCTGTTAGGTAGATGTCCCATTTCTTGGACACAAGACGTAGAAGTGCATAGAAGTTGTTATCTTTTGAATGTCCTGTTATACTCTGTTCATTTATTTGATTGATGAACTCAATTATTATCTATATAGAAAATCTTAATCAATGAATCAATCAATCAATCAATCGACATTCAATAACTAAATAAAATGCAATAACATTATTTAAGGAAAGATAAGATGAGTTCTTACCTCACTGAGAAAACCTCACACCTTTTCTTCTTCCAGAGGTGGATCTTGATTGTACTTTTTAAGCTCTTCTCACACACTGGGTAGCCTGGTATCAATCTGCTCAGTGTGATAGCGATTTCTGTATCCATAAGAAAACATATTTGGATGAATATATGTAACATTTAGTTCAGTTTCGGTTTCCATTTTCATAGATCACACTTGTAGTTCAGTTCTCTTGATTCTTTTGGTCCGAACCAATAAAATATATATATTTTTTCATAAACGGACATTTCACCCCTCTCCGTTTTCAAAAATCACATCGTGCACTCAGTTTTCAGAAAAGTGTCCGTTACACGAACTCGTGTATATGCCGTCAAGAGCATGCCAAGCCTGTAGGTGGCAGTGTAACGTGAAGCTCAAGCCCACGTTAGCCAATCAGAATCCCGAAAATAGTCACATACTGTGACGTCGGCTGCCTAAAACTCAGTTTTGCATTGTAAATAAAAGTTTTGCTGCACTAAGGCTACGGTCACACTGTCAGATCAAATATGATTTTTGTGCATATCCTAATGAAAACCAATCAGATTTAGCCAGTGTGAACGGCAAAAAAACACATGAAATGCATTTCAAGCTACATACACGTTTCAAGCTGTGGTTTGAAATCCTATTCAAATCGCATTTCTGGAAATCCATTCTACGTTTACATGGACACTTTTTGTTTTAATCTGAATGAATTCATTCCGATTGATGAATCCGAACGAAGTGTTTACATGAATGCTAAAAAAGTGATCGGGTTGATGTGTGTCACACATCGTTTATATGTCACAAGCTTCTGATTGGATTTAATCTTTTGACATGCACACACTGCACGGATATACAGAGTTTCCCGCTGTTTGAGCATAATTTCTTTGTTTTAAAAGAAACAAAGCACTTTTCTTTGTTTTAAAAAGCAGACTTAATATTTATCTATTTCGGGTCCTAATTATGGCGACGACGAGCACATAAACCGTTGAGTCGTGCTGCTTGTATTTATCGAGCAGTAAAGCGCCCCTTCCCGTGTCTAAAAATCTGTGGATGAGAGTCTGAAACGAGGACTGTGCTGCTCCACTTCACAAACGATGAGTGGTAAGAGAATTTCAGATTTGACGGGACAATCATTTATGACACTTTATTCAACAGGAAGAACAGCTCGTTCAGCGCACCATACGTCATTTCGCTATTTCTACGACATTGAACATGCGCAGTCCTTTCAGTTTTGGTTCTCAATCTGATCGAGTGTTTACATGTCCTCTCGATCGGATTACAAAAGCAAGCTTCATTAGGGTCCATTTAAACGCAGTCTGACCGCTCTGGTCGGATTTTGCGTGGTTTATGTGACTTTCTCACGTACATAAAACGTAAACGTCAGACGTTGTTATAGGAAACCTGCTAAAAAGTCGCTGCTGAAACAAGGGTGTGTTGTTGAAAAGTGCCAGACGAACAGAAAATGACAACATGTTTTGTACCAGCCTTCTATGTTTCTGCTGCTGCTTCATACGACGCAAGTAGTGCGCGGTGGCTACACATTGTCATGCTGTAAATAAGACAACATCTGTATTACAAACCCCTCCATGTTGCGGTTGTTGTTGTTGTTTTTGACGTATACCTACCATTGCAACGTCATTGCCATAGAAACCAATGCAGATATTCCGGAAAAAGAAAGAGTGGCATGGACACACAAATCGGATCTGAACAGTTGCGATACATAGTGTGGACGTCAAGAATTTTAGATCAGATTACAATCGGACACACATATAATCGGATTTGGACTGAGAGTGTGAACATAGTTAAAGATCATCTTCTCCTTGCTGTCATGAGTCTGGTAGCTTTCTCTGTCTCATTCTTCTGGTTGTACTCGCACACACTTTCATTTACACACACACACACTCCTCCACTTATCCTCAGCTGTTTCTAATCGCTACTTGTTATCACGCTCATTCTCTCACACCTGTTCTCTCTTCCTTCTAATTATGTTTGCTACTTCTAGCTTCCCCTTTTCTCTGCTGTTTGCCAGATTATTTCGTACCCAGACGTATGCGTGTGATTTCTATTACCTGCTGTTCCTGTCCTGTCCTGTCTTGTCCGAGACCGTCAAACTTCCACCCTGGCTCAGGTCTGTCTCCGTTTGCTTTTAAATAACCATATGCTCTACACTCTCTCCAGCCTGCCCGCTGCTGACAAGCACCTAGAGCAGGGGTCGGCAAGTAACTTTGGCCGCGGGCCAATATTTTTTTTATCCAGTAGATGGCGGGCCAGCTACATGGAATAGGCCTATTCGTTACGGTGAATTCACAAAATATAATGCCCACAAACGTGTCCCTACTACCTGATATACAACCACTGATGAGCATAATCGGTTTTGATGAAGAAGAAAAAACGAAAAAAAAATAAAATAATACAAGTGCAGATTAGAACCCAGAACCTTTTACACACTTGACGAAAGATCTACCACTGGACCATTTAAGCAAACGAGAAAATGCCGCGGAAACATCTTATTAACGATAAATTAAACCCCATGTAGCCTACTATTTAAATCGATTGTTGGACATGTTATTGTACATCTGATTTAGCATTGTATTACCAATGGACTGTACAACTTTTGAACTTTATTCCTGTTTTTAAATTATTATTTATTCGGGACACAAGAGGTCTGCGCGGGACTGTTTTTTTCCGTCCCGCTCCCACAAGGTTCAATTCAGCAACCGCTTAAAATACTTAAAAGTAAAAGCTTAAAAGTGTTCACCTGCTTTAAAAATTTAGATCTCGTTTTCAGAATCTCAAATCTCAAAAACAAGCCGTTTTTCATTTTTTTATTTTTGGTTTTAATTTGGGGGGAAAAAACGATTGAACGAATGATACACGGCAGCAGTGATGCGCGGGTCAATGTATAAACAACCCGCACCCTTCCGACGTTTTCGACCCGCCCGCAACTCGGACCGCAAACAAAAGAAAGAAAATATTGTAGCCTACCCGACCCGCTTCCTGGCCCGCATATTGGGCCATAGACGTAGGGTGCGCATTTTTCTGAATGCTGTGTTTTGTAATAAAGGCTTGATTTATTCATTTATTTCGTTTCATTTTCTTAACAATTAAGATGCTGCATGTGTTTATCCAGTCTAATCGACGTGCGCGTCTCTCCTCCGAATTTCCCAACAAAAACCCCGCCCCCTCTCAGAAAATACATAAAACTCGCATTACTGAGCTATATGCGTTTACAAGTAGCCTATTAAAATGGCACAATGGCATTGCTCAGTTCAACGTTTTGGGAAATCGGGCATTTTGTCCCGCTTCAGCTCTTATTCAAAAGTTAATAACGCGCTTAACATTCAGGTAAATAAGGATTTCCCACTGTCATCTCTGCAGACTGAGCTCGTGCGTCATCCTCGCGCAGTTATTCAGCCAAATAAAGTGTAGACCTATGTATTTCATAGAACATTATGTCTAGTGGTTGATATAAATTACAATGGTTTAATTGGCATCTTTATTTCAAACGACCCGACCGACCGCGACCCGAATATCATTAAAAATATTTTTGGATGACTCGTAACCGCGGGTGACCGCAGGCACTCGTCGCTCCTTTTGGATCATCCCGCGCATCACTGATTCACGGGGCCTATTTGTAAACCGTTATAGTAAAAAAAAAAAAAAAAAAAAAAAACGGACTTCCAAAATAATCCGGCGGGCCAGAAAATATTGCTGGCGGGCCAGTTTTGGCCCGCGGGCCGCCAGTTGCCGACCCCTGACCTAGAGCGTTCATTTCACCAACCTGATTCCGCTCAAGAGATCAGTGGATAGAGCCCGCCGGATCCCGTTCTCGGACTGTTTGCTGTTGCCCTTTTCTAAGAAGAGACCTTCTGCCTTTTGTTATTCAGCGTCGTCATTTACGACTGGATTTCTGTTATTTATCTGAAGAAGGATTTACTTTGTTTGGACTTATCTCTCTCTCACCATTAAAAGAGACTGTTATTGCATCTTCGCTTTTGGGTCATATCTTTCCTTATAACACTTGCTGTTACGTGACTGTGGTACTTAGATAAGCTCACGATGAAGGATACTTTAGAAGGAAGACTTTAATGAACAAACACATTGGAACTAGGAAGAACGCAGGAGAAAAACACAATCAACCGTTAATGAAAACCGCCAATGACTGAGGGAAAATGCAGAGTATATATACAGAGCCCCTTTCACACAGCGCATTGATCCCGGGAAATTGCCAGAGTTCCTTCTGTGTGAACGCAAACAAAGGATTGTTGCCGGGATCGATCCCAGGTTGGGGACCTAGTAACATTGCCGGTATCAGTCCCGAAACTTGCTCTGTGTTAACAAGCCGTAATCAATGCCGTAAGGTGTGTTTTAGGGATGATGCTGAAGCTGGGATTGTTCGCCAGCTATGAATCGGTACGTAATGCGCTAGTTTATGATCGAATCCTTTCCTGTAGCTAAAACAGTAGATCATTGGTGCTTGCAACGCCAAGGTCATGGGTTCGATTCCCAGGGAAACCAAGAACTGATAATGTCAAGTGTATTTTAAAACATCATGGCTTCCCACACTTGACAGTGAAAAACCGCGTGACCAGTGACTAGCGAAGAATCCGCTTGCGGCCACAACAGAGAGGGAAGACACTCCACCTGCGGGCCAGAAAGCGAAAGCTGCTGTTCGTCAATTGAAGAGAACAATATGGCAAAGTCACTTGATGATTTGAAAGTGGAGAGGACCACAGCTAAGAGACTTTTCTCCCGTCTTGCCAATAGCATTACGAGGACCCACGTAGAGATGTCTATTGAGGAGTTAAAAGAAAACTTCAAGAAGCTTACACTAGAGAGCTCTATAGTTATGGAGGCAAACGAAAAGATGGAGGCCGCTTACATGGCAGAGTCCAATGCAGTTACTGCAGAGGAGCTGGGCGACTTACTAAGAGCCGACATCGAAAAGACGGAGGGATATTGTAAGCAGAAGACTAAGGAAGTTAAACTCCTAATTCGAGAGACACTCTGGGTCGTATATGGAGAAAAAGAACTGTCCCTAGCTCTACAGGTTGCAGAGAGTGAGTGCAAGAATGTCTCCTCCACCCAGCTAGGTGTAACTCTGGAGGTTCATGCTGACCCACGTAGAGAAGTTGGTGCTGAAGGCAAAGGAAGCACACCAAAGCTGGAACCACTGGGCTTCGCCAGACGAGCAAAGAGATGCTGATGGCCGCCTAAGAGCACTTGAGGTGGAATTTCCCCAGCTGGTGTCGCGGAAGGCTGTCTTCATTAAAGCAGCAAGGATAAAACCAGACACTGAGGAACCCCCAGCCCGCCGTTTAGCTCCAGTGGCAGCGATAAAGCTGAAAGCCACAGCTCTACCAAAGTTTGCCGGTAACCAGAGAGGCTACCACAGATGGAGGCAAGAATGGGAGGCTCTGCAGAGACAAGGTGAACCAACCGGCTCCAAAGAGGTAAAGAAATTTCAACTGCTCGATAGCCTTGATGAGAAGCTGGCCAGAGATCTATGCCTGTCAACATACAACTCATCAGACGAGATCTTCCGAATTATGGAGAACCGGTTTGGGAACCAAGCCACCATCGCTCTCGAGATCATCGAGGAGCTACAAGCAACTCCGCCAGTCAGGAGCGGCCAGCCAAGAAAAGTCATAGAGCTCATCCAAACTGTGGAAAAGGCCCTTTATGATTTGAGTGAACTGGATAACGTAGATGCCATAGATAACCCGATAGTGACTAAATCCATTGAGGGCAAGCTCCCAGAAACTCTGAAGAAAGACTGGCTTACCTATGCTGCTGATGAGAGAAACGCTGTTAGCCATCGGAACCGTTTCGACAAGCTTATCACGTACCTGAAATCACAAGAATCCATAAATGAACAGCTAGATCAGCTGAAAGATGTCATCGAACCTGCCAAGGAGAAGACAAAGTCTATTAAGTACGCCAGAACAAAGACAACTAAGTCCAGCAGTGAGACAGCAGGCTGCATCATTTGCGGTGACCCAAAGCACAGAAAGAAACTATATTTCTGCAGAAAGTTTAGGGCTAACCTAAAGCCGGCGGAGAAGAGGGACGTAGTGCAACAAATCGGTGCCTGCAAGAGATGCCTCGAAGTCCACAACGGCGACTACTGCAGGAAAACTACCTACCTGTGTGGGAATCCAGAGTGCAAAGACCAACACCACTTTCTTCTCTGTCCAGTTGCCAGATCCCAGGCTCAAAGAACACCCAAGTCCAGTCCAGTGGAAACTGAGGGCAAAAGATACACTGAAAACCAAGAAAAGTTCATTTCCAAACTTACACCAGAGCTGGCGCAGCAATGTCAAGACGCCTTCTGCAATGTAGCATCCAGGGCATACAACTCCACTGTAGCTGAAAGAGGTCTTCTGGAGGGCAACTGCTTAAAAGAGTACCCAGTGATCCTAATGCTCCTTGATGTTACTGCCAACGATGGACAAAGAGTAGGGACCCTCATTGACTTTGCATCAGACACGAACTACATAACACACAGAGCTGCGAGCAAGTTGAACCTAAGAAGTGAAGATGTGACACTGGTGGTTTACGGCGTTGGAGGGATGAAAGTGTCTGTCGCAACCAAGCGTTACCTCCTCAGGATACGTGTTAGCACTCCCAGAGGGATCCTCAGGTCACATCAACTGATCTGCTATGGACTTGATAAAATTGCAGAGGTTCACAGGCATGTTGCAGCCATCAAGTTACAGAAGATATTCCTGGATGTTTCCCTCAAAGACCTTGCAAGACTGAGGGAAATACAACTCCTGATCAGCCACAAAGAAGGGCAGCTGGTATCCCAGAAAGTTCGTTCCGTCGGTGACTTGGTGCTCTGGGACGGCCCGCTCGGCAAGGCCATCGGAGGTACGCACCCGGACCTCTTTGAAGAAGTCACATTAATGGCTCATACATCAAAGACGCACTTCGCAAGATCCATGAGGACCGCAGCAGTCAAATACACTGAAGAGTGTAATTGACTGTAGTGTATTTGACTGCTGCACCTACATCACCTATAAGAATCCAGTCTCTTGCCAGTCTCCTGACCATCCTAGCACCCAGTCCAATACAGCAACTAGTAGCAGAGATTTTCTGAATTGGTGGAAATGGGAAAGCATCGGAGCCGCTTGTGAGCCGAGATGTGGAGGATGTCGTTGCGGGAATTGCCAACCCGGGGGGAAAGAAATGACGTTGGCTGAAGAAAGGGAGATGGAGATGGTGAGGGATGGCTTGACGTATGTGAAAGGGGATCACCACAGCCCTGAACCACACTGGCATGCCAAGTATCCATGGACAGAGGATCCAGCCTCTCTCCCTAACAACAGGAGAACGGTTGAAGCCACATTCCGCAGAACGGAGAAGCAGCTGGCAAAGGAACCCGAGTGGAAGAGGGCCTATGCTTCACAAGTTCATGAAATGGTTAATCGCGCAGCTGCAGTGAAGCTGTCCAAAGAAGTTCTGCAGAGCTGGACGGGGCCAGTGTGGTACAGAAGTCACCTGATTGCACTAAATCCACATTCAGTCACCACCCCAGTGAGGCTAGTGTGGAACAGCAGCCAGAAGTACAGAGGCCTAAGCTTGAACGACATACTGATCAAAGGTCCGGACGTCCTGAATCCGATCAGGGCCGTCCTGCTGAGGTTCCGAGCCGGTGTCTTTGCTGCCCTTGGTGACATCCGCAAGATGTACATGTCATGATTCTGCCCTCGTGTCCTTGATTTTTCTCTAGTCTTGAGGCAGGATCATGACAGAGCCATGTTTTGTGTGCAAGCACATGGCCTTTTGTTTGGGCCATGTGCTTGCGTTGTCTCGTCACTTAACCCCGCCCCCTTGTTCTCCTCGTTAGTCATTATTGCTTTACCTGTGTCACCTGTTATGTTATCATTAGTCTCGTCATTATTGCTTTACCTGTGTCACCTGTTATGTTATCATTAGTCTCCCTATTTAATCCCCTTGTGTTTGCTGTCCTGTGTCGGTTCATTGTTAATCCTTGTCAAACCTTTGTCCGTATCTTGTGAAGAGCTGTTGTCCTGTTGCGCTATTGCCTGTATTAGTTGTTTGTTTTCTTGTAGTTATCTGTCACAGTCTAGTTAGTCTCCATTGTTCTGTCTATGTTTTGCCCCCTCGTGGGTTTTGTTTTCCCTGTTATTTGTTTAATAAATCGTGTTGCCCTGACTACTGTCTGCGATTGGGTTCGTACTTCCTCACCATCATAACAGAATGAACCGACCAAAGAAGAACCCAGCAGACTGTAGGTCTTCTCCCCGCTAAACCACAGTCGACTGACCAAGAACTATGGTGGCAGTCAGCCATCACCGACAGTAGAAATGGAAGACTTCCATTCCCTCCCCAGGGTGAGTTGTCCCTGAAGAGGTATGCCCAAGTTGTGGAAGAGAAGAGATTCTTCCTGCCTGAGGTCCTGGTTTCTCGCTATTTCATCGCCGGTCTCAATTCTCCTCCTCCTCTGTCTGAACGAGAGGAGCTGACTCTTCGCCCATTTCGAGCAGTGGTGGATTGCTTATCTCGGAGAGAGCCAAAGGATCCCACGAGGTTTTCATCTGCCATGCTTCCAGTGGTCCCGGAGGGTCGAGTCCTAGCTGTCGTCACTCACGGGGATCAGGCTCTTTCTGTTTCTTCTCCCGAGTTTTCATCCACACCCGGTGATCTCCGTGGCAAACGAGGGAGACGGGTTTCATGGGATTCTCCTTCGGAATCTTCCTCGACGGAGTCAACGCTGCCTGAGACTGTCCTTCCAGCACCAGTTACGGTCCCCGCGGAGCTTCTCAGACCGGTTACTGGTTCAACTACGGTCTCGGCACCGCGACCTAGGAGAAAGAGGAGGAGGAGGAGGGGAGCCCCCTGTCCTTCGTCTCTGCCTGAGGCCAAGCCAGCTACAGTGAGTGCTGATCCCAAGCCAGCTACAGTGAGTGCTGATCCCAAGCCAGCTACAGTGAGTGCTGATCCCAAGCCAGCTGCAGAGAGTGCTGATCCCAAGCCAGCTGCAGAGAGTGCTGATCCCAAGCCAGCTGCAGAGAGTGCTGATCCCAAGCCAGCTGCAGAGAGTGCTGATCCCAAGCCAGCTGCTGAGAGCGCAGATGCGGATCCCAAGCCAGCTGCTGGTAGCTCGGTTACAGAGCTGTTGTGAGAGCTGCGGCCGATCAAGCTACACAAGCAGTCCTGCAATCGGTTTCAGCCCGTAAGAGGATGCCTGTTGTCGTTGCCGCTGAGACTCGAGCCGACTATCTCACTAGTCTTGTCAAGATCCTTGAAGTGCCTGTCAAACCTTTCATGTCTTCTAGTCCCGAGCCCACTGTGTCTCCTAGCGCTGTTCCCGAGTCTGCGGCTGGAAGCGCTGTTCCAGAGTCAGTAGCGTTTACCGAATTGGAGATGAGGAGCGTAGATTCTGAGTCCACTTCGGGCGGCACTGGTTCTGAAGCTGCTTCTCAGAGCCTAATCCCTGTTCCCGCTCCACAGCCGCCTGCTACAACCCCTGTCGTGTGTCCTGTTCCTTTTCCCGCTGTTTCCCCGGTCAAGATTCTTGTCTCGCCACCCTCAGCTTCCCCTGTCGTGGTTCCCGCTCCGCCGCCCACTCTACTTCCTGTCCCTGTTCAACCCCGGACTGTTTCCCCCAAGACTTCACCTCATGTTTCTTCACCCAAGTATCCCCGGATTCCTCAACCTTCTTCCCGAAGACCCAAGACCCCCAGTCCACCCATCCACCCTGGATTATCCCCCGTGAACTCTCTTGTTCCCCCCGCCCCCCCCCTCCCGTGTTTGTTATTTTTATTGTTGCATCCCAATCCTGTTATTGTTTTTTCATGTTTGCCGTTGTTGTTGTTTGTCATGTTTTGTTGGTTCGTGTCTATGTCTCAGTCTGTCATGTCCCGTGTTTGATGTCCCCTTGAGGAGCGTCTGGAAGCCGCGCCTTAAGGTGGGGGTTCTGTCATGATTCTGCCCTCGTGTCCTTGATTTTTCTCTAGTCTTGAGGCAGGATCATGACAGAGCCATGTTTTGTGTGCAAGCACATGGCCTTTTGTTTGGGCCATGTGCTTGCGTTGTCTCGTCACTTAACCCCGCCCCCTTGTTCTCCTCGTTAGTCATTATTGCTTTACCTGTGTCACCTGTTATGTTATCATTAGTCTCGTCATTATTGCTTTACCTGTGTCACCTGTTATGTTATCATTAGTCTCCCTATTTAATCCCATTGTGTTTGCTGTCCTGTGTCGGTTCATTGTTAATCCTTGTCAAACCTTTGTCCGTATCTTGTGAAGAGCTGTTGTCCTGTTGCGCTATTGCCTGTATTAGTTGTTTGTTTTCTTGTAGTTATCTGTCACAGTCTAGTTAGTCTCCATTGTTCTGTCTATGTTTTGCCCCCTCGTGGGTTTTGTTTTCCCTGTTATTTGTTTAATAAATCGTGTTGCCCTGACTACTGTCTGCGATTGGGTTCGTACTTCCTCACCATCATAACAGTACAACTCTGTTTGGCTGGAAGGAAAAGAGGTCCACCTGCACAGGTTCCTGTGGCGCGATACTGAAGATGCAGAGATAGAGGATTTCGCCATAACAAGAGTCAACATGGGAGACAAACCTGCTGGTTGCATAGCGCAAGTCGCCATGCGAGAGACCGCCAACTTACCTCCAGTTAGCCACTTCAAAGAAGAGAGACGTGTGCTGGAGGAAGATGTGTATGTCGATGACATCCTAATGGAAAATGTACGCCCTCTTGTGCTGCCAGGCATAGGTTCCGGAACACCTCTTCTCTTTCATTGACCGTGATGACACCAGATGACTGTGCTGCCTCCCACTTTTCTTTCTCTCCAATTTTAGCCCACAGGAACTTCCTAGCTGCTCGCCAAGTCCATGCTATCGCCCCGACCAACTTTCTTAGACTGCTAAAGCGCCTTTCATCCAATAGCTTTTGGATTGCTGCTACTGCCGGTGGTCTTCTGGACTTGGACTCTGTTTCCTGGACTCTGATTGAACCTCGCGCTTTCTGTTGACTTCGGGTGAGTACCGCAACAAATGTTTTCTTTTGCATTTTTGAGATATTGTCTCCTGCTTGTGCAGCAATGTCTTTGGCTGATTTTTTCGGCCACTCACTCTCAGGAAGCTGAAGAAACTGTGGACCCGACTGCCACTCAGATTCCTCAGTTCGTTTTTTAGGACTGGCCGACCCTGGAATCCACAACCAATCACGATGTCGGTACTGCTCTGGATCTCGCCAACTCGGTTCGCAAAGAAGGTCTGATAGCCACAACTTTCACGCTGTATTGCGCCCAAGATGGTCTGACTGTCGACGAGATGGTACCACCTCTCGACGTCGATTCGGCAGTGTTTCTGGAAGTAGTTTTTCAGCCGGGCCGCAAAGACTGCTCCACACAACTCTGCCTTCACAGGGTCACCCTTCTGGTCTAGAGGGGTCAGCTTGGCCTTAGATTCGACTAGCCTCACAACGACACGAATGTAAACGTGTACCTTGAAATGCAATGTGAGTCGCTTTGGATAAAAGCGTCTGCCAGATGCATAAATGTAAATGTAAATGAATCAGAAAAAAAAATGCACTAGTGAGAGAGAAATCGCAGCTCATAAGCAAACTTAAGACGCTGGAGACATTACATGTCACATCGATGTAACGTGTCTTTACGGGTTGTGTGTGAACGCACTCACAGATTCTGGAAAATTACTGGCAGTGTGAATGAATCAAACAATCCCGGGACTGATCCCGGGTCACATTATCCATGTATTTTCCGGAATCTCTGTGTGAAAGGGGCTCAGGAGACAACCAAAGGACCTTAACAAGATAATTAATTACTCACAGCTGAACTAAATAAACTAATGAAGACGGTGACCATGGAAACAAAGGAGTGCCGGGAAATTGAACAAATTCAAAGAGAAAGTTCAAAACACAAACTGACATGTAACACTTGCCTTGCTTGCCTTTAAATGGGAACTCGCACTGCGTCCTCTGGAGGAGACTATGGGGAATGCCTGCAGCATGACCAGTGTCTGAAGCACGTGACAATGTCATTGGCCGACCACAGTCCATGACGTCACTACCGTGAGTTTAAAAGGGAACCTGGCTCTGTAATCCGTAGTAAATGCTGCTCCATCTGAAAGCACTGTGATTTTGAGTTGCTTATAACGTGCAATTGAAAAAGCAACACGTGTCAAACATCTTTCCAAACATGAGAAGCATTTATGAACCTCTTGTCCAACAAAAGACAACTTTAATAAATCAATCAAAGCATATCAATCTTCTGTTTATTCAGGTACAGTGATAGCATGATTCCCATAGGGATTTCCTGGAATGACGTGTGTTGTCTACTTCTGCGGCGGGGCATATTTGGAGTATCTGATAACTTAGTTGAGCTCTGCTCTCAGAAGAGAGCTTGGAATGATCCCCTGACTGCAAGGGAGGACGTGGAGTGGTACCCTCCCCGTTATTGGGATACCTTCTCTTTGGGTCCTCCACGCTCTGTACCAGCGCAGGCAGACTTCTGAGACCCTAGCACAGCTGATACTAATGCAGCTGTTGTGTCCTCTGGTGAGCTTCCTTATGGGTATTTTTAGGGTCTATCGCCCCTTACTCTAGCCTAGTCGAAGTTCGGGATCACATAGTCTTGGGTGAGCGATGAACTGCCCTCACTCTGAGGGTTGTACTGCTGAGTCCTTAGCTCCCCAGAGGAACCCATCTCTAGGCCCTGGTGAGAAGTGTTTTTTTTCCTGATATAGCATCCCTTCTTACCTGTCTGTCTAGTTGATGACTAATACAGATGCCCTTTTATACTCATGGCCGCACAGGCAGTTACGTCACGGACTGTCATTGGCCACTGTTGCATTTAAACACATACTTCAGACACTGGTCACGCTGAAGGCATTCCCCATAGTGTCCTCTAGAGGATGCAGTGTCTCATTCCCCTTCTCAGGGAACCATGGTAACTATGGAGTTTTTCTTTATTTTATTTTTTTCTTTATGCCCCTGGGCTCCAGCCATGTCCATAATTTATTTCACACTGAAGACAGTGACTTAACCTTTGCCAGTGCGCTGGTGCACTGAAGCGTTTGTGCAGGAAAGAAAGTGAAAGATAAAGACTGAGACAATGAAAAAAAGAAACTGAAAAGCCATAGGGCATCAGAAGACAAAAATACTAAACTAAGCTTTGTGCTTCACTCGTGTCAATATTCACGTAAAACAGCATTCACATACAAAAAAAATTGTTTTGGCGGACCACTGCCGTCAAGTTTACCGGCACAGCCCTACATGGCAGGCAAAAAAAAAAAAAAAGGATTGTCAAAGCAGGTCTTTTTTCAGTTGTAATTATTTTGGTTTTTGTTGTTTTACTGATGCATATTATCATATAAAATAATTATATTGACCATCCATCCATCCTATGTAGGGGCATGGGATGCTGGATGCTGGAGGGAATTACCCTGGATGCATGGCCAGCCCTTCACAGAGAGGGCACACACACACACAAACAAACACACACACACACGCGCAGAGAGAATATGATTTAAATAGAGCAATAGATAGCAATAGAGAAGGTCTTTTATTTTTCAGACTAAATCAGTTACTACAACTAATTCTCTACTACTTGTTAAATATGGGGTTAGAATTGTTGCATTATTCCAAATAAATAGATTATGATCCACAAATAAATGTAACGAGATTCACAAAAATATATCGAATTCACAAATAAATAGATTAAGATCCACAAATAAATGTAAAGAGTTTCACAAAAAAAATAAAATGAGATTTGCAAATAAATAAAATATTTACAAATGTTTTATAATTTTACAAACACAACTCTGCCTGTCATTTATTTGTGAACCGATTTCTGTGCATTTGTAAATCGCGGCACACATTTGTGAATCGGTTCCTGTGCATTTGTGAATCCCCTCACGCATTTGTGGATTTTGAAACGCTTCTAGCGTTGATGTGCAGATAAATCCACAAATAAGTGGACTCCACCCACCGCCTACTCAAGCCAATCAGATAACGGCCACATCGAGCTGGCCAATCGTAGCACGGTCTCGCTTCAACCAATCACGTTTGGCTTTACACTCGGGGCGTTCTTGCTCTGAAATAACTGCTCATGAATTTCATTCATCTGCATGCATTCGCTCAAATAGGAAGTGTACGCATAAAGGTCCATAAAATTGCTACAGCAAAATATCTTTAAAGTTTGAATTTTGTTAGAATTACACCATTAGACTGATGGTCAAGCCAAGCCACAATTTTTATGAGCCTTGAAAAAAGCCAGAGAAACAGCACATCTCTGTTGGGAACAACGCGTTATGGATGCGTCACGTTGTTCAAGACAGAACAGAAAAGCATCAAGTAGCTGACTAATTAATAACTGGGTTCAACCCATGAATAGCTACACTATTTAGACTCTGACTGCTACACAGAGTTTTTAATTTGCTTTGCAAGATTTTATTTGCAGCATCGACCCCAGTACTAGTAACGTTACACGCTGATGCTGAGGCTCGTACTGTTACATATTGGGTGGTCATTTGGGCTCATATTTGGTGTTCTACATGACATTTATTTATGTCCTATTTCTATTTGTCACCGCGATTGTGCTTTAAAAGGCAAAATGTTCTGTAATTTAATGATTGTGTCCTTAAATTACACGATGTCCTAATAATTGACCGTTCGCAAAACCCCGCCCTCTAACGGTTCTCGTCCAATCCTAGCTCAGCAACTGTAACTAAGGAGAAGGACCTCCGTCAAACATTCCGATTTCAGCAAGATAGTGCAACGATGCGCCTATGGCAGTGAGGTCTGCACGGGCTTAAAACTTGCTGTATTTTATGATTGCTTGCAACTATACTAAAAAAATAGGCTACATGTACAAACACCGTTTCACTACGGCACTGCGGCCCCTCATCAGTCAGCAAACAAGAGGAAAAAAAGAGAAAAAGCACGGACTTACTAATTAGGACACAACTTTGATGTGGTTGAACAGGTACACAGTCACAAATTCCTCTGGAACTCAAACATTAAACTTCAAAACAAAGTTATAAACAAACTATTTACACAAATATATCCTTCTCAGTCGGCTGAGTTATGAAGAGAACCGCATCTAGAGTTGATGGTTCAGCGCGTCCTCTGATTGCAGTGTTGTGACTGAAATAGCGCGCGCGGGAGCACATGCGCAAAAGAGTTTTGTAAAATGATATATGATCAAATAAAAATGATTGATATATAATTTTACAAAACTGTTTAGTGCATGTGCTCCCGTGCGCTATTCTGTCTATACTTTCTGTCGTGCCCTGGAGGATATGTCTGCTGCATTACTCCAAAACCAATCACTTAATGTATGGAGCTCAACCCAGCCATGTGTCTGTTTCTCAATTGTTTGACGGGCGTAGTAACAATAACTAAGGGGCGTGGCTTTTGCGAACGGTCAATTGCATTAAGTAGCCGCTACATCTGAAGTGCGGGCATCCGTTTACTATCAATGAATGCCCCGCGTCCAGTAACGTTACACTATCACGAAGTATGATTTTTCAAATAACCAGCACTAGTCAATAAGTAGACGATCAGAGCCGTTAAGAGTACGATTATGAAGACATGTCTGCAGCTAAGCAGATAGGGAATATGTGTTAACATTTCAAACATGCTAGTTTTACATTATTTGAAACTGCAGCGGCAGCAGTGAATAGACAGTGGCTATTTGCTTTTGACGCGCTGTGTCGCGCCTCTCGCCGGTGTAGAGACTGTTCATGGTGGTCGGGATCTCTGATTATCATCATTCCCTGAGTGTATCCTGATGGAAATATAAAGAGGCCTCAAACTCCAACAATCTTTTGAAAACAGTGTTTTTACCACAAAAACAGTTCAGCGCTACTAACATTACTGCTCCAGTGCTCCTTTCAAGGATGCAAGAATCAGTTCCCGCCCCGAGTGTAAAGCCAAACGTGATTGGTTGAAGCAATAACGTGCTACGATTGGCCAGCTCGATGTGGCCGTTATCTGAGTATCTGCTTGAGTAGGCGGTGGGTGGAGTCCACTTATTTGTGGATTTATCTGCACATCAACGCTAGAAGTGTTTCAAAATCCACAAATGCGTGAGGGGATTCACAAATGCCCAGGAACCGATTCACAAATGTGTGCCGCGATTTACAAATGCACAGAAATCGGTTCACAAATAAATGCCAGGCAGAGTTGTGTTTATAAAATTATAAAACATTTGTAAATATTTTATTTATTTGTGAATCTTATAATTTTTTGTGAAACTCTTTACATTTATTTGTGGATCTTAATCTATTTATTTGTGAATTCGATACATTTTTGTGAATCTCTTTACATTTATTTGTGAATATGAATCTATTTATTTGGAATATTGCAACAATAATAACCCCATAGTTAAAACACAGTTCCCTGTGTTGTCTCCTTCTTTACTACTACTAAAAGTTTATTGGGTTCCACTTTATTTCAATAGTCCACTTTAGACATTATACTACCGTAACTATAAGTGACTTTGCAATGTCAACTAACTCTCATTAGAGTATTAGTAGACTGTAGACTGTCAGTAGACTGTTGGGTTATGGTTAGGTGTTAGGGTTCGGGTTAGGAGAATAGGTTGACTTGTAGTTGCCAAGTTACTTATAGTCAGTAGAATGTCTGTTGGAGGACCAACAAAATAAAGTGTTAGCAGATATTAAGCAGACAGTCTACTAACACTCTAATGACAGTTAGTTAACATGTAGTTACAAAGTTACTTATAGTTAGTAGAATGTCTAAAGTGGACTATAGAAATAAAGTGTTACAGTTTATTGTTTTTTGCAGGTAAATAACTATTACACCTTATCAACCTTATTTGGCCTATATTAGCTGAATTGACCAAACCCATGTTTATGAGGTCGACCGATAGTAGGATTGTGCAAACTGAACTTTATTATTGTCACAAATCTGTTAATGCTGCACGAGAAGTTGCGGCGGAATCCACTTGTTATTGTGGTTGTGATGAGAGTATGCAAGGGTGAATATATTTGGAATACAGTAATTTAACTATTTTTATAATAAAGATGATAAAAAAAGTTTGTCATTGTCTTTATTGACTGTAATATCACAGGGTTAGTTGTGCAAAATGTACATGCTGTCAGCGTACAGAAGAAGACAACACAGGGAACTCTGATAACGGTAGTTTATTTAACAGGTAGCAAGTGAGATAAGCAGGTGAGTGTTCAGTAGATAGATCGTTTGGTAGATTTAATTTAGAGAGATGTGTGTGTATCTTGCAGGTGCTGTGAAGATGATGAAGATCTAGAGATGAGGAAGACGAAGGATGAGGATGAGAATCGTATAAGGTGAGTAGTTCTGGTAATGCCGAGCTCAGACTGCACGATTTTAGGCTCGATTTTCTGTTATTTTTTTTCTCATTTTCGCTGCAGATCAGCGCACAGACAATTTTGATCGCAAACTTCTTTCAGGCTATAATTTTTAATAACAATTTCAGTCTCACACACATGTGATCTGCTTTATTTCCTTATCACTTCTCACGTGTGTTTGTTTGTGAAACGTAGTTTGCGGACCGGACAGAAGTTGTTGGCGATTCTTTCTTTTGTAAAGTCATGCAGTGTGAACACAGCAGCAACTGATTGATACCACAGATAGTCGTGCAGTGTGAAAAGAACAATGACCCGACTACTTTGAAAATCGTGCAGTGTGAACTCGGCTTAAGGTGCCAGGCAAGTTTTACGGGGTGTAACAACAAGACCAGACAACAATGGTAAGGATACTAGGAAGTGTAGTGCTGAGGGGACTGAGCTGGTGACTGTGACACATGCATTAATGACACAACACACTTTAACGATTAGACTTCGTGATCAGTGAATTAGGCCACTTGATGATGATGATTAATTTGATTTTATTTGATTCTGGTTTATTTCGCCCACAAATACATGTGTGTTTTAAACACACTGTTACAACAGCCAGATAAAAATATAATAAAAAGTGAAGGGTCAAGGAACCGCTAATTACAATAATGGTGATTAAACATTTTCAATAAAACCTCAACATTAACTACATTTAAACCTCTGTTAATTATCAATAAGAACTTTTGTATTAGAATATTGTTAAAATCTAAAAACATATAAGATGCGGGTTAAATTTGCATGTATGCATTTGGCAGAAACTTCAAAAATCAAATACAGTGCATTCAAGATATACATTATATCAGTTCATACGTTCCATGGAAATTGAACCCATGATCATAGTGTGGTTATCTTTATGGTCTTCTGTTTGATCTACAGGAATGCCTGATGTAGACAAATGTGTTTGATAATGTAAGTCATTTTGACAACCTTAGACTACATTACAGTAGCCTACTCTACAATTTCAATTCAGCCCTGATTTTGAACAATTTATCTAATATTGTTTGTTACTGATTTACCTGATAGAATTACTAAACTGAAATAAGGTAAATTACAGAAATTATTAGGTAATTATAGTATATCCGGTAGCCAATTTCTGCATATCCTTTATGTTTGATAAAGATGTCTCAGAGTCTGTTGCTTATCAGTTCTTGAGCTTGTGTGAGGCGTTCCAGTCGCTTCTTTAGATCAGCTCTCCTGCGACCTCGCTCTGAGTCTTCATTCAGCAGTTGGACCACATCTGCCCCCGTTCCTCAATTCTAGCATCTGATGCCGCAATGTCTTAGCTGCGTCCTTCAGCATGAAGAGAATTATCAGCATAGGCACATAGTCTGTAAGGCGTTGATAGATAATCTATATGGAGACAGGACATGGAAAAATAAAGATATTTAATCCACCTTTTGGGGTTGGCTTCCCTTTACAGAGATATCTCTAGTGAATCTCTAGTGCCAATGCACCTGCATTGTGTGGTTTGGTTGCACATACTGAGTAAATTTAAAATTGTTATTAACTGATCATTGATCTGATCATAAAAATAAAAGTGCCTGGTAAAACCAAAATAGGGTTTGTTACATTGATTTCTTATGAAGACCCTTCTTGGTTCCTTGAAGAACTTTCCACTAAAAAAGAATTACGGCAATGATTACCGGCAATATGATGCCTCATAAGCAACCACCTGCGTCATCATAGCTCAGATTTCTCTTCTTCAAGAAGAAGAAGGTAGTTGGTTTATATATTAGAATTTGTTGTGTACATTGAATGATTATTCTCATTTTCTCAGGGTGAGCACAATACCATTTCAGAAGGGTGTAGCTCTGTGTACCTGCTTCATTACGAGCGAGGACACACATTGTCCTCACACACTTAAGTCCATTAAGTTCTTGAGCTTTCAGCATGCTCACTGAATGCTTATCGACTCATCTAATTATCCACACTGAAAAAACTTCAGGGTGAAAGTGTTTTGTTTCTCATTTCTCCTTCTTGTTGAGGAAGGAAGGAAGGGAGATCAGCTAACCCCCAAGGATTTATATCCAAGTCCGGAGACTCGCATTGAGATTTCGGTTAGCTTGGATGAGGATGATGTTTTGTCCTCAACTTCTGAGGAGCTTGCAGGCGGTCCAACTGACATGCCTCCTCCGAGTGGGCAGGAAAGCGCATCCATCTCTGGCTTATACAGAGTTGTTTGATGTGATTTCATGTGCTGTTGACATGTCAAAGCTGCACTGGGAGGTACAAGCTCAACCGCAGTCAAAGTCCAAGTTGAATAAGTGCTTTCTGGCTGGGCCAATTACCTATCCATCGGTTTCTGACTTCACCACCATTTCTAAGATGGCGGAGAAGGAGTACGCAGAGATTCCAGCAATTGAGGATACTCCCGCGACTCATACTTCGCCATCATCTGTGTCATCTTGGAAGTCACGGCCCTACTATTCTGTCCAAGCCTTGTAGGACAATGTGGTCCCTTATTGGCAACTCATACATGGTTGCTGGTCAGGTGGGTGCGGTGCTGCACACACTGGTGGTTTTTTGCAGGTGTACCAGGCACATGTCCTCAAGGAAATAGATGAGGGCTCTGGTTTGACCCAAGTGACAGTCGTTGATCTAAGAAGAGTAATTTTCTTAGCTCTTTGATTACTGTCCTTTACTACACGGTGTAGGACAGTAATCACAAAACTTACCATGCTTTTTTGTGGTGAAACAAGGAATGTGGTGTATAATTGTGTGAAATGTATGATGAAAATTGGCTAGCAATTTCGCCAAGCAAATACCAGGAAAATAGGTTGCAGCCATTTGTCTTTCGACTACACTTGAAAAATCCGCAATGGGACTGAGCTCGAATAGCTTCAGCGACTTTTTATTGTACAAAATCACTGTCAATCAAAGGGAAATGCAGTCTTTCGACAGACCCCTCCATCATCACGCAGAAGCCCGGAGTCCAGGCCAGACCAACTCCTCGCTGAGACGCTGAGCGTCAGTGGGCGGGACATAATAACAGCATTTATTCAATGACCGTCTAGTTTCTAAGCACTGAAAAAAAAACTGTTCAAAGCAGCCCCCATTGAAGTCAATGGACGCTCGGCTTCAACAGGGAAATGCACTGTGACGCTATGGGAATGTATGAGAAGGAAATCGAATCAGCCGACCTCCTATAAGATTCTGAACGAACTCGTCTTCAAGATCAACGTGTTCTAACACAATAGTATATTTGACCATTCATTTTTTGACATTATAGGGGAAGCCGAGCTTCCCTTGCTGTCTTAAAGAAATCCCAATGCACTAGAGTGTGTGCAATAGTATCAGCTACTGATGCAGCATTGAGTAAACCTATTTAAGGAACCAAAGTTAAATATGTAACCGATATGTCCTTCATGGAACATAATGGATAGAAGGAACCTTTATTTAGAAACTTACTATAATTTACTACTAAGTAAGTCATTCGTAGATCTAGACCAGTGCTAGTTGGTGACACTAGTTGCGTTGAAAGTACACACTTCAACTATAAACCCCCTTTAGATATTACAGTGCATACACAACGTAGAGGTGGTAGAGGTGTTAGTGAGGCCAGCAGGGGGGGCTCTCCCTGTGGTCTGTGTGGGTCCTAACACCCCAGTGTAAGTGACGGGGACACTATACTGACAAAGAGCACCGTCCTTCGGATGTCCTACTGAGGTCCTGACTCTCTGTGGTCACAAAAAATCCCAGCCTTTCGAAAGAGTAGGGGTGTAACCCCGGCATCCTGGCCAAATTTGCCCAGTGGCCTCTGTCCATCATGGCCTCCTAATCATTCTCATATATATATATACTGATTGGCTTCATCACTGTCTCCTCTCCACCAGTAAGCTGGTGTGTGGTGGGCGTTCTGGCGCAATATGGCTGCCGTCGCATCATCCATGTGTTCATCACACTTTTACAGTATGGAAATTAATAACTACTGTATATTACTGTCAATAAAATAAATACATTTCATAGTATGAGTTGCAACCCACCTCATAATACAGAACCAGTTTGTCTGGAACCAGATTTCTTGAATCCAATATCGCACAGTCTTTCGAACTGAAAATTGTGTCATCATCGTCATAGAAGTTCTCTTCACTAGAGTCCATCTCAGTCTTCTGAGGGATGTCAGAGTCATCAAGTTTCTTTTGTAATACCTTGTCCTGAGTGAAGACCAGTTTCTCCATATCAATGAACTCCTTGATTCTTTTCTCCACTTTGGCCTCTTGTTTTGACTCAATGTCATTAATCATTTTCTGAGAAGTACAATAATACAAGTTATATATTACTATTACTACAAATAATAATAATAATAATAAAGTTGTACTTACAGATACAGTGTATCTCAGAAGAGATACTGGTCAAAAGATAATAACATATATCTCTGAGCACATTCTGAACAATCTCTGAAAATAAAATTGTAGTTTATGACAAGAAGAATTGTAAATTGTTAATGGGTATAAAACGTAACATTTACAATCAGAAGTCGAGATATTACATAGTTTGTAATGTTGTGTATTTTTTTGGTATCTTTAATGAGTGCTGAACCTTGATTTTTTTTTTGGAAAAAAAAAGTGTATTACTAATAATAGCTGACTATAGTGTATATTTATAAAATACTAACCTCGTACACGCTTCAGTGTAATCTATAGCTGGCTCTTGAAGGGCTGCCACATGGTCTTTGATGACACATTCAAATTCACAGAAGTCACTGAACGTAAGCAGTTCTCTGCCACGATGCATCTCATTATACTTGTCTATCATTTCTTTCACTCTTGCTGTGACTACATTTGTAATAACAAAAAGGGAAGGTCTGGTTAAGGGATTTTGGTACAATCCTAAAAAGTCACATGTTTTTTAAGATCTTGACTTACATGATACTTCAGTGCCTCTTAGGTAGATGTCCCATTTCCTTGAAACACAGGACGTAGAAGTGCATGAACGTTTTTGTCTCTTAAATGTCCCGTTCTACTCATTTCATGTATTTGATCGCTGAACTCCATTATTATCTATAGGAAGAAGAAAAAGTTAGAAAAAAAAGGCCTTAATATAGGGATAGATATGTAAAGATAAGGTGGTTAGATGGATAGATATTGTGCTTTATTCTCAGAGCTCTTACATCACTGAGAAAGGTCCCATCAGCTCTCTTTAACAGGTGGACCCTGCTCGGTAGTTTTTAAGCTCCCTTTGAACGTTGAGTAGTTTAGTCTGAATCTGCTCAGATAAGTAGGGGTAGCGATTTCTGTGTCCATAAGAACATATAATTAAACAGCTGGATAATTTTAATAGTATTTAACCCTCCTATTAAATTAATAAACATCTGACAAACTAAAAATCCCCCACTGTTTTTATGTTCTGATGAAGATTATTGTATATTATTTAAATAAATAAAAAAGAAAGAATGAGAAAAGAAAGAAAAAAAAAGAGGCTAGGAGCATAATAATAAAGTGCTTGCCTTAATATGATCAACCAGTTCTTTGGTTAGGTTGTCTGCCAAGCATCGAGTCGATGCTTTTACCGTCATTCAAAAGAGAGCTTTCAAGCAAAAAAAGAAGGTTATTATTATTATTATTATTATTATTATCCAAAAGTTAAAATTACCTGAAATATCGGTGGTTCTTGAAAAAATTCATTTCCACTTCCATGGCTTTAGAAAGAGGGATTTTGTTATTGATGTCACTCTGACCACGACATCTCACAATAATGAAGCCCTTGCCTGAGAGGAATGACTCTGCCATGGACAATGTTCAAAACATCAGTCTCTGCTCCTCTGTCAATAAGGTCTGGTTTTGTGAGAATTGCTAATCCATGCATTCAACAGAAAAGAGATTAGGATAAGTTAGGAAAAGCATGAATCATAATGCTACAGGGTTGGCCTGAAGACACATATTGCAGAAATACAAAAGTTGGCAAACCAAGAGTTCTTTGTCCATCTGGGTCTGTATCTTGTGCCATTCTCAGCGCATTCTGTTGTCGCTATGTCAACATTGCAGGGCACAACAGCTAAAATTATGGTTTCACTTTTGGCAATGTATTTCAGAATCAAGTTTTTGATCTAAAAATAAAAGATAAAATGTCCTTTGGTTAAGAAGATGAGAATCTTTAAAGCCAACACCATAGAACCCATTATACTTATGCAATATAGAATACAAAACATTGTCAATAAAAAAATTTAAAATGAACATGTACTCTAATGCATTGAATGTGTATTGAATTATGAAAATGTATTTAGAAAGTATCTCTCTCTCTCTCTCTGTCGCTCTCCTCTCTCTGCTTGAGTTCATGTTGACTTTAAGTTTCATCTGTCAGCTACAAATAGACTACCTATGGCATGAAAACAAGTATTGATTAAATCCACTGATTTAAAACTGAATGTGATATTTGTGCAGGTGCAGGTTTACAGCTTAAATGCCTGTTAACACAAATGTTCATATATTAACATGATTTCAAACAGCCATTTAGATTTTTGTTTTAACACTTTATTCGCTCACCTGATCGCCAATATCATCAGGTTGACCATGTACAGGTACACGGGTTATACCAGGTAGATCGATCAGCGTGAGGTCACACACATCAGTAGATGAAATTTCCAAAGAGATGAGTTCATCACATATTCCAACTGTATTTCCAGCAAGCTTGTTTTGAGCTGTCAAATATACATAGGTTGTTCAGCAGAATCAAACAAGACTAGTTTTGGATTTTCAAGTAGTATTGGTGAATTCAGCATAAATGCAGTGTGTTTATCATGCAATTTATGCGCGAAAATTTGTTTTTACGTGCATATGATACGCAGTTTTCGCGTGCATTTGATACGCACTTCATTGCGTGTAATACACACACACCCCACACCCACTAATCCTAACTAAACGTATAATACACACGCACCCCCACACCACTACTATACCTACCCTAACCAACCCATGCGTATCCTATGCACGTAAAAACAAATTTTCGCGTATAAATTACACGATAAATACACTGCATGCTATAGAGACGCATTTAGTGTGATCGGGTTTGGTGAATTTGACCCAGGAAAATCCACCTCAGGACAACAGACAACAGGGTTGTGCAGCATTCACAGCTGAATGGAGAAACTCTTTTAAATTACAATTGACTTTCTGAATTTGAATTGAAGAAGCAAACATTCAGAATTTTGCTCAATGGTGTTAAACACAGATGGAATATACAATTCCAAGTTTTTTCAAAGATGACATTCATCAGAGCATCATTACAACTGATGCTGGTTATGATCTGTTTCTGTTCATACTGACCTTCTCTGACAAGGTTATCCACCATTAATGGGGTCATGAAAGGTTTCGTTGTAATCACGGTAGGTAATGGTCCCTGACCACGGTCCTTTGTGTAACTTCCGTAATTTCAACTCAAGAGGACAGCGAGTGACAATACCCTTAAAAGAAAAAAAAGAAAGCACAAAGTTTCTCGAGGATCTCAAGGTTTCAAATCTCATTTATTTCCTGCACATTGTGAAGTGCAAATGCTCCTCCTCTTCTCCTTATATGATATTGAGTGCACTCACTGCACTACGCATATGTTAGTATAGACGTTTCTTGGATGTGCCAATAATGCGGAAGATTAACAAAGAGCAACATTTTAGTAAAGATTTACAGTGAAGATTTTGACTGTAGCACACAAGCCGTATGGGACTACTTTTATAATAATAATTAGTTTATTTGATATAGCTCCTTTAAAAGTTGCTTTCTCAGAGCTCTTTACAAAAAAACACAGCAAGAAGAACAACAACAAATAACACAAGATATGCAGACAAGGGTGAAACAACAACAACAACAACAGTATTATACCAGAAGCTAAATGTTTTAAGACAAGATTAAAAAGTGCCAAACAATTTTCTCTCCCTAATATCAGCCTGGAGAGAATACCATAACTTTGAAGCAAAGCAATGTAATGTATGTGGAACAAGACTATATTCAGACTGCCAGAAACAAGTCAGATTTTTTGCATGTTCAGATTTGATCCAGATAGGTTTTTGATTTGGATGTGGTTTGAAATGCGATTCCAATCATACTTTTACAGATGCGTCTCAATCTGGATGCTCTGGCTGCTCAAAATGGTCTTTTTCGTCACTCATAGTACAAAACACAACAATAACGTCAAAACCGGTGACAGAAATGCCGGAAGTATTCATACGGTATTCAAACGATAATGTCCAAAGATTTCGGATACAAAGATACGTCAAAATATATACCAGTCTGCATTACTGTTAATGAGTTTTTCTTCTGCGGCGTGGAGTTTATTTAGAGAGCAAGATGAGGCACCTCCATTTCTCCGCCATCTGTTATGAAAGCTTAATCACATACAGTACATGGGTACGTTGCCAAAGCAACTGTATTAACTTAGAGCGAAACCAGACACAAATGTCTTCTTCAGAACTGTGAAAAGAGCAAATTCCAAACCAACATTTCCAAATCTGGGGTGCGTTTCCCGTACAACTATAACTCGCTGCTTCACTACCATATTACGATGCATCGTTGGAGAAATCAACTAGCTAGTCACGACTGTTTCCCGAAACCATGTTGTTGCAAAGTGGTCGTTCAACCACCTTGATTTATGACGTCACGCACGTGGTGGAGTAATAACTTCTTTAAATGAAACTGTTTGAGATCGAATTAACGCTAAATGTTTTGATATAAATTACAGACATGGCATCTGAGGACTATTTCTCATGTATGTCAGTTATTTTGCTTTATTTCCAGATTCAATCATAGGCTCGTTCTTACGTACTAGAGCACGTTCGCACATTCGCACTCTTCAAAAAACGACGCTTTAAATCTCTTGACAAACTAAAAGACGTAAATGACATTTGATTGTATTCTAAATAAAAGATACAGATTTTACTGAATGTCAGCTTGCTTATTTGGCTCAAGATAAGGATTTATTAAGTCCACATGTCATGTAAACTAGAAACTATGCTTCTACACCACAGCTCGAGAGCTTTCGTTCCAACCAAGTTTGCGATGCTGTTTGCGAATGCTCATTGGAGCGATGCTTTCGGGAAACACCGACTCATTGAACTGCTGATAACGACGGAACTTGCTAACATTGTTGGCTAACGATGCTTATGGGAAATGCACCCCAGATTATCTGTCATGGGACACCATTCAGTCTGAAACTGACTAACTCCAAAACAGAAAACACTTGTAAAAATCCAAACTTGAGGAAAGAACACTTAAGACGTCAACGTTAGGCATTTTTTAAAAGATGGGTTGGTTTAGAGATGCTTGAGCCTCATGAGGAAAACGTCAAGAAACTTGATTTCACTAATTTCACTGATCAGTTCACTCTCTTAAAACTCATTTTTGCCTCACTTTCTTTCTGTAACTTGTGTGACTGTGTGTGCGTGTGTTTATGTGTTAGAATATTCAATAAAGTCACGTTTATATTTAAAGAGAAGTGCCTTGTATTATGTGCTTACGAATTTAATGTCTTAAACTGCTGATCTTGTTACCTTGCTAATAAATTATGTTTTCACAATAGTTTGGGTATTAAATATCTGCTACAGAGCTGATGTTATGGCCTGTTTCCCTTATAGCAAACCATGCAGAAGGTTTACGTCAGGACACACAAATCTTATTTAAACATTAGCTATTAAAAGTGCGGACAGTCGGCCTAAAAATATCAGATTTGAGAAAAAGTGTGACAAGTGTAACGGAAGCCAGCTAGGAGTTGTGCATGTAAAATCTCACTCCCCTGATCCCAAGAGACAGCAGTCTTTAGTCTCCTTGTTAGAGGATTTTTTTTTACGCTAACCTTAGATATCAATTAATACACACCAAAGATAAAATATTTCACTTTTCTCTAGGGAAGTATTAAAACTATTTTTGCAAACAAATATCTGATTAATAGTTAATAATTAAAATAAATAATTGCTGTGGTAATGAAAGTTTGTGTCGGTAAGGACACAATGTTAATGACACATGTGTCACGGTGTCTGGTTCATGTTCCTTGGTGCCACTAGAGGTCCTCGGCCCCCACGGTGTCTGTCACATGATGAACTACATTCCCCACAATCCTTGTCTGTACCATCACTGTTCATTGCACTCAGCTGTTCCCCTTCATCATTGTTCCCAGCTGTTCCCTGTTCTTTGTTAGTTCTGTGTGTGTATATATACCCTGGTTGTTTCAATGTTTGTCACAGAGTCCTTTGCTATTATCACGCCACTTCTGTTCCCTGTGTTCCCTGTTTGTGTTCTTGTTTTTTGGATTGCCCTATTGGATTTGACCCTTGCCTGGACTTGTTTGTGAGTACGGATTACCCTATTAATAATAACTTACTGCTATTGTATCTCCCTTGTCTCCTTGAGTGTGGATCGTGACAGAAGGACTCCGTCACACTTAGATCCAGCGGTATGGATTTCTGTGGCTCTTCCCCAACTTACGAGAGTTTCCACCTCGTATGAACATTTTTCAATGCTTTGCGTTGTGGGCCCGTCTGACTGATGGCGGTAGAATCTCCCGATTCCCTAGGTTTTCTGGGACCCATGGAGGTCGCAGGAGAGGAGGGGCTAGAGATGAATCCCGGCACCACTCTCCGCTCCGGTCTCGCTTCGACCCTGGGCCGGGGATGCCCAACCCAGAGCTCCTTTCATCGCTGGTCTTTTCCAGCCCGGAGCCTGCACCTCATCATCAAAGACGACGGAGGGGGAGGAAGACTTCCTGCCTCCCCAATGAACCAGAGGCCGTCCCCTCCGAGCAGCCCGCTGTCGTCCCGGAGGCCGTGCCCGTCCAACCCGCTATCATCCCAGAACTGCCCATCATCAGTCCTGCCATGGTCAAGAAGGTGGTCTTCCTTTTCAATACATTGACTGTTCTACATGCATGGAGGAAGGACACATCTGCCGAGCCTGAGCTTCACGTCGTCTGCCGAGCCTGAGCTTCACGTCACGTCTGCCGAGCCTGAGCTTCACGTCACGTCTGCCGAGCCTGAGCTTCACGTCACGTCTGCCGAGCCTGAGCTTCACGTCACGTCTGCCGAGCCTGAGCTTCACGTCACGTCTGCCGAGCCTGAGCTTCACGTCACGTCTGCCGAGCCTGAGCTTCACGTCACGTCTGCCGAGCCTGAGCTTCACGTCACGTCTGCCGAGCCTGAGCTTCACGTCACGTCTGCCGAGCCTGAGCTTCACGTCACGTCTGCCGAGCCTGAGCTTCACGTCACGTCTGCCGAGCCTGAGCTTCACGTCACGTCTGCCGAGCCTGAGCTTCACGTCACGTCTGCTCCTGAGCCTGAGCTTTCACGTCACGTCTGCTCCTGAGCCGGTAACGTCGTCTCTGCCCTGGCCGCCCGAGGGGTCGTCTCCGCCCTGGCCGCCCGAGGGGTCGTCTCCGCCCTGGCCGCCGAGGGGTCGTCTCCACCCTGGCCGCCAGATGGACTGTCGTCTGCTTCGCCCTGGCCGCCCGATGGACTGTCGTCTGCTTCGCCCTGGCCGCCCGATGGACTGTCGTCTGCTTCGCCCTGGCCGCCCGATGGACTGTCGTCTGCTTCGCCCTGGCCGCCCGATGGACTGTCGTCTGCTTCGCCCTGGCTGCCCGATGGACTGTCTGCTACTCCCAGGCCGCCCGATGGACTGTCTGTTTCCCCTGTTCCCCTTCATGGACCTGGTTTATTGGATTGCCCTATTGGATTTGACCCTTGCCTGGACTTGTTTGTGAGTACGGATTACCCTATTAATAATAACTTACTGCTATTGGATCTCCCTTGTCTTCTTGAGTGTGGATCGTGACAACATGTTAAAGGGGTCATGACATGAGAAACCAAATTTGCCTTGATCTTTTGGTATATAAGAGGTCTTTGTACCATTAAAACGTCCTGCAAGTTTCATAGCTTAAGACGTCCTCCCCATTATAAACAAATCATTTATTTAATCGAGCTCTAAATACAGCTCGTTCTGGATCCATGGTAAGAAGTGACGTCACGGTGCGAAGTGACGTACCAGCGTTTGCATATGACTGCCTCCAGAACAAGACAACTACGCTTTAAGCGCAAGACAACTACGCTCATTTCCTATCGCCGCGCGCCTCACAAGTGTTCAGTCGACGGACAGCAAGTGGGTCTGTGTACAGTCAAATTACGATGCCACGCAGATGTGCTGTTCCTGGCTGTGGACAAACAACATCTTTGAATACGCTTGCCGAAAGATCCAGACTTCAGGGAAAAATGGATGCACTTTATTTTTTGTGGACGTCCCAGTCACGGCAGTGTTCATTTAAGCGTTTATACATTTTAAGGATGACTGTTTTGAGAACAAATCCCAATATGATGTTGGCTTTGCCAGAAAACTGTTGCTCAAAGATAAGTCCGTGTCAACTATTCTGGGCTCAACGACGAAGCAAACTTACTTTTTATCACTGGCTAATATAAACACATTTGTATAAGAGAATCTTGAAAATAAGTCGCCTTTCTAGTAGGCCTACATGTGATAGAAAATTAAAAATGTTGCCTTTATCAATGCTGCATCTTCAAAGATGGCCTGTCTGTGCATGCATTTTTGTCCGTGGTACACCATCATTTCATTGAAATTAGTTAAATAATGTTAAACTGTTAGCAAATTAAGCTATAGGATAATTATGCAACAATAATCCGTTTTCAAGTGTCTCGGGTTACAATTTTTTTATTAATTCAAAATAGTTTCACTTTCCATGTGGACACGGGCTGATCCAGTCTTCGTTGTTGTGGTGATGGTTCATTTTCCTCTGATTCCTCATCTGATTCCGGCTCAAACATAATAAGGTTTTATCATTGCAAGAGCCATCGCTTCGCATGCTTCACCCGCTACTAAACAGTTGCGCCGAATCCGCAAATGTTCTGGCTGGGGGCGTTAATAATTGATGCATAGGGACTGACGTTAGCCAATCATAACAGTGGGCGTTAACAATGAACTCTTAAAGGTGAAACACCCCCAAAACAGACTGTTTGAATCAGAGGATGAGAAACAGGGTGGGAAAGGGTCATAAATCACTACATTTTAAAAGTTTTTTGTAAAAAAAACTATAGTAATATTATAATTGCACCTAAGGGAACATAATAATAAAAAAATAAAAAAAAACATGTCATGACCCCTTTAATAATGTAACGTTACAGTTACATTAAAGGCTAGGTTACTGTAAAGAAAAAAAGTAACAGACAAAAACAGAAGATATGTTGTCAAAGATAGTAGAGGTACTGTAGTAAGTCAGTCTTACTAATAGGAACCTACTACAAGATTTGGAATTTAAACATGTCTGTTTTTAAATGTTAAAAGTCAATTTAATTAATACAAATTATACGTTTAAACCACTTGGTGGAATTGGCAGATGTTTTTCACCCTTAGGCAAAGCACACGGCCAGTGAAAAAACACAAGCTTCGTGCTACACATCACAAGACAATACACAACACAATACAGTGAGGCGGATGTAAACATGAACTGCGTACTACACAGAACACAACTCGCGTGGACACAACAGCGTACGCCTCAAGCACACTCAATACCGCGCGCTCACACAAAGACAAGACAATACAGAAGCGTCAGGGTTCTGTCATGAAACAAAGAATAAACTAGACCGAAGTGACAGAACACTATGCATGAGAATGTTTATAAGCTTAAATGTAGCCCCATTGGGAAGGAAAAAATGTGTGAGTGTAGGAAAGAGGCTAAATGCATTTTACAGAAGTAATTTGAGGCAATTATAACTAATCATCATAATTTCATGTGTAAAGCCACAGTTCACTTCCGGGTCAAAACAGAACCAAACACAAAAGGTGTAACAATTTAGTTTAATGGTTATATCTCTTACATTAAAAAAGTGTATTTTGACAGTCTAAACACATTCCAATAAGTTTAATTTTCACACTAAAACCTGTTTTTTTTATATACCTTTTCCAGGTCAAAATGGACACGAATAACAAGATCTTGATAGGTGGTGCAGCCTGCCATTATCCTTATTGGGCCATATTAATCTCCATAAGAGGAATATTCTTCCAAAATTTTTTTCTTTACCTATTTCAAATGCTCCCAATTAAAATTAGTAAAAAAGATTTGATTCAATTAAACAGTTGTAACATTTTATTGATTTGGGTTAAAAAAAGACCTAGGCTACAATGTAATATTCTATGCCTATTCTATATCTGGTGGGTTAGCGGCACCATCCTTCTTTTATCAGTTGGCTGCTTCATTCACTAATTTTGATGCGTCAAGTTTATCCTTTGTGTCCTCTAATTATCCATAATGCTCTTCCCACATTCCGATTCATGGAAAAAGTATTTGGCACTGAATAAAAAAATTATTTTGAAGATGAAAGCATTATGTTTTTGTAGCAAGGTATGTTGTTACGGGAAGAAGGAAGCGGGAATCGGCGGACATTTAATGACTTTAATAAATAAAGGAGACACAAGACAAACACACATCAACAAAACATAACGTAAAATCCAGGCCTGGTCCTCTCTCGTCCTAGCCACTCTCCATTGACAAGCATTAACTTCCTTGAAGGCGGATACTCGGTTGAAGTTTAAAACTATTGGATTATAGCCACTCTGGATCTGCCATAACCAATCGCTAACGTTTGGTCGTGAGTCTCGTAACGTATGTCAACTCAAACTAGCGCACAACGTCAATGTCATCGGTCTCAACCACTCCCTCTGTTCGCTGGTTGGACTAGTAAAAAATGTATCGGAGAAAACCCAAGAATATACCGCAAGCCCAGACGCAGTACTGAAGGAAAATGAAAATTGAGCGGAAGTATGCAGGAGGGCGGAGCCAGGCTACTCTCGTCCTTCACTGCCATCACTCCTCCTTTTATGCTTCCGAAGCTCCTCCATGAGATACGCACCAACCCCTCAAGGCTCTCGGCTCTGTCCTACTTGCCACATACCCCCACCGATCTACTCCACCCCGGAGGGGGGGCAGTCACGTTGGCTGCGGCACCTGGGGGTAAGCACAGACGAGGCAAGAGAAAAGGAGACAGAAGCAGCGACCGAGACTAGAGAGGGGAGGGGTGAAACAATTCTTTGTCCTTTTCTGTCGAACTGTTTTGTCCAAACTGTCGCTCGGTCCTCAACCAGCTGAGAGACTCTCACTCGTGGTGCCATGCGATGGAACTGGACATCCTTTGGTGGGCGGCCTGACACTCCTCCGGCTCCTGGCTCACGCCGATGGCTACTCCAGTTGAGGGCAGCCGGCAGCTCCTCCCTCATTCCCTGCTCCTCCCCTATCGTGGCAATCGTCAGCAGGCTCCGGTCCACGGCGAACGGGAGTGACTCCTCCGCTCCCTCTCGGACGGCAGCCACCCCTCCTTGACCCAGGAGCACAGTAGCGAGCTTTCCGTCCCTCCTGCTGTTCAATCGCTCAAGCACCACCGCCTCGGGCAGCCCGCTCTTTTGCAGCACCGCGATCCCACTTCTCCGACATCATGTCCCTCCTTCCTCCTGGGCTTCGGCACCAATGTAACGAGGTTAGATGTTGAGGGAAAAAATAGACAGGAACCGGCGAACATTTAAAGACTTTAATAAATAAATATACACAAAACAAAAGAAAAAGTATCAGCCACTTACGGACGACTGCCACACACACAAACAAAAAAAATAACGTAAAATTCAGGGCCGGTCCTCTTTTGTCCTTCACTTTAGTCGCTCCTCCTTTAATGCCTCCGAAACTCCTCCGTGAGAGATACAAGGCCAGTGTGGCGTCCTGGTGACGCTCAATAGTAATCACGCCACCGGCCTTGTGCCATTCTCTCACGGCTCTCAGCCCCATCCGGCTCACGAGATTAGATGTTGTAGTAAGAAGGAGGTGGGAGTCGCGAACATTGAAACTCTTTAATCCAAAATAAACACAAAACGACAATAAAAGCGGCAGCCCCTCATGGACAACTGCCGCACACACATAAACAAAAGCTGCCCAATCCTGCTTGCCACAGTTTTCTTTTCTTTTGTTTTACATTAATCACATCATGCTAATCTATCCGTAAAATAAACCACTGGGAGACACAGACAGTGTCTTTTTATAGACATTTAATTTATAGAAAATCAGTTAATATAAAGAACTTTTTTAATGTATTTTCATGCCATGACTGTGGGTTCAAAAACATTTATAATGTAACCATGCACACTTACTCCTTTTTTATCCCCATGAATAATAAACAGTAGGCTTGTTCGACTTGAACCGGTGCTGCACAGACCGATCGGTGAATAACATCAAAATACTGAGTAGACAACTCCGTATGCTTTTCAATCGCTCTCGCGGTACTTTAATGTCATAAACTGATCGGTCTGTGCAGCGCCGGTTCAAGTCGAACAAGCCTAGTGTCTCAGAACAAGCCGTCACTGTGTTCAAGCCCCACCCACGACTGTTGCCGTATTAGCATTGATCCCGCCCTGAGCAGGTTGTACACTATCCGCCATTTTCTCAGTACAGCAGGTCTGTATATTTGTTTACTGTTGGTTGTAATGAGTGTTTTTGTGTAATGTATGTTGATGATAATGCAAGGGAGAGAGAGAGTTTATGTTACTGTGTTTTATTCAGCTCTTACAGTGACTTTCGAACAGTTTCGGTTCATCTTTTGCGTGAAGTCAATAAACTTCATAAAACTCATCAGTAAAGTTTTGACCATCATTCGGACGAGGTCCGCTAAAACAAGCTTGTACTAATTGATAAAAGCAAGATGACAACATAAGTTATAACAGTAATTAAACTACATGTTCTATATCCATGCAGCATATATTCTCTGGCTCTGTGGGCATTATTTTCCGACTCTGGTACTGAGAGTTTCTGTCACCTGAGCATGAGCTCTTGAAGCTCCGCTCTCTTCTTGAAAGAGGCCGGGAGCACCAGCTCATTTGCATTTAAAGGGACCAAAAAGTGTCCATTTTAACATGCTATAAAAATTATCTGTGGGGTATGTTGAGCTACAACTTCACATACACACTCTGGGGACATCAGATACTTTTTTTACATCCTGTAAAAAGGGGCATAATAAGTCCCCTTTAATTACATTTAAAATAATAATTATGAAGGTAATTTTCCCCAATCCTCCCAAGTGCCCTTTTTGTGGGGGTTTGTGCTACTGTCCTGCATAATTTATAGGCACGACCCTGATTAAAATTATAATTATGTATTTTAACAACACAGAAAGGTCAGAGGAAATAAAAAAGTTAATTCAGTTTAACTGTTTTCAATACACATTGTAGGCTAATGCTTTATTTTAAAAAAAGAAAAGAAAACCGGAAACTGTGCAAACTGACAGAAAATATGCAATTAAAACCATTTTTAAGCCTGTAGTTTTTCTCCGGCAGGTTTCAATAAAATCTTTAAACCATAACTGCTGTTGTCTCCTTTATGTGAAATTGCTTGTTTAATTTTTTATGCTTGTTTTATTTTTTATATACAGTATATATTTTATAAAATAACATTTTATATAAATGTAACAAATTATTATTATCATTAAAGCTCATTGGACAAAACCATCAGCTACATAAACAAATGTAAATTAGTTTAATTTTAATTGATGGGGACATGGCAATAACAGCACCACTGCAACAAATAATTCCTGTCATTCTCATTTAGTTACAATGAGCTGAAGTAATTTCAGAGTCTTACCACTTCCTCGAGGCAAAGCCACCCCAGAGAGAGCCTCCAAAACAGAACTCTTCCCAGAACTCTGATCTCCCACCACGGCAATGGACGGTAGATCTATCTCCTTATCAATGGCGATCATCCTCAGAGAGTCAATCAACTCAATCAAAGGCTGAACAGACTCAATGAAATGACTGTGGAACGCCCCATGAGTTTGTGGATCCGAAAAGGAGCTTTATAATAAAAACATATCATTTAGATCTTGTTTAGATGATTAATTTGATTATTTAAATATTTTTTTCTGAGCTTTCATTTTTCAAACCAACAAACACATCTCAAATGATGTATTGTGTTTACCAGCATTCTGTGGTAGAAATAACTTGATGAAAATTACATTTTCATAAGACTAATTTTAAAGTTGTCATATTACAATATATACACAATTACTTATTTTCATGTTTAATTTGCAACAAAGAACAGTCAAATCTATACAAAAAAAATTAAGCTGAATACTGTACCTCCCTTCATCTTGGGAATCATAGTCTTTAGATTTGCCTGGGTGATCCATGGTTCGTCTGACAGTGATTTAAGAATTCTAAGCTGATATTACTGAAATAATTCGAAAGAATGATTAGGTGTCTGCAATAAGCCAAAATAACATGTTAAGGTCTATGCAAACACCATGTCCAATGCAATCCTTTCACTTAACCCAAATAGAAATGTAAAAGACAGAAACTGTTGTCTCCTTACCTTATGCTTGGGTTATGTGTAACAGTTTAACATCTGAAAGGTATATGAGGGTTGCGTTTCTGTTATTTATTAACAGAATGAACACCAATCTAAAGTTGTAAGGAACTGGATATGACTCATGACTTGACTGTATTATCTAGACATTATCTGTAGACAGGTTTAATCAGAATTTATTAAAAGATAAATTCTTAGTTTTGTTTGTCCTTATCATGTTTATCAAGGCTGCCAATAAAACAGTAAAGATAATTTTCAGTTTTGCTTTGCTTTCTTTTGTAATCTCGCTCACTGTGCCTATCCTACAAGTATTCTACATTCTGTTCCTTAATTACTATGTTGATTTTTTTAATGAATACTTTGTGGTGGTGTGAGTCATTTGGCAAGTTTTTATTTATTATTTTGTTCTGAGGACATTTTAACAAAAATATGTAGATTTTCCCCCCTATGAAACAAACTCTAATACTTCCCCCAAATGAAGGCCTTTCTTAAATCAGTTAATTGTTACTGCCTTAAATGAATGCATTGTTAGCTAACTGTGTGATTTGCATATGTACTGGGACACAGTCACGTCTGATAACAGATCACTCTAAATTGTAATGTATAAACATGCATTTTCTGTTAAGCTGCTTTGAAACGATATGTATTGCAAAGTCACAGTTCGTTGCAGGAAGAAGCACGGCGGTAAAGAAGTAGAAGTGAGGCGGGAAAACAGCAAAGTCCAAACATAATAGATTTGTGACAATTATATATAGTTATTGTATAGAATTAAGTATGGGTTACATATGTCTGTCCATTCACTGGGCAGGGAAGTCCACAAGTGATGGAGAACCAGAAGAACATCAGGCTGGGAGGACAAGAGCAAGACTAGCAAGAGCTGCTGGCAGTAAGCTTAGAAGATACAGGCCAAAACAATCCAGCAATAACAAGAGTAAAGGAAGACAAACAAATAGGGAGGAACATAAGGAACAGGTCGAAAACAATTAACTAAAAAAGGACATGACAAAGGATATTAAGAGGTGTGGTAAGAGGAATCAAGGAAGAAGGAAAATGGTCACATGGCAGACTAAAAAACAAAGCAGTTCTACTTTGGTTTTGTTGTTGTTTTTACTGCACTATGCATATCATATGAAATCATAATATTAACCGTCCATCTTCAAATTCACTTGTCCTATGTAGGGGCCTGGAGATGCTGGAGGGAATCAACCTGGATGCATGGCAAGCCCTTCACAGGGAGGGCTAACACACACACACACACTCACACACACACAATAGGATTTATGTCTTTTATTTTTCTCCACCCTCTGATAAAGCAATTGCTCTGGCTGCCACCTTTGTAAAGTCAGACTAAATAAGTTACTAAGTCAGAATCATGAATAGCTGCTGGAAAAATTTATTGCTTTTTGAAGGTAAAGAACTATTACACCTTATCAACCTTATCTGGCCTATTAGCTGAATTGACCAAATTAACCCATTTAAGGAGGTCGACCGAAATTCCCCTCAAACCAATTTATTCTTGTCTAGAAACTTTCTTTTTGTTGTCGCTTTATTTTTGTTGTTGTTGATTCATGATTTCATTTTGTTTTAAATGTGCTCTTGAAATAAACTTGACTTTGTCAGAAATCTGTTTATGCTGCAGGAGAAGTTGGGGCGGAATCCACTTGTTATTGTGGTTGAGAGAAGAGTATGCAAAGGTGAATATATTTGGAATACGGTAATACAAGTCTTTTAATAATTAATGTAACCCATGTTAAAAATGGTGCTAAAAAAAAAATAAATAATATAATTGTATATTCTAATAGTTAAACTTTTAAATTAAAAAGTTGAAACGATCTATTCATATACATTGTGAATTAAATAAGTATAAATTAAAATAATATGCAGTATAATCTAGCACCGAACATGTGATATATTACACGTACACGAGTTGAGTATGACGTCAGCGGATGACACACGGAAGTGCAAGAGACGCGCTGAACATGAGATGAGAGTGATGCAGAAAGGATTAATAAGAATGGTGATTGCTGATTTAAGTGCGGATTCTAGCCGATTGTGAAACTCCTTTGAATCTGAAGCGGGTGTTTAAAAAAAACTGTGAAACTCGAGATTTGAGAGTCTGTTGCTTATCAGTTCTTGAGCTTGTGTGAGGCGTTCCAGTCGCTTCTTTAGATCAGCTCTCCTGCGTCCTCGCTCTGAGTCTTCATTCAGCAGTTGGACCACATCTGCCCCGTTCCTCAATTCTAGCATCTGATGCCGCAATGTCTTAGCTGCATCCTTCAGCATGAAGAGAATTATCAGCATGGGCACATAGTCTGTAAGGCGTTGATAGACAATCTATAGCGATCAATTAATCCCTTCCCTTTACAGAGATATCTATGGTGAAACTCTTGTTGCAATGCACCTGAATTGTGTGGTTTGGTTGCACATACTCAATTTGAAATTATTATTAACTGATCATTGATCTGATCATGAAAAATAAAAGTTCCTGGTAAAACCAAAATAGGGTTTTTTACATTGATTTCTTATTGCGACACTCCCATAGACCTCCGTTGTAAAAAATGGCGGCGCTTTTAACCGCCTACTTCCGGGATTAGGAGATCGGATTAGTTCCAAACACTGTCATTTGAGCGTTGAACCCCATTCACTTGCATTGCTGCGCGTCGAGTTGTTCCAGAGGTAACTTGCTGAAATATCGACCTCTTTTGAATTGTCAACTGTCTATATTGTTTCAGAGGCCCTTTGCGATGCTTATACTGGTCTTCATTTGTATATGCACAGCGTAATTATTTATATTTTATCTTGGTTATTTCAACCAATTTTCTAGCATTGCCAGCGTGACTTCGCCAGCTGTGAAGGTAGCATATCTGATTAGTTCGGTAATTCATCGCTACCACCTTTATAGCAACTTTTATTTAATTGATTTTTTGGGATATAGGCCTCATTTATTGTCTTGAGTGAAGCGGCGTGTGAGAACAATGCTGGAACTCTAGGATTGTTTTGGCCATCACCAGTCCTGTCTGTTTCATGGATCACCTGCCCCTGGTTTTTGTTTTTCTTGTTCACACAAGCACACATTTTTGTTGTCTGTCATTGTTTAATAAAAAATATTTTATTTGAAAACCTTCATTTGTATCAGCCATGCGAATTCTGAACGGACCGCCACGGCAGACCGCTTTGTGTGATCGCGAAGGTAGGCTACTGGCTGAATCGGAATTTATAAGCAAAATCACGGGAATCAATAGCCTAATACAGCCCAGTTGTGCTAAAATAAATATCATGAGACGTCCATCATCAGATGAATGATATGGAAAAGTTAAGTTAGAGCCGCTAAAGCCAGTGCTACTACCCATGCGACCATGAACACTAAGCTTTTCCCTCCAAAAATATAGCCTAAAACTTATCTAAGTAATATACAGTACCTCGTTGCCCCTCCAAATGCAAAACTGATATTAATAAAATGCAATAACAGCTGAAAAAGTACTTGGGTATGTGTTTTATTTTATATTTACCGTTCAATAATGCAATCGCTGCTGTCTGTCCCATAGAATAACATGACAGCCAGCGTATGTTTTGGAACTATTGGGGCGTACATGAACCACGTGACAGCCACAGCGGCGACATCAAAGAGTGTCGCAACTCTCTCTCTCTATGGCTCTGCCTTCTTGGTTCCTTGAAGAACTTGTCAGTAAAAATATGTACAGCAATTGGTTGAAGACTCACTGAAGCATTGCATCACTGGTGCCTCATAAGCAACCACCCGCGTCATCAATACTCTCATCAATACTCTTCAAGAAGAAGATTTATCTGCCCATGGTAGTTGGTTTATATATTAGAATTTGTTGTGTTCATTGAGTGGATTATTCTCATTTTCTCAGGGTGAGCACAATACCATTTCAGAAGGGTGTAGCTCTGTGTACCTGCTTCATTACGAGCGAGGACACATATACTGCCCTCACACACTTAAGTCCATTAAGTTCTTGAGCTTTCAGCATGCTCACTGAATGCTTATCGACTCATCTAATTATCCACACTGAAAAAACTTCAGGGTGAAAGTGTTTTGTTCTCATTTCTCCTTCTTTTTGAGGAAGGAAGGAAGGGAGATCAGCTAACCCCCAAGGATTTATATCCAAGTCCGGAGACTCGCATTGAGATTTCGGTTAGCTTGGATGAGGATGATATTTTGTCCTCAACTTCTGAGGAGCTTGCAGGCGGTCCAACTGACATGCCTCCCCCGAGTGGGCAGGAAGCGCATCCATCTCTGGCTTATACAGAGTTGTTTGATGTGATTTCATGTGCTGTTGACAAGTCGAAGCTGAACTGGGAGGTACAAGCTCAACTACAGTCAAAATCCAAGTTGAATAAGTGCTTTCTGGCTGGCCAAATTAACTATCCATCTGTTTCTGACTTCACCACCATTTCTAAGATGGCGGAGGAGGAGTACTCAGAGATTCCAGCAATTGAGGATACTCCCGTGACTAATCTTTCGCCATCATCTGTGTTGTCTTGGAAGTCACAGCCTACTATTCTGTGCAAGAGTTGTAGGACCATGTGGTCCATTATTGGCAACTCATACATGGTTTCTGGTCCAGCTGAATGATTATTTCTGCTCAGCAAGCAACATTGGGCATCAACCACATGGCAAACTCTAATACTTTTTCATATACTGTTTACTTTTCCCATCTCTGAGAAAGTAGTTATTTCCTCAGAGGAATCCGCCAGGGAGGGGCTGTCGCGAGGAGCATTAGTTCTGGAAACCAGTTCCAGGTGGGCCATTATGGGGCTACCAAGAGGACCTGTTCCGCGTCCTCCCTGACTTTGCACAATGTCTTTGCTAGTAGGCTCACTGGGGGAAACACATACTTGCGTAGGCCCTGGGGCCAGCTGTGACCCAGTGCATCTGAACCGACTGTTCCTTGGTCAGAGAGTAAAACAACTGGCAGTGGGACGTTTCTGAAGAGGCAAACAAATTCAAGCAGTTCAACACTGACTGGACACACTCCTCTGTGAGGTGTGCTGACTGTGAGACTGTGAGTCCAACTCCATACCGAGAAAAGAGATCCTCTGCACGGGGGCGAGTTTGATCTTTTCCCTGTGGAGACTGAGCACCATGTCCCTATGTTCGCACAACTTATCTTGAGTCTGTGCTGGAATAAGCCAGTCATTGAGAATGCGAACGCCTTGTTCTCTCAGGGGCACAAGGGGCGCCTCCACGACTTTCGTAAAGACGCGGGGAGACAGGGACAGGCCGAAAGGGCAGGACCTGGTACTGATATGCTCGACCCTCAAACTCAAAGCGCAGAAACTGTAAAACCCCGACCTCATATAGGGACCGGCTCTATCGCGTCCTTCACCAGTAGGACTGCGATCTCCGTCCGCAAGAAATAGGTATCGGCCATTTTCACAGACATGAAATGGATGCCGCTGAACTTGGGGGGACGTCAAACTGAATCGCATAGCCGAGCCTGATAGTCCTAATGAGCCAGCGAGAGGGGCTGGGAAGAGCTAACCAGGCTTCCAGCAAGGGCTGGAACCACAGGCATATCCACAGCGGGACAGCGAGGTGGAACACAGGTAACGAGGTCTGAGTGCGCGGCACGACACTTACCTGGTTCCACCATTGGGAAGAGGGTGTGTGAGAAAGTCTAGAGACAGAGGAGGATGAGAGTGGTGTGGTTTTACGTGAGCCACTGCTCTTTGTGCCCTCTTGGGACCCAGACATAGAGGAAATTGGGTACCTCTGGTTTTGAGGCCAGCGGCGGAACAGAAAGAAATCAAAACCAAGAATTTACCACCCAGCCCTCCTCCAGGGAGGGAGAGAAGCTTGTCTCTTCATCTTCCGAATGGCAACTTCCTCCAACTCCAGGTTGCCTGACTCAGGGCCGCTTTGCCTTACGTTTTCCGCTTGGCTTAGCAGGCGCCTGGATAGGCTGGGCACAACGCAGCTTAGGTGGAGGCTGCTGCTGTGTGGGAGCGGGGGTGCAACACATATTTTATGGCCTCAATGTACTTCTGGGCGGCCAAAAACTGCTGGATGCAGCTCTCAACCGCATCGCTGAAGAGGCCGGCCTGGCAGACAGGGAAATTTAGGAACCGTGTCTTGTCGGCATCATGCATGTAGGAGCCATAAGGCTACTAACAATGTTACTCAATGTCATGGCTGTATGTAACTATTTGCTGCCCCCACTGGCTCTCTCAGCTGATACAGATGTTCCTGCATGTTGTAAGTGCTGTTCCAGCGGGTGTCCACTTCAATGATCATTTTCAGAACTGGTCTCCCCATCTGCTCCTGTACTTGGGCCAGTCTCTCTTTTGCTGTAGTTCTGGTTCGGAAATAGGTCACAACTTTCCTACATTTGGATCGAATGTCATTGAAGCTACTGATGTCATCAAAAGATTTCCTCACAATAAGGTTTAGAGCATGTGCAATGCATATTGCATGCCTAACATTCAATGATAGTACAGCATCAGTTACCAGGCACTTCACTTTATCCTTTATGCCCCACTCCTCCATGAGCTTGATATGTCCAGTATCCACGTTCTCAGCAGTATGGCTCTTAGGGAAATGCTCTACCTAGTAAAATAGTGAGTGAAATGACAAGTTACTGCAAGGAAGGCATCCATGTTTAACAATGTCCACATGTCAGAGGTAAGGTTTATAGCCGCAACCATGTACACCAGGGCCTCATTTACCATTTCTTTTTTGGAATCTATAATAAAATAAAATGCAGGTGTATTGTAGGAGCCTAAAATATTATTTAGATAATGTTTATTATTATTATTATTAATTACTTTGACTACTGTGTGGATTGTTAGTAGTCTGAGCATGCTCGTGCAGTGCTCGATAATGCCTGAGCATGGAGGAGGTGTTATTGCTGTATGTCAGCTCCTTTAGGCACAGCAAACATTTCACCTAGAAACATAAACAAATATACATGAAATATAATACAGCCTTATAGTGAGTATTATTATTATATCAAGACAGTAAAACAATAATAATACACATACCTTATTGTGACCAACCATTTAAAAAAACTCCCAGACAGGGGAGGATTTCCTCTTTCTTGCTGGCTCCATTACAAGGAAAAAGGAAGAGGTCACAAAAAGCTAACACATCCAAAAGGGCAATCCAAATCAAAAGGCAGTCCAGTCCAAATCCAAAAAACCAAAGCAATCCAAATAATCATATCTATTAATATAACAATACTATAATATACCTACTATAATGAATAATAACAATATACTATAACTAATCTAACCTGATATAATCTAATAATATACAGCCCTAACACATATATGACACAATAACGACGACGACACAACTATCTAACTCTAACTCTGACTCTAACTCTGACTCTGACTCTGACTCTGACTCTGACTCACTGACTCACTGACTCAACTACAACTGATTCAACTACTCCCAACAACACCCACAAGGTGGCGCGAGTTTCGAACCGCCCTTTATCCGATGACGTGTCCACACAAACCGAGGCCTCGTTTGTCATCAGTCACGTGATTTCCATGTTAACAACACAAGCCTCGAATCGCAGCTTCATCTGGCACGCCCCTTTTTGGATTATGATTATGGATTGCTCAATAAAAGCTGCATTTGGATCACCAAACTTTCAAGTCTCGGAGCAGTTTGAAACAGAATACTTCGCCATGCACAGATTCAGCAGCCGAGTCCCAAACCCAGATCCACTGTGGATCCAGCAGTTTAACTTGTCCGTTTACAGCTAGGCTGTAAACCTGGCTCCCATGGAGGGGGCCACGAAGGCTGATCCACCCCGGCCGCCTGCACAGCCTGATCCACCCTGTTCCCCTAAACTTCTTCTGTCTCCAGTCTTTCCTCCTCCCCTCCACCCCCAAAACCCCACCACCCCACCCCTTGGTCCGCCTCTGCTCCGCCTCCCTCCTGAACTTTTCTGACCACATTGGGAGAGTCTAGAAGGTACTCCTTAGGAGGGGGGCTATGTCACGATCATCAGCTGGAGTGCCCTTGATACCACCAGAGGGCACTCCACCATCAACCATGATTTTTACAGCTGTCTCATTAGCTCATTACCTCACCCTATATAAGCCTGTATTTTCCTTGTGAAGTCTTGCCTTGTGTTACTCTGCATCTCTGAGCATTCTGGTTTTATGTTTTATGTTGATTTTTGCCTGTGTCCCACTGCCTTTTTTTTTTTTTTTTTTTTTGGGACTGCCTTCCTGTGCTTGACCCTTTGCCTGTATTTGGATCACGATTCTGGATTACTCAATAGAAGCTGCATTTGGAGGTGGTTTGAAAAGGGATTCCAATCATATTTTTACAGAGTATCAGTCAGGACACTGGCTGCTCAAATTGGATTTCAAATGGTCTTTTACATCACTCTTGCTACAACACATAACGCTATTGTCAAAACCGGTGACTGAAATGCCGGAAGTAATTTATATGGTGTTCAAATGGTATGTCCAAAGATTTCGGTCATGACTAGAGCACGGAACATCACAATATATACCAGTCGCCTCTGTCACAAAGGTGTTCTTGTGTGGTGGAGGAGTTCTGCACCGTGACTTCACAGCGAGCTTATTTGGAGAGCGAGTGTGACGACACACCAACTCAGGTTAGGACCCAGTTGTGAGCATTTATTTTCAAAAATGAAAGCAGGTGGGTAAACAGTTAAGTAGGCTTTAACAAAAGGGGTAGATGCCAACAGATGAGTAAAACAGGTAACAGTCACTTTTCTTCTTGTGGGTTAACAGAAGGTATAGCCAGACCACGCAATGCCTTATGTCAGCTAAAACATATTATAATAAACACAGTACCTGAAAGGAAGCCAGTGCAAAGACGCCAAAATAGGGGTAATGTGATCAATGACCCAGGTCCAAGGCAAGATTCTGGCTGCCCAATTTGACATATATTGTAATTTGTTTAGAAAGGATTTAGAAACTCCAGCAAGGAGTGCATTACAATGTCCAACATGAGAGAAGCATATAGAACAGAATGGACAATAAACATGCAATATTTCTGAGATAAAATAAAAGTCTTAACAATGTTTTGCAGGTGTGGGCTCAAATGTCAGGCCAACATCAAACATTGAACTGATGAACTAATAAATGCAATGCTAGTTAATTGGATAACATCTGTGTCAAATGCATAAATGTTCTTGCATGGCTTCGGACATAATTAGTTTTATGAATTATAGTTCAGTGGCATAAAACTACTGTCAGGCTGTTGTGGAAACAGACTTTCTTAGTTGCATTTTAACTAATTATATTGTCCTAAATGTTATGAAATATGCTAAAACACACTTTTCCAGACTGCCCTAGTTTAGTATGACTGTCAATAAACCAGTAAAGTCATTCTTCAGTTTGGATTCATTTTATTTGTTATCTTTAATATCACAATGCGTATCATCATATGATATCATTATATTGTAAACGTCTCATGATTCTGTAATTAACCCTATAAAGCCTGACATGAAATACAGTAACACAATTATTTCATATTTTCTGGTTGAGTATTATATTTGATACATCAGGATTATGTCATACAGTGCAGTGGATGGATGGATGGACCATGGGCCCCCCCTAACAGAACTTAACCAAAACACAATGAAACTTAACATATTTATTTGTGACACTGGGTTTGGAACCGTTTCTTATTGGAAAACATCTGCATCCATCCCATCTATTCTGACACGTTTCCCACATGCTTTTGCATGTGTTAGAGGTCTCCAGAAAGTATTTTTTGATTAATATTATACTGATTGTCCTTACACTTTGAGCCAATTTTTATCGTTTTAAATCGTATTAATCTTATCTTTTATACATATTATGTCATGTTTTTTACCCATCAAAAATAAGTCACTCAGATTTAAAAAACAAACAAAACAAGCCGTTTGAAAACAATAAATCTTTATTAGCATATCGTGCAACAGAAACATATTGTAACTAGTAGACCATTTCAGATATGGAAAATTAAATAACTTTTAAAATAGAGCCATTGAATGTATATATTTAATAATCCCTATCATTTTGATTCTACGGTTCATACTGTAAGTGCAAGATTAAAAGAAGGAAGCTAAATAAGAAACATAATATTCAATTAACAATACAAAAACATAAATATGCCCTACATTCCAAATAGAAATACTCTTCCAACAGAATAGAGGGAACACAGCAATCAAAGATGGTTCAAAAGATATTTTCCACATCAGGTTTGGTATGATTCTAATGGTAATAACACTTGAGTTAAGCTCAGCATTCACAGTGTGCCTGCAATGTTTAGTGAATGATGCTCTGCATGGGGGACATATAGCTCGGAGGTCACTAAACATCTGCAAAAACACAAAGAACACAGATAATAAATAGCATTCTTCATTTTTGTCACATTTTCACTTTTGCATTGACTTAGCAATTACACCATCTTTTGATCGTCCCGTAACCCGAAAGCATGAAATCTGCGAATAGATGTCAACAAAGAATATAACATTAATCAATGACAATGACCCTTCAATGTGAATAAAACATGTTTGGATGATAAACGGCACATGGAAGTGTGTGAGTTCCTCTATTATTCCTTACACGACCTTCGAACCTATAATTCAGGAAAATCAAAGGCATTTAGAAGAGTAAACGTGAACTTGTAAACCTTTCTTAAAATACATTTCTGAATGTACGAGAAGCATTTTAGGGTTTGTCGACTTTAGGATTGATATCTTAGTAAAGAAGTCCAAAAATGTACAAAAATACAATGCAGTGGACAAAGTGAAACCTAGCATTATGCAAAAAATGCCAAAATTCATTTTCTAATTCATTTCAAAATTCAGTAATTCAAAATTACTAAAGTCATAAATATATATTGGACAGTTTTTTAAAAACATGTACGGAGCCTTAAAGTGTGTATGTCAGGTTAAATTTTTTATTATGATTGACACAAAATAGTTAGGGGAAATACACGTTTGACAAGTTGATGTATTGTTTTAAATGTTTTTTCGATACCTAAAGGCAGAATATAAGATGAAAAAGTTCGTTATTTTCAGTCCTCACTTAAAACTGCCCATCCCCCCAAACGAATCGTTTGACGTCATAACAGGGAGACGTCTCCCCCCGCTCGCTGAGCTGTGTTGATAATTGCACGAGTGATAGAGCGAGAGAATGAGTGATTAGGACATTTATTTAGTTATTTAGTTAGTTATTTAAGTTAGGGTAGTTAGTATATGCAGGCGTATTTTCACGATGGTGAATTACTGCGTTTGTGCTGGGTGCAAAAAACACCGTTAAAAACCGGTCACCAGAGTCCCACTGTGCTCCGTGCCTGGGTCAACTTTGTTCGGACCAAACGCGCTGACTTCAGTTCTGCTTCGGTGTCCAAGACTTCGGTCATGTGCAGCGGCCATTTCACTGAGAAGGACTACGCGGTTGGAGATCTCATGAGTTATAAAATGGGATTTAAAACCCGAGACTGGCAGCTGATGCGGTGCCTACGGTGTATGCTACTGTAGTAGATCAGTCGATCGCGCCTGCGCCCCTCTCTCTCTCTCTCTCTCTCTCTCTCTCTCTCTCTCTCTCTCTCTCTCTCACACACACACACACACACACCATATTCCAGCATTGCAATCTTTACACCGCAGCCTGTTCATTATAGTCACGGAGCTTCAGAGCTAAGGCAGAGCTACAGATTAGGTGTCCCCTAAATAACCCGCGTATAACAGTAAGCCAACGTTAGTTCCGCATGAATTAATTTGCACGCGAGTTTTATTTATTTTTCATACCGTGTATTCTCCGTGTATATTCAAGCACCGAACCGTGACGCCCGTACCGTTTCGGTTCAATACGAATACATGTACCGTTCCACCGCTAAGTTATGCCTATACTACCAGACACCTGACCAACTCTCCACTGGTTCTTCTTCACACCAGATATTTATGTTTCTTCGATATTAATTATTTACATTTCTGTTTGGCTCCTCATCTGTCTCCCGCCTGGGAGGCTCAAAATTGTATGGCTGTGGACCATCGTATAGGTTTGAGGGGGATTTTGGATCTCCTCAGACTCAAAAACTCTCCATACTTCAATAGAACTTTGTTGGCGCGACTCCCTTGTATGACGTCACAGCTCAGCCCTTGTTTTAAAAATATGTTCTTGACAGAAATGGCTATAAATCTTATTGCAGGGCAGTTACAGTAATAATTTTAATGCTAATTACATTTTCACTCAGACATCTAACCCTTATTTAATATATCTAAAAAAAAAAATTTTACCTGACATACACACTTTAAAGGTGATGTATGTAATTAGTTCAAAGCTAAAATAAATTCCTGTCCCAGATTTTTTTTTTTTGAAACACTGACCCAGAAATGTCAGCATGAATGAAAACATCACACATTATCAAGCAAGCACTACCCAAGGCTGTGTACTTGTATGCCAGTTGCTTTTACAACATTTGTGATGGAGGTGGGACTATCCATTTGTTTGACCAATGACAGAAGCAGGAGTGTTTAAGAAACCTTTTTAAAAACAGTCATTACTTTTGCAGTTCTGTTTGGTGTCACTAGTGGCACAGAATGGACATGCTGTTAGGATTTGATCCTTTTCTTCATTCTAATGAGATCCAGTCATCTTGGGCCTTTACTTCTCTTTTGGATTTGTTCCTCCTCTGATAGGATTGTAACCCAGTTACGACCTACACAAGTTTCTAAGTTATCATTCTTCTACAAGAGCAATAGGCAGCCATTACCAACAGAACGAGAGCTTTTTTAATAGTAGAAGGAATGCCAGGTCAGAAACGAATGATTGTCTTTTATATCCAATCATTGCACAGGAAAAAAAGAAGAAGAAAAAACGGACACACCCTTGTGAAAAAAAGTGCAGTTCAGCATTCGTTTGAAAGGAGTTGACCTGCTTAAGTCTAAACTGAATGTTTACGGACACTTAATTGCATGTTAATTGCAATTAAATTAAAATGATTTATTAGCTTAAACGTGATTAGCTGAACTTAAGTAGGACTTAAGTACATTTTTATATGTAATTTCATAATTGCTTCTATATTGTCTTTGAAATATGGTTAACTGACAGATGTACTGGCAAACATATGGTAAACGAGAAACATACTTTTAGGGCATTTCTATTGAAACGTGTATGCTGTATAAATAAATATATTTGTAATTAAGAAGTTGCAATTTAGTGCATTTAAAATATATTAACTTTAAATGTAATATCAAATAACACAATCAAGTGCTTTACATGTGACTTAGTAGCCTATGTAAGTGGAAACATGAAAACAAGCGTAGTTCTGTAAAGCACGACAAAAGATGATTAAAGCATGATTTACAATGTACACTTTAATATGAAATTATTACAAAGTGCCCCTTTTAAACGAACTTAAGTTATGCAGCAGTCATGAAAGTGTGCTCTTGTTAACTACACTTAAGTGGATTTTATTTCATCAATATTGTATTACATATTGTACATACAGTACATCTGCAAATACAGTTTTTTTAAAAATAAATGTACTTTTAAGATTTGAAGTACACTACATGTGCACATTCAATACAATTAAGCACACTTCTTTTTTCACAAGGGCAAGAGAAAAGATTCCAGCTTTCCAATATGATCACACAAATTAGCCCATAACTTTTTCAGTCTGCTCCTGTGAAATGTCTTCAGTGCGGCCCATGTTTCTTTGTCTATCTGGCAGGTGTTTGGTTGAGTCCCGAAACGGTTGCGTTCTAAGCGCTTTGTTTTCTTATAAAAGCACGCAAAAGCTGGACATTTACAGTACATACTGTGACTTCAGGTTCAGCCCAGGGTTTCTGTCCAGTGTAGGCGAACATGCCGATGGTTCTTTTTGAGGGAACAAACCCTTCTCTGTTTGGGCTTTTCCCAGCCTAGCCCTCCCCGGGCAAGAAAGTCCTCGACAGTTCTCTCGCCATCACGTCTCGCACGAGTCTATCTCTCAGCGCTGATCTTGTATCGGAGGATGAAATAGGCGATGAGACGAAATGACACAAAGAAGATGCCCAGCACGATGAAGTCCAAGTAGAGCTTTGCATTCTCGACATCCAGCTCCTTCAAAATGGCTTCTGACTTCTGGAAGTGGCACGTCTCGTCTTTGTCGCAGTGCAGGTCCTCGCGGTCAAGCCCGTATATGGACAGAATGACTCCTTCAAAACCATATCTGAAAGTCAGAGGACAACCGATTTAGAAAAGGACCACTTAAGATGTCCAATGTTTTTTTGGTATACAATTTTGTTTAATTGTACAGCTCTATGGAATACTTGTCTCTGATTGGTCAAATTGAAGCATTTCTGTTGTCAAATATTTTGTATTTTGACCACTATCCACTACACTAAGTCTACTACATTGTGCCTATGTAGGGCTGCATAACGATTAATCGCAACTAATCGTTTGCAGAATAAAAGTTTTTGTTTACATCATATATGTGTGTGTACTGTGTATAATAATTATGTATATATAAATACACAAACATGCATGTATAATATTTATTAACATTAGTTGCGATTAATCGTTATGCAGCCCTAGTTGCAAGTCTTTCATATCTCTTTGTATTTGCATAGTAAAATTTGAATCGATAATATCATGATAATTTATTTACTTATTGGTAATAAGTAGTATTAAATAATCCTAAAATAAAATATCAATCAAACAATCACTATGATAAACCTCTTTATGATGAGTGTACTTCATCTTACTGTACTTAAAGACAACATGACATTATATTTGTAGCACATTTAATCTTTGTAATGAGATGTAAAACATAATCTTGAGCAGGAAACAATGTTATAAATGTTATGTAAAAGAGTTGAACACCCTTGTGAAAAAAGAAGTGTGCTTAATTGTATTGAATGTGCACTTGTAGTGTACTTCAAATCTTAAAAGTATATTAAAAACTATTACTTGTAGATTATATGATATTAATTAAATAAAATGGTCATAGTGAAATAAAGTGAGTACACTATCATGACTGTTTCTTAACACACTTAAGCACACTTTTGTGTCAAATTAAGAATTTTACTTTAAAGTAGCCTACATTTTAAACATTGTTTTAGTAATATTTTGTCATGCTTTAAAGAAGCACACTTATGTTGATGTGTTGATTGACATACTAACACATATGTAAAGTACTTGATTGTAATTTTAACTGTAGTTAACATTTAAACTTATTTGATATTACATTTAAAGTTAAATATTTATATATAGTAAAAATGCAACTGCTATCATTACAAATGTGCAATAACAAACTTGTATGTCATGTTTAAATACATACAGTATCATACAAGTTTCAATAGAAATAGTATGCTATGTTTTTTACTATAAATCCTTTCCAATACATTTGGCAGTACACTTTAACATATTTCAAAATTATTAAAATTATGAAATAACATATAAAGATGTACTTAAGTCCTACTTAGATGGGTCAAAAAGCACTCTTAAGTTCAGTAAATAGCATTTAATATAAAGTCTATTTTCACTATTAAAATCTATTTCACAAGGGCGCATACAACTCTGTGAAACTGTGATATTGCTGGTTAATCATTTTGTCTTTAGCTATAACTAATTCAAGTAAGAATTTCTGTTCATGTACCAAATTTCAAATAATGCAGATGAATGATTTGGCACATACAGAATCTATCATATCTTAACATTGAACTGAAAGCTGTAATGAGCATTTCCTGAGGTTCCCTTACCTGACATAGGAAATGTATGACATCCATTGGAGGTATTTTGGGATGGTGTCAAAAACTGACAAAGAAGCCTGAAAATAGCAGCACGGGGATGGCTGTCACGGGACCAACAAAAGTTGCTACCTGTCAAGCAAACACAATACTGCATCAGACAAAAGTGTACATTTTCTGTAAATGGCTTTGAAGATTGATTGATAATGAGGCAAATTATTTTGATAAAATCAGGTATATGACAGAACATTACAGGACAAGAAAGAAGTAGAGGTATGTACTGTACTTGTAATGGACGTGGATGCTGCTCCTATCAGTAGTCCCAACGACTGTGCAACCAGTGACGTGAGTGTCCCCAAAGCCAGGAAAAGAATGAAACGGACTGCATCTGAAGGTTGAGAAGTCATCCAGTACACTATACTGCAGTACGCCACTGGGAACACCACCTGTGAGGCAGAAAGCAAGTGTTTTGAAGTATCTCCTTTCAAAGAAAAAACTAGCAATTTGACTTTTTTGTTCACAAGTCAATGTTACAAAATTGCTTAGTGGCCTTGAAAATAGATACAGAGAATATCTCCTCGTGGAGTGACTTTGCTTTGCAACTTTGGAAACCTTTTTCATGCTCAAATATCAACATTATACACACTTAAGAAAGACGAAAATGTAAAAAAAAGCATAATAGGATCTCTTTAGGCAACAAAAAAAATAAATATAATAATTGTCAGGTTAATGTAAAACATCCCAAATTAATAAAAATCTTGTAGAAACACTGGAATATATCTGATGGGGAAACGCAAAGCCCACTTATGTAATGTTGCAGCGGGATTTGTCCATATTGTGCAAATAGTGATTTGACCTGAAAAGCAAATCCTCTTGAAGCTCCAATAACATGTTTATGCCATAACCATCTTAGTGATTCCCCTTTTTGTTCCACGTTTATCCTGTTATGTGTATGTACTCAATCTAAACCGTATTCTCATCCACTATGTGAATCATCTCAAAAGAGCAAGCTACTTCTCAACTCTTTTATTTGTTCCCTGTTACCTGAAACGGGACGTCCGCCATTGTTTTGGCCAAGTAGTACGCCTTTAGACTGTACCAGTAATTTAGATGTTCTCTCAAAAAGACGCCCATCTCAAGTGGAACTACAACAACAGTCAGAAAGAACAGATTAGCATCCATAGAATATAAATATCATGTTTTTTCAGTGTTGCAAAGTACAGTAAATGTGCATCAAAGTCTTTCTTGTGTGAGGAATATAATGGACCTTTTTACTCACAGGTGAGAACGGTGGGCATCAAAGCTGCGAACATGAGGAACAACATGGAGAAGAACAGGAAGCCAGAGTTGCTAAGGACTTTCTTGGCCTCATTGCCGATGCCCAGGTACAACAGACCGATGAGAATCCCAATCCCAAGATGAGATATGATGCGCAAGTGAGTCAACACCTAAACAGAGAAGAACCATTTTCAAATCAAGCTTATGATCCTTCTGAATTTACAATCAGATTTGAACTTTTTATTTATTTAGGATATACATCTATTTTATTAAGTAGAATTAAAATATAATTCAATTCTGATGACAAACCACTGCAAGTGTATATTCTAATATTTCAGGTTCTAAATGATAACCGTTCAATATGAAATTCCTATGTAATCATTGACACAATATGAGCTATTTACACAAGAAATGGTGATTTGTGTTCCATTTATACATATTTTGGTCACGCTTTACATTAAGGTTCATTAGTTAACATTAGTTAATGTATTAATTAACATGAACTTACCATGCGCATTACATTTGTTACTGTATTTGTTAATGTTAGTTAATAAAAAATACAGCTGTTCATTGTTTGTTCATGTTAGTTTACAGTGCATTAACTAATACAAGATTTTAATAAAGTAAATTAATTATATTTACAAACCCAACCATTGGTTTTTAAAACTTAATTAAAACATTTAAACCAACGATTGCGTTTGACCCAAACATGGGTTGAAACTACCCAGCATTTTTTAGAGTATAATAATAATTATAATAATAATAATAAAATGGAAAAACACTTTATTTCCCAGACTGACACAATTTGGACTAATGCAATCCAGCTGTTGTTAGACTGTTAAAAATCTTTGAATTGCAATTCAGTGTATTCCAGTGAAGAGTCATTGAAATCCATGACCTTGCTACTATTGAAACGTAATTGGGATTAAAGATAGTTTTTATTCACATCATTATATAACACTGATGTAAACGCACCTAACCCTGGTTGTAAGCCTAAACTTGACATTAGTTATAAATGTGTCCCTCAAATCTGATTGGTTGATATTCCAATCAACCAATCAGATTTGATGGACAAGTTTACAGTTGATGATCCAGGAACATGTTGCACTTGGTGAAACCAGGTTCTCCATCTGATGCTCTTCATGACATATGTTGGCTGTGCTGTGTATGTGTCACTAAACGTCCCCACTAGGTGGCGGTGCAGCTTACCGAGTCTCTCAGGATGCTAAGAAAAGTTCTCTTGAAAAGGATGCAAAACTGCGTCAAGCAGCTGGCAGAAAAACTATGGCAACCCTCCGACGACGAGGCGTCCTAAAGAAAATAGGTTCAATTATTACATCTCTCGTGCTAAATTGTCTGAGCCAAAAAATACAGAGATGCATGTCTCTCATTTGACGTAACACCCACTGCATCATGTCACATAAAGGCTTCACATGTTTCTGTACATACCTCATCAGATGGTCTGTGCCACAGGAAGGGGTTATGGACCCCATTACCATTCATTTCACTTTTGTAGTCTTTCTCACAGTTCCGTTCCTGGACAGCCGTCACCAGCCGAGCCGTCTGGTCACCGTATTCACCAGAGGCCACTTCCATTACTGGAGAAAAGACGACAAACACTCTCAGACTCGGTTGAGCTGCGTCATGTATTGAGAATGCAGATGCATATTATTTTCGTTCTCTGGATTGTGCTCAGTATATTATTTATTCATGTATAGATGGCGTCCAAAAAAAACATTTTGCATCTGTCTGGAAAACTTAAAAAAAACTGTAACAAAAATGAAACTATATAATATATAATAAAATGCATCCTTGCTGAATAGAAGTATTTACTTATTTCTATTAAAAACCTTTAATATCATCATATTGTTTTAGAAAAAAAGAAATGAATACTTCTATTCAGCAAGGATGCACTCAAAAGTAACAGTAAAGATTTTTAAATTTTTACAATATATATATATATATATATATATATATATAATATATATATAATAAATGCTGTTCTTTTGAAATTTCTATTCATCAAAGAATCCTGAAAAAATTTATCAGTTTCTATGAAAACATTAGGCAGCATTAATAATAAGAAATGTTTCGAAAATGAGCGGCAAATCATCATATTAAAATTATTTCTGAAGGATCATGTGACACTGAAGCCTGAAGTAATGATGCTAAAAATTCATCTTTATAAATTCTTTCAAATTTTAATAATACTTCATTATATAAGCAGGAGACTTCATCCAAAACATTTTTAAAAATCATACCAACCCCAACATTTCATTAAAATTCATTAAAATAGTTTCAGACGGTAAATTTTCACTTGTAAAATTTGAAATGAATAGATGCGCAAGTCAATGAGCTTTTTTTGTGTCAGATTTGATTCACTCGTGTAACTTCTGAAAGCAAGGGCCCAGCAATTCCCGAAAAAAAAGTTGTGCTATTTATTTATTTGTTTGTTCATTTTGGACCTCTGCACACTGAGAGTGTCGTTTTCTTACCGAAGTCTGCAGGGTTGTGATAGGTGGGACAGTTGAGTCCCAGTTCTCTGAGATGCGGGATTAAGCTTAACACTTTTCCTCGGTAAATACACTGGCCTTGACTGAGGACATACAGCTGGAGAAAAAAAAAACACACACCAAGAATGAGGTGTGACAGGCAGTATAAAACGTCGCAAACACAAATCAGAGTGTAAAACAGTGATCACCTTATCGAAGAGCTCGAAGACTTTAGCGCTGGGCTGGTGGATTGTGCATATGACTGTCCGTCCACCCCGAGCGAGAGCCTTCATCAGCGAGACCACCTGGAAGCAGGAGGAGCTGTCCAGTCCACTGAAGACCGAGAGAAAACAACGGTCACAACGGCAGTAGCACACACACATTCACAAGCTGTGGTGCTCCGATGCAGACAAGGTTCAAGTCTGTAACGATTATTATGTACAGATTCCCTTTCCTCCTCTTTCTTCTAATAAATTATCAAGTTCATCAATACTTTCCATTCTAATAGAATTGTATTATATTACAGTATTAAACTTATCCCATGCTCGTGAGAAAACTATTGCTATAAACGTTTTTTAGTGTGCTCATGCATTACAATTTCGGTTTTATTTATACTGTCTATAACATATTTTCTTTTGTGTGTCACTGCCATTTTACTATGAACAAAATGTTCTTAGCCTCCTTGTTAGAACGCCTGACTCTCACGCCGGAGACCCGGGTTTGAGGCCCGCACAGAGCGGGTCGAGTAGGACCCGGGTGGAGGGGTTATATTGGTGCCGTGACCCGGGTGGGAGTGAGGTTTAGGGGGTGAGTGTAACGGAGGCCAGCTAGTAGTTGCTGTGCGAGTAAACCTCACTCCTCTGATATCAATAGGCGCTCTAGCGACAGACGCTGGAGGCTGCAGCCTCCTTGTTAGCACGCCGGAGACCCGGGTTTGAGGCCCACACAGAGCGGGGCTAGGACCCAGGTGGAGGGGTTACAGATGCACATGAATTATTAAAGATCTGTTTGCTCAAAATTTGGCTTTCGGCAGTATACCGCTAATATCATGCGCCGTGATACAAAATTGCTCTAAATGTAGCCTTTGTTAGGGCAGAATAAGCTTTCTCATATCAAGGCCTTATGTCCACTTTAAAGGAATAGTTCACTTTAAAGTAAAAATTCTGTCATCATTTACTCACCCTCAAGTTGTTTCAAACCTGTATGCTTTTCTTTATTTCGTTGAACACAAAAAAATATTTTTTGTAGAGTATGGTTAACCAAACAGTTGATGAACCCCTACTGTGGAAGTCAATGGGGTCCATCAACTGTCTGGTTACCCACATTCTTTACAATATCTTCGTTTGTGTTCAACACAAAAACTAACTTTATTTTCTAAAATAACTACCGGTACAACTGAAAATAACGACAACAACAACAACAAATAATAATAACAAAAACAACATATACCTATTTAACTATTTAATGATACGAAAATAACACTGATACTTATTATTTTTGTATTTACTATATGATAATTTAGCATACTTCTGCAATACATAACAATGTGTCCTTGCGATATCACTTAAGTGTCAAGTCAGAGGGCTGGACAAGGTTAAAGAGGTGAGATTAAATCCTAATCTTGACCTCGCTCTATCAAAGCCATATTAGACGCTGGATAAAGTGGAAGATTAAGTGTCCTTTTTAAAAGGACAGGATAATACTTTAGTAGCTGTCGATATAGCAGTGCATTCAAATAATATCATAGCACATGCATACACACAATTTGCTAATTGGATATTTATCTAATGCCCAGGGAAATATTATTCCTTTGAGCCATTAAAGTGTCCACTTAACCAAACACAGCTCTGTGACATCTTATATTAATGATAATGGTCCTGGTCTTATGCAACCTATAGAAGCTGATGCCACATGTTTTGATTTCCATGAAGGAGAATCTGTTTATCCTTGGATAAGCATGGTAATCGTATAAATGCGATTTACAAAGTATTGTTTTAAGCCGAATTGACTTTAGTATGCGCTCTCCAGAGAATCAGAGAGTCGTTTTTGTTCTTAGAGGGTAAAAGCCCGGGAGAGAAACGAAAGCTTAATACAGTCCGTAGAGACCAGGTCTCAACGGTCCCATCTGGGCAAAGCCTGTAAGTGAATATGCAGTGAAATTGCATTCGCACATTACAAGGACATAACAGAGAAACCTCATGGGTAACAGCTTTTCAACAAGAGATATATTTGGTTCAGGAACGTCACTTCGTTTTATGGCCATGCATTATATATATCACTGTAAAACATGTTTTTTTTTGTCATTTTAGTGGTAAAAGACTGTTAATGGTAAGTTGCCTTGTTATATACAGTGGAAAATCTGTATTAGAACCAATGGGACATTTCATTAAATTTTCCTGTAAAATACTGTTAAATGTGCAGATTTTGAAAGTAAAAACAATCCATCCTCTTATACTTTACAGTGAAAACGCACATTCTCACAATTCCCTGATTGACACTTTACATTTGATGGCATTTAAAGGTGCTGTATGGAGTTTTCAGCGGCATCTAGCGGTGATGTTTCAGATTGCAACCAATACGTTTACAAGCGAGTGCGCCTGCTTTCTTTTGTTTTTTATTATTATGTGGAGTTTGTGTTGGAGTCTGTGTTGTGCTAGTCATTTCCTAGTATTAGCAGACTCCACGTCACAAAGTTGCAGTGTCGTCGCTGTTGAGTACAAAGTCAGTAGACGAGGCGAGAGGAGCGCGGCATGCAGGTCTCAGTCACATCACTGGATTTTGCGGCAAATCCGACCCGGACACTTCACATAGAAATAGGAATACTTGCTTTCAGAGGTAATAGCAAAACCCGCCAAGTGGATCATTTTATTGTGAGATTACAACCCCTTCACACACAGGTAATAAAAAATGGATTCATTTTAGTAGAAAAACTCCATACAGCACCTTTAATTTAAATAGGTATTTTTCCTGTTAATTTTGTTATAATTGATGTACTGTTACATCTTATTTTGTTAAATTAATGTTTATTGTATTATTTTAGAGTCATGTGTGTTATCATGATAGTGTTTGGTGTTTGTGTGCATGACACTTCTATGTGTATTTATTTCAGCTTGTTCATCATGTGTCTCTTTTACCAACTGCATTATTATGGTGGCTATCAGTATATTATACAGGTAAACAACAGATTTTATTACTTTAGATGGAATAGTAACATTATATCAGTTAAATGTGCAGTAAGAGATTTCTGAGAAAGGCGGTTGTAAGTGGATCAGACGGAGCACCACAACACACTTGTAGCCAATCAGCAGTTGGGGGCGTGTCCACTCGTGATGGGGGGAGAAGAGGAAAGTGAGCCAATCAGCAGTTGGGGGGCGTGTCACTCGTGATGGGGGAGGAGAGAGAGGTTTGAAAAAAGACTGTAGAAAGAGAGATGGCTGAGAGACATTACAAAAGAGAAAAGGTCAGAGGAATATCACTGGGAAAAAAAGGGGTTAAGATCAGACAAGAGCTTTAGAGCCCGCATTAATATTAGCAAAGCTTTCCAGCACTGGAGAGACCTAAACGGGAAGGCCTTAAAAAATGCAGAGGTTGTGTTGTTTCTGCTCCAGACGTGAGTAACATATATGTTAGACAAGATATGCTGTTGTTGTAATGTTAGCTATAGTAACAGGACAGTTTGGAGTGTCATTGCATTATTTTGCAGCATTATTTTTGCTTCATTTCAGCAATAATAAAGAGACATCCACTTTCGCATTGAGTGTTCATGCATTTTAGGGGCAGAGCAATGAAGGGAGGGGTGTGTTTGTTCGGGTTGGTTTTCAAATATCAACAGCGTTTCTCAGAAATCGCTTACTGCACCTTTAATGAAATATATAGTTTTTTTTAATGAAAATTTAAGGTCAGTTTTGAGTGCTTTTTAAGGTAAAGTTCTGGCACTTACGGTGCCTTTTTAAATTTTTTACCATAAATTTAATTTGTTTATTTTTTTACAGTGTAATGTGTGCACATGGAGGGGGCTCACCTGGTGGGCTCATCAAAAAACATGACGGGCGGGGTTGTTGACGAGCTCCAGGGCGATGGCCAAGCGCTTCCTCTGGCCTCCGGACAGGTGGGATGTGCGCGTCTTGGCACATTCTAACAAGCCGAGTGCAGTCAGGATTTCCCGTACCTAGAACAACAGCATGTCATGTGGAATAAGGACTGGAATAAGGACAATGCATGCACATACACATCTACACTACCGGTCAAAAGTTTGTGGTAGGTAAGAATTTTTACTTTTTTTTTTTTTTTTTTTTTTTTTTGCATTTATTTAATCAAAATACAGTAAAATAGATATGTTGTGAAATATTAGTATTACAAATAGCAGTTTTTTTATTTCAGTATTTTTTTTTAAATGTGATGTAAAGTTGAATTTTCAGCATCATAACTCAGTCTTCAGTGTCACATGATCCTTTAGAAATCTATGCTGATTTGCTGCTCAAGAAACATTTCTGATCATTATCAAAGTTGAATGTGAACAACTTATTATTTTTGCTGCTTATTATTTTTGTGCAAACTGTGATATATTTTTTTATGATACTTTGATGAATAGAAGGGATAAATACCATTTATTTGAAACCGAATTCTAATGTGACAAGTCTTTGCTGTTACTTTTGCTCAATTTAATGCACCCTTACTGAATAAAAGTATTCATTTCTTTCCCAAAAAAAAAAAAAAAAAAAAAAAACATTTTGAACGGTAGTGTACGCGTTAACTGTAAGTTCACCAGTTAGGACACATTCCTGAAACAGCATCCATGTCGGGTCATGCAACAACATTATTATAAGCCAATCAAGTCTTACAAGTCAGACAAGATTAGTCCGTACGTACATAACCGGGTGAGAAACTTCACACGCCTCTCGCTTACCATTTCACGTCTGCCTTCATCCTTTTCCTGGAGTTTGAGATTAGCTGATACCTGAGAAGGCAGAGTGAGTGATTTAGATCATGATGAGCATTAGCCGATAACAGAGGGATTTGCATCAACTCAACAACACAACAACTGCAATTACACGTTTTTTTTTAAGTTTGTGTACGTTACATTTACCATGAGGTAATGTGCTTGCTATTAATAATGTTTTTTTCTAACTAAATATTAATAGTAACAAAGGCTACATGCAATACATGGTGTAAAACTAATTGTATGTATTACTTGAGTAATTTGGGTTACACTTTATTTTAAGGTGTCATTGTTACAGTGTAATTATACATGTAAGTACTGAGTAATATTAGTGAACTACATGCACTTACTATAGGGTTAGGGTAGGATTAGGATTTGGTTGAGGGTTAGTTAATCATAATTTACTGTTATTACTACGGTAAGTACATGTAACATAAAGTGCACTCATAGTGTACTTCAAATCCTTAAATTATATATTCTAAACTGTACTTACAAATACCAATGAAATAAAATGTATGCCATAGTGTACTTCTTTTTGACAAGGGCAGACCTTCAGAGCAGCCATTAGTTTACTTGTCATCATATCTGACAATGAATGTACATTTTACAGAAAATATGTTAGGACATTGGGTTCAGTGGACAGTCATGACAAATTGCATTGTTTGATTAATTCATTTTCCTGATAACTTTGAAAATGTCTGTAGTTAGAAGCATTTTTATAACACTTTTTGTTGTACTTTTGAATTTTGTATAAATAAATGTGGAGAACTTCAACTATATCTTTACTCAAGTACCTTTAGCTCCAGACACTTGAGACTTTTAATTGAATGGGGATTGCAGCATGCACTAATGCGGCTCAATGAGATGATCTCTGCAGACACGTACCATCATGGCTTCCTGCACGGTGAGGTGTGGCAGTAACATGTCGTCCTGCATGATGTAGCAGGACACTTTCCTGAAGATCGCAGATCTCTGGGCTGCCCGTTTATCAGGATCTCCCCCTTCATGCCCGTTTCCCTGTGTGATGAAGCACATCCTCACTGTCTTTTGTAACGTCAACACAGAACCACCATTTATGGTCTCCCCCACATGTCGAGTAATTGCTGTATTCATTCAGCATCAACACTGAGACATATTGCTTCAAGCATTCTTCATTTGTCAATTGCTTTGCATAAAAGTATCTGCAAAAATAATACATTTAAATAAGTAATGAACAGCTTCCAGTGGAAGATACAAAAAAAATAACCCAAATGTATAATGATTGTGCTGGATGTGTCAAAACTTTCATGGCAATTCGTAACGATTTTAGGTTTCGGCGAATTGGTGGCGAAATCGTATAAATACGTGTTTGTACAATCTGCTTATGCCCCACTAAGGGTTGGGGGTTTGCACTCTTAAAGAAATAATCCATTTTAAATGTAAGTAAATGTAAGTTTTTTTTAGCTTTTAGAATAGTGTTAGCCTTAAGGTTATGAATAAGCTGGTGTGTTCCAAAACAATGTCAAAATTGTTCAAAACTAAGCATTCAAAACTCACTTCCGCTAAAATGGATCATGGATTTTTATGACATAATATCTTCTGTCCAATCAAATGCTCTCTAGAATATAAAGCTCCGCCCCCTATGCTATAAACACCACCTGGCCAAAGCGACTGTTGACACGTCGCGGAGCAATATGGGTTTAAGAAGTGTGGTTCGGTTGCTCAAACGCTCCAGTTTTATTCCGTTTTCCAACTTTAATTAAGAATGAAATGGCTAGAATTTATTCACACCTCTACTATTGAATCCAGCGTATCACCAGCGCTCGGATTCGCTTCCATGGGGCTGTCAAGTACGACCTGTAGTCTGTGAGGTTAACTAAACGCTATTGGCTATTGAAAAGGGGGAGGAGTCATTCAATATGTCCCGCCTTAGCTTCTGTTTCAGTGGAAATTAAGTCAGAAACACTTCAAACAAAGCTGCGCGATCCAAGGCACTTAAGGTTCTATATGAGAAGAAATGTCTTAAATGATTGACAATACTATCATGTTTAACGGGTTACCAATTTGCCTAAATGTAAAAGAGTTAGTGCTGGAAGCTTCATGTGGTCATACTAACCTATAACCCGCTAGAATGTTCATTAACGTAGACTTCCCAGCTCCCGAGGGTCCCATGATGGCCACCAAAGGCGCCGCTGGAGAAGTTCCCAGAGATCCCTTTCAGGAGAGTCTTGTAACCTGAGACGGGGAGGAACAGAGAAAGAGCCGTGTGAGAAACCTTCCACAGTCCGGACAATGAGCACAATGAGAACCTGAGCTGCTCCTCCCAATCATGTGATGACCCTGCCAAAATCCCATTCAAGTTCTCCTGCTTACATAATGGTCAGTTTGAAAAGGGATATTTGTTTGTTCACTGCGGGTTTTCTGAACATTTCCAGGTGAATGAACATGTTTGCTGGTATCTATGGATAAACCCTGTTCTTATCTCGATCTGACCGGTTCCTCTCAGTGTACCTTTTTGTCTATAACTTTAAAAGAATAATGGGGCTGATGCTATAACCTTTCTACAATACCTATTCATTTTCTTTTGTCAGGGTGTTTTAATGCATTCTTCACCATATTACGCTGCTTTGTGTGCAGATTTGTAAGCAACATTGCTCTGTAGGTTCTTGACACTAGCCCCAAAGAGCATTTGAACGTTTACTTACTTAAAGTGTATGAATTTTATTAGTTCATTACAATTTTTGGTTGCATTAGACTGCAAGAGCGACATGTCCCATTAAGTTAATAAATAAAGAGTCCAAATGTTTTGAAACAAGCACGCAAAATTACTAGAAAACAAGCATTTGTTTAACTGCGTTTTTTAAATTCAAAATCTTAAAGTTACTGAGATAAAGTAAAGTCCCCTTTCAGACACGTCAGTTCACTCGCCAGCCATCTTGAAAACGCTCTCGGCCAGCTGCTTTCATTCATGCTAGATCTACTACTTAAATCACCTATTATGCCCCTTTTCACAAGATGTAAAATAAGTGTTAAACAAGTGTATGTGAAGTTTTAGCTCAAAATACCCCACAGAATTTTTTTTTACAGCATGTTTAAATTGTCATTTTTGGGGGGCTGAGAAAAACGCACCATTTTAGTGTGTCTCCTTTAAAAGTTAATTAGATGCGGTTCCACGCACAGGGGGCGGAGCCTAACCAGCTCGCCTCAGAGCCAGGACAATCTCATCTCACAGAAAGATGATAATATCAAAACAGAAACTCAAAGTAACGGTGTTTAAGTCGGACAATAATGCCCACAGCGCTAGAGAATATATAAAGTGCTCGCTCTCACTTTCATTTCTGCCATGATCAGAAACGTTAGTCCTGTCGCTCCGGAGACTGTACGCTGGATCATGAGAGCAGTTGTACTGATCAATCCTCGAGTAACAACGAGAGTAAATGAAGACTGCTATGTTTATTCTAACATCCAAAAAACGAAACACCTCAATCGCTTTCGGAGACATTCTACAGCTGCTCCAGCGTCGAAACACTGGCGGACTGTGTCCAGCTCACTCAGGGCGGGTCTATGCTCAAACTACAGTGTCAATCAACAGTCGTGGGCGGAGCTTGTGCAATTCTACGTCACATTGCATTGATTCTGAGAACGGCTCGTTCTGAGACAGTGCTTATGATTTATGGTGATTTTTAAAAAAACACTAGTTGTATTTTTATCATTATAGGGTGGTTGTGTATACACACTGCCAACACACATTTATGTTCAAACACCATGTAAAAGTGAATTTTGCGCCTTTAAAGTGCCCTTTAAAAAAAAAATACTATTATACATTTTAAATCAGTAATACAATCTGAATTGTATAGCATTGTTTGTATATTTGTTTCCATCCGACTCATATGCAGAGTAGAGCAGAGTGCAATTTATGTTTTATAAACTGAAAAATCTATATTCATGAAATGTTTGCTTGAAATGTTTGAGTTTGAAATTATTATCCCGAGAAAAGAAAAACTGTCTATGGTCGCTCTGCTTTTAGTTTCACAGCTCCAAATGATTGCAATGTGCTACAAAAGTCATTGAAACTGGAGTCATTTATTTCAATCTCTGCAAAAACTATTAGGGAGTGCTTTTATCACAGCTTGTGAATGTTTTAAATGAATGAATGAATTAATTAATTTTAAGTACCAGTAAATAGTTTTTGGGATGATTATAAACCCTTGTGAAAAATAAGTGTACTAGTAGTGTACTTTAAATATTAACTTTTTTAAAACAACTGTAACTGCATATAGTGTTTCGTGATAATGAAATAAAATGCCACTTAAGTGTACTTTGTAATATTATCAAATTTACTTTAAAGTAGTCAATAATCGTATCCCTTTGATCACAAATTTTTGATCACAAAATGACACATCTAAACGTTTTTTTCATGCCTAAAAATAGCTTGCATGTGTTTGGTTCACCGCAGTTTTAAAAGAGAAAATGATCAGCAATGGTGTTGACTTGTGAATATGCACATGGTTTGTCTTAAGGCGAGACACGGCAGGCAAAAACATTGTTTTTTTTTACTGGGCAATTTTGAGATTTGGGCTATTTGTCTTTAATAACATGTCTTCTTTCAGACTTGTGGTGAAAAGTCCAAAATACACATTTAGGTCTTTATTTTACTACACTTTGTCTATTTGCGTCTGTAGATTTCTCTGAAATGCAACAAAAGTTGGCGTTATAAATCAACGCGCTGCTCCGCGATCTCTCTCTGCTTCCTTTTAAGCATATTAAAAACACATAGACATATAAACAACATTAAAAGTACATTTTAAGTGTTTTACTAATCTTGTATCATGATTTAAAGAAGTACACTTATTTTGATGCGTTGACTAACACTAAAGCACATGAAAGTACTTGAAAGTATTTCAATATATTTTAAACTGAATTGCAGCTTTATCACAAATGTGTAATATTTTTCATATACGTTTCAATAGAAATTACATTAAAATATATTTCAGTTTTACCATAAATACTTGTCAGTATGACGTAGAGCACTTTACTCATATTTCAAATACAATAGAGATTTATTAACAATAGTAGTTTAGGTAACACTTTATTTTAGAGTGTCCTTGTTACATTACATGTACTTATCATAGTAATCACAGTAAATTATGCATTACATTCAACCAAATCCTAATCCTACCCTAACCCTATAGTAAGTACATGTAGTTACTTATTATTACTCAGTACTTAAATGTATAATTACACTGTAACAATGACACCTTAAAATAAAGTGTAACCAAAGTTTATTAAACTACACAAAGATGCACTTACGTCTGACTCTAAAGTTCAGCTAATCGCATTTAAAATCATTTTAAACTACAATACATTTTCATTGAATTGCAATTAACATGCATTGAGTTGGGAAATGTTTTGTGTGCGGAAAACAGGACATCTACAGGATGACCGATCGTAACCTGTTATTTATCCAGTGTCTGCGGCTGAGATGCTAATCCAGTTGATTGCAGTGGCTGCCAGCTTAATTGGATTGTGCTTACAATCCGTCAGAGCAATACACAAATACCTCTGACCTTCTCTGTCCTCTTTTAGCGCAGGATCCCAGGGCTTCTCCCTCTGATCATGCGCTATAGTAACCCCACCAAAGGCGCATCACACTACACTGTAAAAAAATGATAGTGATTTTAACGGTAAAAGACTGTAAAAATGTTTCAGTGAAAACCTGTTAATTGGTTAACAGAAAGTTTCCTTACTATATACGGTAAATAACTGTGATAGATCTAATGGTACATTTAACGTAATTTTACTGTAAATTACCTTTAAATTTACAGTTTTTGAAAGTTAAAAAGAACAACTCGTATCATTTACAGTGAAAAAACTTAAATTGGACATTCCCACAATACCATGGCGTAGTTTTTTTCTTATCAGTGATGTACATTAGGGTTTTATGTTACATTTAATGTTGTAAAATTCATATTTATTGCGTTTTTTAAAATGTAATGTGTGTTACTATGATGGTGTTTAATGTTTGTGTGAATCACACTGTGCAGCTTCTATATATTAGTATTAACTGCTTGTGATGAGCTTTGATTGATCATGTGACTCTCATCACTGCTGTGATTGGTGGTTGTCAGCGTACTACAATGGTACAAACAGATATTAATACTTCAATAGATATTAACATTATATCAGAGAGTGAAATACGGTTTATTACTGTAAATTTGAAGTTAGGTCTGTAAAACCTAAAATGTTGCTACCGTATTTTATACGGTAAATTTCTGGCAACCGCAGCTGCCAGTATTTTACCGTAAATTTACCAGATATTTTTTACAGTGTATTTATTTCTGAAATGGAAGAGCATGGTCTCTAGGTGAAGCCAGCTGGTTAGCAAATAAAGGCAGGATGGTTTTGCTTGGCGCACCTGATGTGCTGCATGTCAACAGAGGAGAGAGCTTTCCCTGGCCACGAGGGACAAGGGTTACTTTGAGTCACGATCAAGTGTGCATGACGAACAAATGCTGCGTGGTATTGCTGTATGATAACATCACTGTTTTATTTGCACCACGACTTAACGCCCCGATATACTTCAAGCTATACTTCAAGTGTGACGCCATTTCAGGCCAAAACCAACTTTCCGGAAAACATTCAAATCGCTTGGCAAACACAGATTCCCATGACCTGTGGGGTTAGATGCAAGTTTGACCGGTAGTCAAATGAAGTGCCGACAAACATTTGCATCCCACGTGACCAATGAAGAGCATCAGCAATGTACTTAACATTCATGATCATTTTGTATTGAGACTTCCAATGGTCCATGATTATGTAACACAGAAAATAAAGTCGAGTCATTATGATTTCAGCCGCATTATTTTTATTCCCCCCACATTATCTAATGTATGACTGTAACTTTCAGCTTTATATGACTTTGTCTTTTTCACCTTGTTTTTAACAAAGGAGCAGGAACAGACTTTTTTTCTTGCGCAATTTCAGCTGCACAAAAACAGTCAGTTGTTGTCAGCTGCTTATTAATGTTGCAAACTGGTATTTGTCATCATTTATTTTAATCGATCAATCTCATAAACACACTGGTTTGTAGCGCAATTAGTTTTACCGTTAAGTGCACTTTGTTTTTTTTACCTATGCGGCTAATAAATCGGACGTATCGCATAGTCCATATTAAATAGCTTACTTCTGCGTTGAAGAAAAAGGTGGACAGACTAAAACAAAATGGTTTATTCATTTTATGACTATAGAAAAACCTACCACCTATAGAACACTATAGAACCAGATCATACTGGCTAGTCTACGCAAACAAATAAGTACCATCGTATTATTATGATTGTTTATGGTTTACAGTGGTATACGTTAGTAGAGTCATGGTATCAGATTTTAATTCTATGGTATTTTGAAAAGTACTGAAATTGACATATCATGGTATCTACATACATGGCACTTCCAAGAACACCATGATGGTACTAGGGCAAAACACCATTGTAGCGCCAGAAAAACATGCCCAAAAAACATATTAGTACCATGCTAATGTTTGTAAGTGTTTAGACATTTACCATGTACAGTCGAACATGCGCCGTGCTGATACCATGGTACTTTAAGTGCTTATGAGTACCATGTAGATGCCAGAGAACATGTCAATCATTCAGTGGCATGGTATACAGTATATATTACAGTACCATAGTACTTTTCACTGATTATAAGGAGATACGAAACATGGCAGTGCAGAACTTTGCATTGATCGTGTTCAACATCATTGTCAATGCTGAATCATGCTCTTGGCGACAATTTACCGTATAGTCATTTAGACATAACTCCTTATCTATTTGTTACAGTGCAGGTTCAATGGCTCCTTATCTATTAGTTACAGTGCCGTGAAAGAAGTTTTGGGAAGAGCTTGCTAAGTGCTTATTGCTGTGCTGTAGCATATACATCAGTTGATTTATTGCAATACTAATACAAAGTGCCATTCAAAACAACACTGATTCCCCCTCCAGTGTTACAGACAGATATTTTGACCTTTTTTGACCTATGTAGGCAGATCTCATTGGGTAATTGAGCCAAAGCTATTAGGCCTCCTTGGCAAACACCTCACTTTCTCTACAGCAGGTTTGCACATGTTGTTCTCTCAGCGTGAAATCTGGGAGATACTACTACAGCGTGAGGGTAAAATCATCAGCCAGGGTAAAGAAATACTAAAGGAGGAGGAGAGGAGACACCACCGAGTTCACTTTGGTCTTGGTCATGCTTCAGTAGGCTAGGCATTGATGTTATTTTCTGTGACATTTTCACCCCTACCGGAGGTTACTCAAGGCTGTGCGAGGTTCTTTAAATGCTATTAAAAGCTCGACTAAAACAAACATTGTGCAGAAGTTATTCTAAGGCATGGTACACAGCATAAAGTACACAGAATATGAGTTTCAAGCTACAGCATTCTTATATGCACATTGCAAGTACTCAAATTGACACGGAAAGCACCCATACACAGTTTTTAAACAAATGCTAATGACCCAGTTTACACATGCAAGTCTTTTTTTATATATATGGTAGTTAAACAGCCCACATACAAAGAGAAGACAACATGCATATACCCATATATCTCTTTGAAAACTTAGTGTGTGATTAATTTAACTTGTTTTTCACCAGGAACACTTTGGGATTGAGTAATGATGAATAGCTTTTCTCTGTGCTGACCAGGTGACCTTCAAATAGCTATAAAGTTGTGGTCATGTGACCTTGACAGATGAGTCGTCACAACTTTTCAGGACACAGAAACGACACCGGAAACAGACCGATCACGGATTGCACTATTAAATATGCATGATACAATCATTGGCAATGAATCCATAATGTTCAAATTATTCCAATGTTTCCAAAGAGGCCCCAATATTTGGAAGAAATCTGATGACAACATCAAGATTCAACTATCAAGACAAAAACAAATTCACTTTTATGTAAAATGTAATGTACGTCTACTGCCAGGGGTCATACGTCTAAGCATATACATGTTAACAGAATACTTTATTTTGCAGAACAGGTACAATAAATGAAATAATAAATTAGCTAAACTGAGTGTCACTGTACGCCGACCCTTGCCAGCTGTTACATTATCAATATATACAACATGTAAGGGAAAATTTAGCTGAAAATGATCAATATTAATATATCCTTCAGTTCTTTCTCATAAACACAGATAACATGCCATTTTTATGTTCATTTAGTAGATCCTGTGAACATGTGATGTGCTATGATACGTGATGAAGACAAAGTCAGGGATGATCAGAACAGAGACACGCGCATGTTGTTTGTTATTTTTCAGCGATTGAATATGGAGTTGACAATCTACATCCAAGATATTCTGCCAAGTTATGCCTCTCGGCAGAAGTGTGTGCCTCCTCCTCCTCTCGCACGAGCATCTCTCATTAGCAGCCTTATCTTCACAAGTGCACAGCTGACGGGTTCTTCCTTCTCCGCAGCTCGAGGCGGAGGTTACTGCAGTTTATTGACCGATAGTAACCGGCTGTTAGAGCCGCTGCTCTCTCTTTCCTCTCAGTATGGATTACAAAGATTTGTTAGACAGCTCAAAGGCCCGGTTTCGATGGCAATCAATTGATAATAAACAGCCCGTCGCTCTCGATTCCTTTTCAGTAAAGCAAAGCTGGAATCATATCGCTAACATGTCATGGACTTGCTTAAAGTCAACATGAAATCAAAACCGTCCCTGCTGTATGTCATTTCCTATACATGTTTAAGGTGTAAATGATGAATAAGGTGCACAATTATTCCACAGAAACCAAAAAAGAAACAGTATATTACTAATACTGTTGTTTCTTCTGTAAGTAGCATATACCGTGTTAATGTGTATGCATTGAATACATAAATGAGCAACTAAATCTGCCATAAAGTGCAGTGCAGAGCAAAATACACTAGGCCTGCAACAACTATATATATCGATACAATCGATTATTATCGATAATGAAAATAATTGAAAATGAATTTGACTCGGAAACCATCAGTCAGTCACGTGGCTTTACAGTGAATAGACAGTTTATATGGACAAAACGCACATTGAAAACAGCGAAGGACACAGAGTGCGCTGCTGTGGGAAAGGGACATGATCCGAGTTGTCCGAAACATGAGAACGTGATTCAAACTAAAGCATTTAATCCTGCATGTTGTTTATTTTTCAGTGAAAATAGTCATTTATAATAAATGCAAATAGTTGAACTTAAGAGCGTTTTTTTTGACCCAAGTAGGACTATTTCATAATTACTTCTATTGTCTTTGAAAAATGGTTAAAGTGTACTGACGAATATATTGACAAAAATGCATTTAAACAGTTGATGGACCCCCACTGACTTCCATAGTATGAAAAAAATACTATAGAAGTCAATGAGGTAAAATAAATGTGTGGTTAACCATATTCTGCAAAATATCTTCTTTTGTGTTACACGGAAAAAAGAATATCAGGTTTGGAACAGGATGAGGCTGAATAAATGCTGATGTTTTGGTGAACTATCCCTTTAAAGAAGATTTAAACTTTCAATTTTCAGTGATGCCCGCAGTTGGAATCATCATCATAAAAAAGTGCTTATATTTTATATGCATAATTATATTTTAGTGCTCAAATTATATTATCGATGAACAATTTCTTTAAGAAGCAGGTCAGATGTTCTCAGTTGACTGGAAATTCTCAGAGCAAAAGTGTACATTTCTCTGACTAAGCATTGGGAAACAAAACACACAATTAATAAAAATATTACTGACGTTTTCAGTGGTTTTGAGCTGGGTTTGACTCATTGTTTGGAGGGAAGGAAACATTTTAGAAAATAAGTGTTTACCAAATTCTACATTATTATTGGTTAATTTTGCTTTCTAAAGACTGGTCAGAGATCATGAGATTTATTTCGAATTTCGATAAGTTATTATTTACTTTATGGCAGTGGCTATTTGCACTAAGTGTCAATGCTGAATCATGCCATGTCTAGGCTACAATTAGCCACACCAAGGGCCAGATTTACTAGCAGCTTGCGCCAGTGAAAACACTCTTTTGGCGTTAAAAAAACATTTTTTAGGAATTACTAAAGACTTACTTAAGGATAGTTTTTAAACCAAGGTGATTTACTAAGGTTTGCGCTCATCAATTTACAATTTACGCCAGTATTTACCGCCCAAAAAAAGCAAGTCTTAAACCAAACGCTGACTGGTAGATGATGTTGGTCATTATGGAAATGATCCGGCAGCGTCTGTGTTCTTTAAAGTTCAGTATAGATCACGGGCTGAACTTTCCACTCCCATCGGCACTGTTTTGGAATTGAGTGCTTTGCTAATTTGCCCTGTTTAGTAAATCTGGCCCTAAGGCTGCATTTACATTACATGGTTCAAGTGACCCAATTCCAATTTTTCCTCCCATGTGGCACAGATTGGACGTGGCCCATGAATGTGTAAGCAGGAAAAGAGCGCATGGATTCCCATATTCTCAGAGCGGTTTCAGGCCTCATTCGTACGTGGAAATAAATCTAAATGAATAGGATACGTGCATCTGCATGTGAGCGGACTGATCGGATAATTCCCTGTCAACGCGAGTCGTACGTCATTGAAAAAGCGTCAGAGGCGAATGACATCAACTCAGGTGGACACCAACCGTGATCACATGACTCTTTTCAATGGCGCAATGGAGGACGAAGCCTCAATCCAATGTTTTGCTGACCTTTAGAGATGGTGCGGAAAGCAAAAGCTTGTGTTATCGTTTCATCTGGGTCCATTGCAAATCACGCCATTTTTCCTTTTTGACCCAGGCCAATATGTCTACCTTGGGTCGTTTCACCAAGTGTATACAGTAAATGCAGATACCGGACATGGGTCACTTTTAAAAGAAGATGTATGCTGGCCATCAAAAAAATATAGTCAACGGATATAGTCAACAATTCAGAATTGGGCATCAAAACCTGCAGTGTAAATATAGTACAAATAGAGTTAAATCCTATTTACATGTAAATAGTGGAAGATACTATATTTGCACCTCAGTGTATTGCAATATCGTGTAGAACACTAAGCAATGATAACAACATAATTAGTGTATGTGATTATATTTATTAAAATCATAAATGGATGCTGCCATATTGGGACATTACTTGTCCCTGTCCCTAACTCCCTGCCCCACCCTATAAACACTTTACTTCCACTGTTTTGACGCTTTTTTCAACTTTTCGAATATCATCTTAATTTTTATTTAAAATAAACGCCTCTCTGAGCTGATATGCGATTGGAAAACGGAGAAGAATTAGTTCCGAAAAAGGCCGATTCGAAATTTGGTCGGTCGTGTCGAAAGCTAACGCCGTCCGCCTTACTCTCCACTCCACGATCCTGTTATCAGCGTGATTTCTTTTGTAATTGTGTAAATAGTGGGAGAGGAGTTAGTGTAAATATCCTCTGCCCACAAGCTGGGCTTTTTGTACTTGCTGTATATACTTATTTTATTGGATCATTTTGATATAATTTGATATTTTATCAAATACAAGACAGCATTGCAGTCTCTCGCTTTATCAATTAAATTTAGATATATTAGATCACTATTCATTCTTCTTAGCAGAAGGGATGGGTAACACTGAGCAGTGAATGAGCACATCTAAAAACACTTCTGAGCTATAGGGGGAAATGTGAAAAATACAACCTGACAAGTGACAAAAATAATTAAATAAAAAAGCAGGAAAAAAAAAAAAAAAAAAACAGATTGTAGGATGAAAAGAGCCCATCTCTTGGGCTGAACTCTGCCTTCTGGCTTGGGTCACTGTGATTTTGCTGAGTTAGATGCGGTCCTGGGTCAACATAAAATGTCCTAACCCTATCCCTATTTCTAAACCTAACCCTACCCATAACTTCTCCCTAAAACCAGAGGGAAATGATAGTGAATAACACTGATGTAGAAGCACATAACCCTGGTTGTAAGCATTAACTGTAAACTTGTCCTTCAAATCTGCTTGGTTGATTGGAATGTTGTTCCCGGATCAATGAAGATGTTGTACTTGGTGAACTCACATTCAGGATTTTCTGCCAGTGACAAAACTGCTGCTAATGAACATTTGCTGTATTCCAAGACATTTAAAACCAAACTACAATCCAGATGTTAGCCTAATGAAGACATCACTGTCCATAAAAAAAAAAATACAATAAAACCCCTGATCCTTTAAGGTGAACTTAAAAAAAAGAGCAAAGCCAAGGCAAAGCGGACAGCTGGGCGGTTATGTCAACCGAAGTGCTTAATTAATGAATTCACTTCAGAGGATAACATCCTCAGACATCCTCAGGATAACATCCAGCAAAAAGGACATTTTTGAAAAAAACTAAAAGCCTAAAACCACTCTTGGCTAATCCATTCAACATCCTACACTCTCCATATCACTAGACAATTTATATCTGTATCCGAAACAAATCATTCCCCCTGCAATCAATCCAATTCCCAGAATATTTCCAATAGAAACCAACAAATCCCCTTGCAGCAAATTAAATTAAAACATCCGGCAAGATTAGTTCATTAGTGCAGACATGGACTTTCTCATTAACATTAGTTTGTAGTAGGCTTTTAAAACACATATTATAGACATTTACTGTGTGCATATCAGTTTTTTTTTTAAAAAATCACAGTAAACAACTATTAACTTTTCCAACTATCCTACGCGAGATGGATTTAAAATACAGTATGTTGCAGATTTTTTTTAAATATGAAAGATGTAATGGAGTGCACAAAGACATATACAGTGTGTGAGTCCCTATGTTTGTGAAAAAGAAGTTCACCTTAGCATACTTTTTAACAGAGCACCTATTATAGAAATAATATACTTTAAAAGAATATACGAACTGAATGTGATGTTTTCAGACAGAATATGATTCTTTTTCAGAATATGATGTTTTCAAATGGAAATATATTATAGTTAAAATTGATAGTAAATGTAATTAGCTGAATAGTGAACTTTGGTCAATTAAAATTTGGTCAGTTAAAATATACTGTATCATCATTTATTTTGAGACTTGTATGTCATGTGTGTCACATTTGTAATGATGAAGTCGCAATTGAGTAAATTAATATTTTCTAAAGTGTATTACGTGAAATGTACTATACTTATATTTACTTGTGTGCTTTAGTTATGTAACACAATAAAGTGCATGTTAAAGCACAACCTTTACACAACCTCTTCAAAAATGACATTTAAAGTGCTTCGAGGCTTGAAGTGTCAAACATTACCTTTTTTCCTCCACCACGGGCCTTCAGGAACCGAGTACGAGAGGTCTTTGAATTCGATGTTGACTGCGGGTCTGCGGGGGAGATATGAAAACCGCTGGGCTTCGGTCAGATTGTTCTCAACTTTTTTCAGGTGTCCGTGCAACAGTGGCGTTTGCTGACTGCCGACAGGCTTGGATATCATTTCATCAATGGACACACACACGGTTCTAGGGTCTAGCATGAGATCCGGAGGTCCATTGGTATTCTGAGGATGGAAAGAGAGAACGCTTATGTAATACACCGCAGCCTTGAGGGAAAAGACCGGAGGATTTTTTTGCCCTTAGGACTCAAAAATTTCTGCAGGCAAATTTCTGATGTTCAGAGTCAAGTGTCAAGTATAAAAGTATAAAATATCAGTATCAAGGATAAAATGAACAATGTAAGAAGACTCTATTAAAACACACAGACACACACACACGGTTTCCATGTATTATGGGGACATATAATGATTTTTATGTATATTCTCTCCCATTAAACTAACCCTAAATCTACCCATCACACAAAACTTGTTTTGCACTTTTTTTTGCATTTTTACATTTTCAATAAACATTGCTTAGTATGATTTTTATGATTGTTTCCTCATGGGGGCCAAAAAAATAAATAATGTTTCCATGAGGTCAGAATTTACTGGTTTTTTACTAAATTTGTGGTCCCCATAACATAGGTAATACCAGGAACACACACACACACACACTAAATTTGTTGTAAATTTTACCAATAAAAAGTAGCAATGTCTCTTGTAAACAATTATATATTATATATTTTAAAGTAAGTACATCGGAGTACCATGGTATATATATATATATCGAAGGACCATGCATTTGCTCTCTAATGCCATCACTGTACTACTGACAGTATTTTTTATTTTATTTTTGTATTAAGAAGAATAAGCAATAAGCATCAACACCACATATAACATATATATGTATAGTAATATGTAGCATAAAATAAAAGTTTATCAGAAATGCATGTGAAATATAAAGAGAGACAACCTCTCTCTCTCTCTCTCTCTCTCTCTCTCTCTCTAACCACACACGGCAGATGAGGTTACTATCGGACAAAGATTATTCTAAGCTCAGAGGAAAAACAAAAACAGTGATGGCTAAATGTGAGTTTAATGCGAGTAATGTGTTCCTCCATATTAAAACTGTATGATGTAATATAAAAAGGATATTAAAACATCATCATCACATATGAAATTGTGAGAATTTATCAAATTAGGGCTGGCATATACGTTTTTCTATTTATATATTAAATGTATATTTATATTAAATATTTAGCAACTTATCATGCATTAGAAATATCTTTGCATTGTTATGCAGTCTGACACCAGGACAGTCATGTGAAGACCTGACTATCTGTGCACGGAGTCAGTAAAGAGGGTTACTCGGGTTCACTAATATCAATCAAGCATGTTTTAAACATAGTTTATTAACGCAGCTAAATGTGTTAAGTATTAAATGGTTAAATAAAAAAATGTATACACATATATATATATATAAATTTGTTTTATTGTTGACTATAGGCCATATATATATATATATATATATATATATATATATATATATATATATATATATATATATATTATATATATATATATTACACACACACATATATGCATACATAGAGATAGATAAATAGATATCAATGAGATAACAATCTTACCATTATGATGGAGTTGGTCACTGCAGTATTGTTGACTGAAAAGGCTGCCATAAGACATGCCATTCCTTTAAAATGTGCAGCGACTAAATCCGATTCTGGCCAATGCAGTGAGATCTCGCGTTTGTTTGGTCCTCAGCGGCTCCTCCGAGTCTTTCACGCGCTCCTCGCGATGTTATTGTTTACAAGAGCCGTACCTGCGCGCGGTGTTCAGAAGGTGACGTCACCACAACCGTGCGGTCAGGACAGGACAGGACACACACACGGGACGCGTTTTTGCGATGAAAGGGAACACACGACACGGGAAAAAATCGGTGAGGTCTTGAGGTGCGTTTTAAAAAGCGGAACTGTTTTCAATAAACGTCGTCTAACGCTAAATAAACGGACGCTAAATAGAACGTAATAAAGCCTAGTCAGTGGCCTAAGCTATAATATTTTATATAGGCTATATATATATATATATATATATATATATATATATATATATATATATATATATAGGCTAGTATATTTTATATATGTAGGCTATCTATATACTATATTTTATCAATTCCATAGACAGAAGTTCAATATAGCCAAATAGCCTATGCCTTGTTCAACTTTTCATTCTACCAATGCAGAATGCACTAAGAACAGATTTAAGGCACATGTACACCCTCTGGTGGCTTCTCACTGAAAAAGAGAGAGAAGTGGACAGACATCATTATCATTTTATGCCCATTTCATTGAGAGAGAGAGAGAGAAAAAAAAAGGGCTGTTCAGTTGGTATGGTTCTTTACCCAACAGTGTTGAAACCAGTGTGTGTGTGAGTGCGTGTGAATGGGGTGTGTACGTGTAGAGAGAAAGGGTCCTGGTCACAAGGTCCTGCATGTGAGCTGCTATAGCCGCTGATGTGGGTCCTGAATAGTAGATTTTTGCTGACAACGTTTCTGGCCGTACACAGTTGCACAACTACCTGTTTTTCCAACTACCTGTTTTCCAATGGGTTTCCACTGCAGAAACACACACATAAGGAGATTTAAATGAGGTCATTCAACATTACTATCGACTATTTTTAAATTAACAACAATAGTTCTATCAGCATTGATTCTGATCAGGTCTTAGCGTAAAATGGCGTATTATGCATATGGCCAGTAGTTGGCGATGTAACTTTGCAAAGATTTAGGGAACACTCTTTTTGGCCGATCATTTACACGACAACGGCGTTTTTGGGGGGCCTGAAAACACGACTCTTGACGGGTTTCAAAGTACAATTTTTTAAAAACGATACTGTTATCACCTCCGATACTGTTTTTATAAAAAAAAAAAAAAAAGAATGCACATTTGTCAAAACTGTGATGTCTCATGCATTACATGTTCAGTTTCTTTACAAAGTGTCATCGCCAAATACTGGTCTGGCAGCAGAATACAGGTTTATAGTCATTTCCGCGGATCCGTATGTAAACCATAGATATATGCCAACGTGCCAAGAGTCAAATGTGGCATCTACATACATATCTATGGTGTAAACGCCCCTAGTGTACAGTAAAGGGAAAATGACCCATAACTTATGCAAAACTATGCAAAATGTAGCATAAGTAGGTAGAAAGAATGAATGAAACACATGTATTTTGAGTTGCAATGTCAAACATTAATAAACATACAATAAAAATAGTTCATAAAGCATTATACCAAATTATACAGAGCCATCAAATCATTTTTTTTTTCCAACTTTATGTAATCTTGCATATATATCCTTAAAATCATATACATTTTACACCTGCAACCTGTGTAATATTGAAATTGAACCATTTGGCTACACTTTATTTTAAGGTGTCCTGTGATACCTATACATTTAAAGTTATATTAATTTTGCTTTGGATAAGCTGCATGTAATTATGCATCATTAGTTATCACTATGTAGCATGTGACAAGGACCCTGTAAAATAATGTGTTATCAATATTTCCTGAAACAATTATACACAACACGTGTCAGTGGCCAAAAGTGATGTCCGGAGGGGTTATTAGTTTTGAATGACTATAAATTTGATTAAACCATCAACATATGGGTAAAATATTTTATAATTCTTTAAATATTTTGAACATGACGAAAAAAACAAAACTCTGAACTTGGTCAATGTATTTAACTGACAAATGATTTGACCAAAAAAAAAAACTACAGGTCTTATGTTACTATGCAAAAAAGCATACACTGATTACAACAAAATCAGTTATTAATATGATGTTGGCTCTCTCATTTGTTTTTTTGTATGACAGCCTGGCCAAAAAAGGATGTCGACACAATTCGTCATGTTTCGTATCACAAACAAAACAAATGACTACGCAATATGCTGACACGCATGCTTTAACAAACGTGTAATAATATTTTGGCCACTGAGGCACTGAAAGAAAAGACCCGCGGCTACAATGCAACATTACATCAGTAAATTCCAATGCATTACATAACATGCCCATTATACTTTTTAAGGGCTCATTTTTCACGCTTTTTCAAACATTAAACATTTTACCAATAGACCCTTAAGTATCGATTATTATAAAACAATCAAATCAGTCCCTTATAATTGATCCAAACAAATTCCTTTCTTTCTTTGCATGCTGGGCATAACAAGTTATGAAACTGTAGACAATCTCTTCTCTACGGGTAAATTACTTTTTTTAAATGTTGCTGGGATTAGAAAAAAAAAAAAAAAACTGCATACATAATCTCACAGCTGCTGCAGATAAAGGAATGAAAAGTCTGTTATTGACTAGACTAGTCCCTCCCCTCGAGGCCGGCTGCTGTACAGTATAAATGAGTGGTCAGCCGGAGGGACGGAGACGCTGCAACATGAGGGCACTGGGACTGATGATGGTGATGATGATGACTCTGCTGCTGCTGTCAGCGAGTCAAGGTACTTTTACATTGCAATATGCAGTCGCTACTACAACAGGTCTGGATATTAATGCTAGTATTAACAACGCTGATGTACATTGGCAGATTGATAGCATTAGACAGTTATGACTGTTGGACAGGTGTGGATTGTGCATGATGACTGTTGTTTGTGTACTTCTCCCGACAGCCAATGACACGGAGGTGCAGGGATGGACCTGTGGATATCGAGGACTGTGCAGGAAGCACTGCTATGCGCAGGAGTACATGATTGGCTATCATGGTTGTCCCCGAAGATACAGGTACTGAAACGTTCTGCGTAAATTACTTTTTTTTTTTTTATAGTTTTTGTAGATATGTGAATTACAACAACAAAATATTCGCAAATATTCACTTACAATGGAAGTCTATGGGGCAATATATACTACTTACCCCATAGACTTCCATTGTAAATGCCAACACAATCTCATGGCAATTCGTAACTATTTTGCGTTTTGTCGAATTGATGGTCGTTCACACCAAGGATGGTAACTATAAAGATAATCAGTCCTGGGTTTTAACTAATTACTTACATGTAATCTGGGTTATGCGATCAAATTCCTAAAATTAAGTACTTATAATTCAATTATATTATAAAATACTCATAATCAGACTACAGTTACGTTTTGTTGATTACAGTATTACACATTATTCTCACAATGGTGGTCAATTACTCATTCGAATTATCCCTCATTGAGACATTTTTACTTTCCATGTATTACTTTCTTTGGAAGGCTTTTGTCTTTCAAAACACATTAACATTTACAAATTCACATAACTTAATATTTACATGCGATGCAGGAATTCCTCAACTTTTTTGAGAGCTGAACCTCGTAGACCTAATATATTTACTTGAATTATTCCCTGAGATTTTAACCGAACAAGTTAGGTCAATAATAAAAATAATAGATAATAAAATTATGTTCAAGTTCGATTAATATGGTACAAGATTACATTATTCAAATTAATGTGATAAACGAATTAGGTCAAAAGTAATCAAAAAAGTAGTTATATTACATTACTGTAAATGTGTCATGTAGGCCTAATGGATTACGTCACTGACTACAATTGTTGTCATGTAATTTGGAACCAGTAAACGACTAATTTGTAAGTAATCTACTTAGCACTGTCGATAATGATAAAGATAGTTCTGGAAACCGCTCTGAATGTGTTAGAACAGCAGAATCCACACCACAACTATAACGGCACAGAGAAACGATATGGCTGGAATCACTTTCAGAACTATTTTTTTTCCCAGCTGATGAACGATAAAAACATAGACAGCCAATCAGAATCCATCCTGCTTTAAAGAGCTCGAGCAATTAAAGCGACAGTCAACAAAACCCACAGCATGCGCTTGTAATAAACAGAGCGTTATCGTTTTGTTGGTGAGGACGCTAATATCGCTATGGTTATCTTAATAGTTATCATCTTTGTGTGGACGGGCCTTAATTCGTATGAATTCGTCCAATCTCATTAATGCATTTTCATACGATCTGCTCACGCCCCAGTAAAGGTTAGGTTTGGGTTAAGGGTGGACCTTCATGCTTTTTTTCTAATAATCATACGAATTCATATGAAATCGCCACCTTGTAACTCAATTATATGGTTTCCCATGATTGAAGTTGGTAAGTGGATACATGTCAATGCATTTTTTTTTTTTAACTAGTAACCTGAAATATATTTCTGCCAAAAAAAAAACCACAAATAGAAATTATAACCAAATATTTGTATTCTCACTTTCTAGGTGCTGTGCTTTGCGCTTTTAACCTTTCTCAAGAAGCTCCTGCTCATCAAGACTGGACGCAGAACCTCTTCTTTCACAGAATATAAGAAATGCTGTGTTGATCTCCGAATGATAGCATAAAGGTGCGGCCATATTGGTGAAATTTCGTGTGCAATATTGCCAATAGCGTAGAGATGTATGAAGCACAGCTTGAAGTAGAAGTAACATTCAAACCTTTCTGTTGGTCAGCAAATTTGTATGACCAACTTGAACACAAAACTCACGACCGCGCTGATTCTTTTACTGGAATCTGCGTGATTTTTTAGCGGACTTCGCTCGCGAGATTTCACCGAGCAACAGTAAATGTGACCGCACCTCAAGAACGAGTTATGCTGCAAAATGTAACCAACAGTTTGCATTATTCTCACTAAAACCATCACCTGACATAAGACCGAGCAAGAAATCAGCAAAACTTACACCTAAAGATATATATCCACATTTTGTTTGTCAAAAGGATCAGCCAATGTGTACTCAAAAATCTATATTTAGTTGATGATTATTATTATTATTAGACTGGTCCCTTTATACATGCAGTATATTTGTTTGTGATTTGCTCTAACTGGATTAGTGGAGTGAAAGCAGCTCAGCTTGGGTCTCCACAATATGACCAGCATTGAGCAACAAGAGTTCACTGACCCACATATCTCACGGCAAGGCGACAACCCCTTCCGTACACAGAGGGCAAATGCAAGTTCGACGTCCTTTAACAGTTGGGTCATGAAGCAGCTGGATTGTTGAATACTTTCAGTGTTGTACTTAATGGTGTTTCAACTGAATAAAATCAATCTTTTAAAAAAAAAAACACGTCTATATACAGTTTCTTCAGAATGTCAGAGTTGTGTCCAATTGAAGATGTCTACTTTTGACAGTTATAATAACATTTATCATACATGAGGCAGGTCAACCCCTTGTGTTATGCAACGATACACTGTTAAAAAGAAAGGTACATTGTATCCATTCCACAAATGGTTCTTTATGGTGGAAAACAAGTTTCTTTAGATTATTAAAATGCTCTTCACATGAAGAAAACAATGTTCACTGAAAGTTTCTTCAATGGAACAAAATGGTTCTACGGCATCATTGCAAACAATCTCTTTGTAAGAGTGAATGTAAAATGTACATATGTTCTCGAAACCAATCCTGATGAATTGATTTAAAAAGGGACGTGTTTTTAAGTAAATGTCAGCCTTTGAAATCGCCTCTATTCAGATTGAAATGGTCCACAGTTCAAAAGGGGGAGTGTTATCCTCATTGTTTGCGGTGTTTTCATGAGTTGGTGGAGGCACGGGCATGAACACTTTATTGGACGGGGCCAAATGCGAGTCATTCCATCAATGTGCATATGCAAGTCGGGCACAATGGGACGAAGCCCCACAGATCTGTTTACACAGGCTCTGCCATCACAATAATGTCTAGGCCACGGACTCGCTTTGACAGGATAAAAGTGACCAAATGTTATTTGTGGCATCTCATCCCCAATAGTTGCATGTGGTCAATGCAATGACCTGCAGAACTGCATATGACTTAACATGCAAACCTCACAGTCGATTTTAAAGATGCAATGCATTGGCGACAGATCTTTTCTCCAGTATTGTGACATACATCGGAGTAAAAAAGGGTTATGGAAGAGAAAAAAAAGGACGGGGTTATAGATTGTTGACTGGATGGAAGCAAGACGAAATGCGAGCTTGCAGTCGACTGGGAGAAAAGAGGTTTAGGAGAACTACATGATTGGAGAAGTCCAGTACATGTCAACTCAACCTGTTGTTTGGTTGGTTTGATTTTGCTTTCTGGTGAAAGAAATGCATAAATGAAGCCAAATATTAAATGCCATGGATATTTACTGTGAAATCCATTATTTTGTAAAGGGGGCCAAAGTGACAACTACAGGAGGGGGAAATAGCTATTTTAAATTACTATTATTTTTGGTATATTAGTAAAATCTATTGACTTTAGCAATCGGTTACATTATATGCCAATAATGACAGTTCAAAAATGGGAAAAAGCACTACATTTCCCCTTCAAGTTTGCAAATCTGGAACTCAAGAAGTATAAAAATACCCTTCTATCACTTTAGATTTTGGTTCTTACCAAAAATGTTTTGATATCTTCATTTTTAAGACCCTATATTCCACAATTTAAGGCCCACAATCCCAAAGATATGGGAATTTCAGTGTGGCCCCACTATTTATGTTTGTCTGTCTTAAATATAAAATTTCAGCAGGGAAAGCTTCTGAAATGTGGTTGCGTCACACAAAATGACCATATTTTGAAGTGAATGACTATCGATTTTATTGAAATATGGTCTTTTATTCCAATTACATATGCATGTGTACACAAGTCAATATTATGGTTTCTATAGAAAACTTATATGGCACATGCTAGTATTAACTGGAATTCAGGGTTATGTAAACACAACATTATGTAACAAAACATCCTGCACACACATCTGAACGTGGTTTTAGGTGAAACGAGACACAGATGGTTGTGTAAAATCAAGCAACTGAAAAAAAAAAACAGTTTTTATTGGAATATTTACTATATTATATTAGTGGATATTCAAAATCTGAAAAATAAAAATAGCAATATTTTATATACTTGCTTAAACTGAATGTTGCACCGGTTTTCATATTCATTTATTTATCATTGGAATATTCTTCTCATGTAAATGATCGGTCCTTTGCAGAAACGCTTGATCAGAATATGAACCCTGATTAGAAAATGAGCAAACGGTCAATCACAAAAGCGTCAAACAAATTTGGCAAATGTCCCTGAAATAATGACAGCAAAACACAAATGTAAAAATGCCTTACTTTATTTTTTTTGTTGTTTTGTTTGAGAATAACAGGCACATACAATATGGGTAGCTAAAGCTGAATATCATTAGACAAAAACCGTGAAGAAGTCCCTGTGGATTTCAGCAGGCCTAATATTTCACAATATGGAGAAACAAACTGCAACCAGATGTACGGCTCTAAACTTTTCAAAATAAATTAAGATAATCTATATGAAAATGGCTGTTGACAGAAAACCAGGAAATTCAGGTCTATTCACTCCTGAGTGTGAAAAACAGGTCAAGACTGATCCGATGCTCACAACACAAAAAAACAGGGAACATAAAACGGTCATTCCCTGGTTCAAGCATAAATGGCCAAACACAAACGTATCAAAGCGGTAGGGGGACAACACAACAGATGGACAGTTTTCGTTGTCCTTTAAAGCCTAAACAGATAAAAATCAGAATAGGAAAAAAAAAAGAAAAATCTGCAGATTGAACAGACTTTAATAAGGCTCTATATATATATACACACACGTTGCTCAGATGTACAAAAATCTGCTTGTTTCAGACACAACGCTTCACAAGGCGTCGTGAATGTGGAGCACACCCCTGAAGGAAGGAGGGACTCATTTTGTTTTATGAAAATATAAATATTCTTCCAATATCTAAAACTGAACTGCTGATTACCAAAAAAAAAAATTTCATGTGAACTATTTCTTTAGTTTGAGTGTTCAATACATTGATATTGAAGAACTGTTTTTCTTATCTATGCATATGGTAGAAATGTCTGGCTTTTTTTTTCTTTATAAAGAGCAATAAACTGAGAGACCGGTTATTTGCGTTTAAAAAACAAAACATGGCTGACAAAAAACAAAATAGGTTTTATTTAGCATTAGCAATAAAAAAAAACACTGTGCTGACCTTACGTAATGTTAGAGCTGAGCTAAACTGTGATAACACTCACTAGCCTGAATAACATCTGTGTTTTGTCCCACTACAGCCACCGTTACTGCGTGCGCTGGGTCGCTGAAGGCCTGCGCCGCCAGTTTCGACTGACCGTTACTTCGTCTTCTTCTCTGTGGCCAATGTGTCGTGAAGCTTTGAGACATATTTTTCAAATTGGTCCATCACCAGCGTCCCGTTCTCGTCGAAGAACACCCCGACCGACTTTGTAAACTCCGTCTCCCTGAACAGCTTGGTTTTCCCGTCAGTGAAGGACACTCTTAACGTATACTGGTCATCAAACCTAATGGACACAAGCCATTTAGTACTATAGTAAACCACAGTATCAAACTTTTTCCCCCTGAGGAATGGCATTGCTAATAGGGTGGAGCTTCAACACAAATTTCACGATTAGATTTCAAATTCACTTTTTACTACATTTTGTATTTGGTGATAAGCGCAAGACTGTCTAATAAGGGAAACATCCAGAAACAGTGCAGTGGTAGGGGGTTCCCAGGACATGGTTGTTTTTTTGGAATTTAACAATCTATATATTGGTTTATCAAAATGAAGAGAAAAATTGAGATAATCAAGAAATCTACCCTTCAACCCAGCACTAGTTGCTAGGGTGTTCTGCACTGATTTAACATTTAAGACCCTAAAACGAAATCTGAACTGGGCTGACGTTATTTCAAACAAAATCAGGCCAAAACTAAGTTTGTTTGGAGTTTGGGAAGATGTTTCGAACTCCAAACAAACTTAGTTTTGGTCTGATTTTGTTCGAAATTACGTCACACCAGTTCTTTCTTGGATTTCGCCGCCGAAATCCTTGGAAGAGTTCGCTCCGGCATGTAAACGCCTTCAAACAATCATTGGTCCGTTGCGATGACATAATAGTTAGGCGTGTCTCTGAGGCTCCGCCTTCTTTAACGTGGAAATCTTCTCCGGTTCATTTTCTTCTGTTTAGTCCGTCAAGGTCAGACGCCCACGAGTGAAAACATGAGCTTGACATTCTAAACTAAATTTCTAATTATTTTTCATGCTTAAAGGGGGTGGTAAAATGCCATTTTCACAAGATGTAAAATAAATCTCTGATGTCCCCAGAGTGTGTGTGTGAAGTTTTAGCACAAAATACCCCACAGATATTTTTATATAGCATGTAAAACTTTTTGAGGATTTGCAAAAACGCATTGTTTTGTGTCTGTCCCTTTAAATAAAAATGAGCTGCTGCAGAGGGCGGGGTTTCAAGAGCGTGCGTGTGTTAGCAGCTGCTATTACCACACGCAGACACACTAAGATGACAGAAACTGTTCTGTCTTTAATGTTAAAACAGAGTCAGACAAAGATGGAGAGACTCAAGAAGAAGTGACAACATGTAGAAGCAACAGGACATCTCTGAATGGTTAGTTGATGAATTTATGTTGCTGATGTGGAGTTAACTATCTTCAATTAGCATATTCTGTCATGGTAATCTATAAATCGCTCGTATAGGAACTGTTGTGAGATTAGTGTTAATTTCGTCAGACGAGACGAGACGAAAATATGTTCGTCAACTACTTTTTTTTCCATGACTAAGACGAGACGATGACGAGACTGCACTACTGTTCAAAAACGCTGACTAAGACTAAATTAACATGCATTATTGTTGACGAAAAAAGACGAGACGAAAATGTTTTGCATAAATTAAAAAATAAGATAAAATCTCTCTTCATTTTCGTCTACAATCGTCTCTGCTTTTTCATCAGCTGTTACGCCTAGGGGTGTGCCGGTTTCAGAATTGGTGATGACGGTTATGATGTGAGTCAAATGTGACGGTTCGTAACATAACCGTCGGTTTTTTTTTAAATCCTTAAAAAAAAAAAAGCAATGAACATGCTTTGTTTTAAATAAATCACACACACTAAACAAATCCTTTTAAAAATGTAGGCTGCTTAAATTATATAAGAGCTGCATAAAAATGAATGAGTAGGCCTAAATTACAAATGATAAAATCTACATACCTTTATCAAAGAAAAAAAAAGTCGAACAACGATTGTTGTGATAATACCTTAATTAAACTAACTAAATACAGGAAACAAAAAAAGTGCAATGACATTTTAAATTCCTAATCTTTTTCGACTTCAAAGTTCCGTGACAGGAACACCAACATGTTCACTTTACTCGGTTTTAGTGACGATCTGACTGGGGTAGCTATGTTACCCGCAGTGCTAAAAAACTCGCTCTGATGCTGTGCTTGTAGCACAAATACACATGTATTTACGTGCCAATTTTGCTAAGAGCGGATAGCGTGTGTCTCCCCACCATGCTAGTGGATTAGCCGTAGAGTCAATTGGTTCTTCTTGGAGATAGCGGGTTAACTCCGTGTCAGCGCGCGCTCTGATCGGTAAAGGGGCAGATATTTCAGACCTCCGTTTATTAGGGAGATCTCCAAGTTTTCTCAAAGCCGCAACCCGTCTAGAAAGGATGTAGCAAAGATATTTAATGCTAATGCATGAGGCATAGGCATAGTTTCATTAATTTACGATGAGATGCGCTCTAGTTCACAATGCAATGCAAGTGAACGCGGCGCCTCCATGTCACGGTTATTATATTGTCTGCTATATTATTAAATACATGCAATTGGTTGATGAAACATTTATTAAAATTAAGGTACAATTTGTACAAAACGAAATTCCGTTTAAGGAAAGGCTTACAAAGCAAAACTTATATGAAGTGGTAAAAATAATTTCTGTCGATTTACAAAACAAAACTTCATTAAGTGGTAAAAACCATGTCTCCCGATGTATTGTATGGCGCATATTATGATCCTATCTAAAAAATTTATTATTATTATTTTTTTTTATGTTTGTAAAAAATATTTTAATAACACGGTTTTGGCGGTTATAGAGTTCTATGACGGTGTTTAACTATAACCGTCGGTCTCACGGTTATATACTAACCGTCACACCCCTAGTTACGCCTTTAAAATATTCCGAATGAGTTCGCGCTGTTGCAAAAAAAATAGCCTCCTGGAAGTTCCGGAGTCTCCCGCATATTGATAGCGGCTCACTGATGCCCACGAATTAGTTAAAATCTCCGGAATCTAGAGCGAGCGCGCCCGCGAGACAGAGACTGTGCTCCAAATCGCGTAGCGCATGCACGGCGGAGAGAGAGCAAGAGACCGCGCGCGTGTGCCTCATGAAGGATCATCATGAAAAAAACTCAGCACCCGGGGTGCACCCCCAACCTGAAACGTCTTCCCGCGCCTTTGTAACTTCAGTCGTCTGTTGGGCCCCAGCTTTTGAATTGTGTTGGTTAAAATAAAATACTCTTCAGAACAGGTTCCTCATTTGTAAATGTGTCTCCCAGTCCTCAGAAATTGAAAACCAGACATGTTTAACAGTTTGCATTCAACAAAAATCATTCAACAAGTGTATTTTGTCAGGTTCTGACATTTAACCAATATTTGAGATATGTGAAACACTTTTATACTGAAATGTTAATCAGAAATAATCTCAGTAATAATGTGTTATTAAAAAAAAAAGACTATTTTTTTTTACTAAAACTTGACTAAAATGGAAAACACTTTTAGTCGACTAAAACTTGACTAAGATACCTTAAGTTCTCTTTTGACTAAAACTAGACTAAAATTATGAGACTTTTAGTCGACTAAAAACTAGACTAACAAAAAAAGATATGTGAATGACTAAATATGACTAAGACTAACAAGGACATTTGGCACAAGACTAAGACTAAGACTAAATTAAAAATAGGTGACAAAATTAACACTATGTGAGATGCACACAGAGGGACTTTCTATTGCATGTGAAAAGATGGATGCTAAAGTTTGAGCTAACTCACAAATGTGCTCGACTACAAAAACTCTTCCTCTTCTCAACATGGACTGTGTGTTCAGGGGGCGGGGCTTATGTAAACTTTAGGGTTGCTGATGTCACTAAACCGAGGTATGTCGTGTAGTCCCTACCAGCGCTTTGTTGTAGTCCTTAAAAGCAAATATCTTGCTTTGCTTTGAACGTTGTAACTTTGCAGATGTTGTTTATGCTCAAACAGCAACATTACACACTAACTAAAGTTAGAAAAGTGAAATCATACTCAACCACCCCTTTAATATAGTAAATCTGTGCTTTATAAATAAACGTGACTTGACTGCTGAGTTGCAGAAACATCCATATCGCTATGATCAGATGCGTTCCCACCTCTGTCATTTTTGCAGCGCGTTTATTTTGGGAAAGAACACAGAACATATTTAAAATATTCATCTAAAAGCCTCTCGGCAGTGTTGACTCGTGACTATATCGCTGGTCATGCATTTCAAACTTCTTTTAAAGAACGATTATCGGGATCTTTATGGTAAGGGTTTGTTTGATCACCACTAATAAATAGAAGAGAGAGAAAAAAAAAATCACCTTTTTAGGCTAGAGGACAGCTGCCAATTGTGATCTGGGTCCATTCCAGCTGGGTCCTTCTGCAAGGCCACAAGGAAGATGTTCCTCTCTTTGTAAGAAGTGTACAGGGTCAAAATCCCCATCATTATGAAGTATGTGTTGATCTGTTTAAGGACAAGAACTGAAGCAGTGCCCAATTTACATTCATTTACATTGTCAAACCGTTGCGTCTCTATTGCGTTTCGAGTTTGCTCAATGAAGGATATGAAACAACACAACAGGCCAGCACGGGCTTGGGACTCTGGAACGGGTGGAGGTAATCCCAAATTAAAGCTACAATGGCGAAAAGGCAGGAGATCGTGCAAATGAACAGACGTCCATCCACTAGGTTGAAGTTCTCAATGTAGCCATATTTTTCAATCAGAACCTATGGGGGAGAAAAAAGTAGATTTATAAACTCATCTAATGGACATAACCAGTATAAAAACAAAGTATGCAAATAAATAACCACATAAATAGATCTACACACACATAATCGGGCAAATGTTATGAACAATTACGATTTTTCAATGAAAGAAGTCTCTTCTGCGCACCATGGCTGCATTTATTTGATTTGAAAATACAGTAAACTTATTAATATTGTGAAATAATATTACTATTTAAAATAATTTATAACAAAGTTAATATATTGTTAAATGTAATTTATTTAGTGTCATACGATCCTTCAGAAATAATTCTGATATGATTTGCTGCTCAGTTATAATTGATACTATTATCATAATTTTAAAACAGTTTTGCTGCTTAATATATATACATTTTTGTAGAAAACGTTATACATTTTTTCATTAATAGAAAGTTCTAAAGAACAGCATTTTTTTTGTGTGTGTAACATTTACGGTCACTTTCGATCAATTTAATGCGTCTTAGCTGAATACAATTATTAATTAGATAATAAGAAATGTTTCTAGGAGCAGCAAATCAGCATATTAGAAAGATTTCTGAAAAACAATGTGACTGAAGACTGGAGTAATGATGCTGAAAATACAGCTTTGATCAGCTTTTTATTTTTAATTGTACTAACATTTCAACATACAGTACCAGTCCAAAAGTTTGGAAATCAGTGTTTTAAAGAAATGCTCATCAAGCCTGCATTTATTTGATCAAAAATACAGAAAAAAAGTAATATTGGGTAATAATATTATGATTTAAAATAACGGTTTTCTATTTTAATGTACTTTAAAATATGATTTATTCATGCGATTAAAGCTGAATTTTCAGCATCATTACTCCAGTCTTCAATCTCACATAATCTTTCAGAAATCAATTTCAAATATGATCATTTATGATCAATGTTGAAAACAGCTGTGCTGCTTAATATTTTTTACCTGTGATACTTTTTTCAGGATTCCGTGATAGAATAAATGCTGTTCTTTTAATTTTTTTTATTCAAGCAGAAATCGTTTCTAACAGTATACGCTACCGTTCAAAAGTTTGAGGTCATTAATTTTTTTCTCTTTTTTGATAGAAATTAATCATTTTCTTTAGCAACGATGTGTTAATTTGACAAAAAGTAATAGCAAATATTGATATTGTTAGAAGAGATTTCTATTTTGAATAAAAGTTTTTCTTTTATCAAAACTGTTTCCAACATTGATAATAACTGACTATCAAATCATCATTATTTTAAATTGTAATTATATGTAACAATATATTTTTTTAGATCAAATAAATACAGGCTTGATGAGCATAAGAAACTTCTTTCAAAAACATTAAATAGTAATGTTCCCAAACTTTTAACCGGTGTATGTGTAATATGAAATAGGTTATATTATATAGGCCTAGCTAATAATATATGCTTATATTTATCACGCCGTAAAAATGCCCCTCCTCGCGGCCAAAACCAGTCGTCTGTGGATGAGAATCCAAAACAAGGACTGGTGAGACGTGGTCCTGCTTCACTTCACAGACGCTGAGTGAAATTTTGATTTGATTTACTTTATTAATCCCCAGGGGGGAAAATTATGTCACAGCAGTATAAAATGAGAATTTTAGAATGACGGGACACTCATTTATATGACACTTTCAACAGGAAGAACAGCTCGTTCCTATCCCGTGACGCAGCAGCACTCCCCACTGCATTTCGGCGTCAAGCAAACCGAGCAAGTGAGGAATCTGAGTTGATAATTAAGTTCAATGTAGCTTATAATATAGCCTTATTTGTGGCTTATTATATTTCACTTAATTGTGAAGTGGACATGCATTGGTTTTTTTTTATCTTTAATACCGAATAGTCAATAGCTGTTGAAAATATATTATATTATTTTATGGATTATATTTATTTTATTTTTCCTTAAGAGTTCAGGAGTCTGCCCATCTGTGCCAACCATAGCATGTTGAAATCCAAAAGAAATTCATTTAGCACATTATTGTGTACTGTATTTTCTATTGCATTAAATCTATCCCAACCACTGTTAAAGAAAACAAGAAGGCATGTGGTTTAAAAGATGGCAGGTAAAATAAAAAGCACATCTGTATGCAATACAGTTTCATTATTGTTCATTATTATCCAGAGCGGCTTACTATAAATAATTTGTGCGACCAAATCATGTTTTGCGCCAGTAACAGAAAAAGTTAGTAGCGCAAGTGCCACCAGTGGAAAAGGTTAGTGTAGTTCCCTGTATATATTATATATATATATATACACACACAGACCTTCTTCGCTGCATCATCTAGAGAGTTCTTCACAGCTGCACCATCCCATTTGTCGATCTTCACTGGCTTTTCATCAATCCTCCACTGAAACACATGCAATATTATTTTAGAAAGCCACACTGTCAAGCCAAATAGATTATTTAATATTTTCATATGTGCAAGATAGGTATGCAAACTAAACATATTGCTACAACCGTTTAAGCTAAATTAATATGTCTGTGCTGCTACTGAATTGACAGCTTAAATAAATGTTTTTATAAGATTATATTATATTAAAGTTAGTTGTTTGAATTGAATGTGATGAAATGCAATTACACAATGCATCTATTAGACTACATCTTATACTTGCATTGCCTTCACTGGCTGGACTCCGTAACATATGGTTGCTACTAGTGTATCATGAATCTTTGAATAAATCCCTCAAAAACGCCTCAAGTTATTGATCTAAATCAGCCCACAGCTCCTGAACTATCATCTGGCATATTACTGAACAGAAAGTTATCACTTTCAGCCAAAGCATATATGCTTTTTTACGTGTTTATGTAAAAAATGAAATCTGCATCACTACTGACTGGTTGTTGGAACACATTAACAACAAGTCTAACAAATGACAAAGAAAATAATCAAAAACATCAAAAAAAATCTTAAAATTATATATTTTTAAAAAGGGCTAACTTTTACAGCAAATACAGGTATTTCTGATTTTATATAACTTGCATATTAGTGCATATAATATAGATTTCCTGAATAACGATGGTATGTTAGTATTTAGGCAGATTTGCCTTTTATATTATATGGGGATTTTTATTTTAAAGTTTGTGCATTTGTATCCAGTTTTCTTTATTTAGAATATTGTAAACCAGCTTCTGATAACGCGACTGAAAACCACCAATTTGAAATACTATGTGTCAGATCACAATTAACAAGGAAGTCACAGTAAAAATGTCTTGTCCATTTTGACCGAAATGGAAACCAAATAAAACGTTAAGTTAACGTTACCTCCTGACTGGAAATAAAATGACACGGTGCATGCGAAAGGAAATGAGGAGCATAACACAACATAATGCAATGCTGTGTAATCTTCTGTATCTAGACATTTAAACGGCATTCTACAGTTTTCAATACACATGATAAGTTACAATTTGTACATGATTCGCGTGCATTCATTTACAAGTTTCACATTTTATCTCCTGACACGCAAACGAGCGCCATGGTCGCATCAACATCCACGTCCGAATAACGAAAGATTGCGAAAGATGAAATATGTAAAAAAATATATATTAATAAACTACGTTGTGCTCTCAAGACTCATAACATCCCATAAAAGGAGATATACAATAAAGGTGTATTACTTTTTCCAGTAGACCATTCTTTCCGTTCCTCGCCGCCATCTTTTCTTCCTGTTCATTTGTTCTGACCTGGGCGAGTGTGATTGGCTAAAATCACTTAAAAACCGTCCAATCGAAATGGGTCTGAAACAGGGAAACAGCGGCAGTGGTGTCTGACGTCAAAGGGGGCGGGGCCGCAGTGGTGACGTTCATCCCCATGCACTGAAACCAGTACACATAAAAATGTAAATTATCATGTGAAAATAAAAACCTGTGATCTTTATTGGCACGGAGATCACAACACACAAGGTAATAAGGTAAACTAAACTTACTGATTTTCCCGCCCTAACGTAACATGACAGCCGCAACTCCTGTCTTCTCTATGCGCCGCCCACTTTGGGACTTCATGGTTTATTTCTGTACGTGTGCTTGCACACGTTTGCACTTTGCAGTCACAAAAGCCTTTATTTCTGCTTTTCTTCTTGAATCCCAGAGCATGTGTCCCACACGATTCAGGGTTTCCACAAAGATGATACCTTTAGAGATCTACCCCATTCAGCACCTTCATTAGCAGATAGCTTTTTTCAGAGGTGTTTACCACGTTATGAAATAAGGGTGCATACCTCTAGTTCATATTTATCTTTTATCTCCTTTTATTAATTGGATACGAATTTTTTTCCAACTTGATTTTCTTCAATAAATTAATTCAAAACAAAAAATACGGAAGGAGGACTAGTAAATGTATCCATTTTTTGTTTTGTTTTGTTGTTGTTGATAATGAACACCCTCAGAAGAATAGACTAACGTTACATTCTGTCATTAGGAAGCAATGCATATATGCTTAAAGGCGCAGTAAGCGATTTCTCAAAAATGTTGTTGATATTTGAAATCACCAAAAAATTCACAAACAAGTTATGCAACACAACACAGCCCCTAATGAGTGTGTACTCCCTTTACTGCTGATTGGGAAAGTGTGTTTGCCGCTCAGTCCGATCCACTTTCAACAGCATTTCTCAGAAATCGCTTTTTACACCTTTAAAAACAAACAAAATATTTAGCTTAAATACTTAAAACAAAAAAGGAAAAAACTAGCAAATTCTGAATGAATGCTACATTATTTAATTCCTGCTCCTAGTGTTTTGTTGACAGAAACCGTAAAATCATGTATAAAGGCAATGTTTAAAAAGATGACATTGTTACAAAGTACTGTTCAAATAAATATAATGTGTTCTTTACATCTCCACAGAATTCATACATATGCCACATTCTCTTTCAAATCCAGCAATACCTTTCGACAATGGAAGACAATCCGAATCCTTCGGAAGCCAGTCAGAAACAATCCCTAATAACATCTTTGCATCAGTTTCAAGATCAATATAGGCAAGTCATATTTCCAAAATAGTACAGTAATGCATAAAAATCTATTTATCTTCTCCAATAGTACAGCTGGCAACCTACATAGAACTTAAATAAAGGAAAACAAAAAGGAAAGACTGCGTGATTGCAGAAATCAGGCATGTTGGCACATTACAAAGAAGTATACAGGATAGAAATAATCTGTATGTGATAAAAATGAGTTCAGGGTACAAAGTAGGCAACAGTAAATGTATGTGCATATAGATGTGGTCCAACTGAATGTGTCTTTTTACAGCAAAAGTAACATGATTAAAGCTTTCTTGGCTGACACAAGTCACACAATAGATCTCTCTAGTAAATAAAGCCTAATAGATAAAGTTGTGAAATGAAAGTAGCCCTTAAGAGTGGCGTCTCGCCGAAGCTAAAAGTGAAACATGTAGAAACTCCCCCCAAAAAATACAATGACAGAAACCAATGTCTTAAGTAATATCCGCATATTTGTTTTGCCAGTTGCCGAATCAAGTAAGCATGCATTATGTTTCGTTGTGGCGTTATATGCACAGCTTTTGCAGAAGTATTCAAATGCAGTTACTTTATATCCTCTTAATCAGATTAATTATATTTGATTTAGATTGCAGTTTGGAGAGTGTCAAAACACTAGAGAAAAACAAAAAATAAGCTAGGATTAGTTTAAATAATTAAAGTAAAAATAAAACGATCAGATTTCTTTACAAATCTTAATGGTCAACATTGTCACACAATGCATTTTAACATCCCAAACAATTTTATAGCTATTTTACTTAATGGTAAAAAAAAAAAGAAAAATGGGAACAGTTAGGCCCGAAACATACTCTACACAAACATGTGACCGCAAGCGCTTTCTAAACTCTTTCTTTCGAGTTTGATTTCAAATGATAAAATGTGTGACAACAACACAAGTGTTGAATTCTCAGCACTGCCACAAGGGGTGCTATAGCAGGCATTAGCATAAACCGTAATCTGTGATCAGTTTTCTCTGGTGAACCACTTAACACCTCCTTTGATTTTATTTTCCATTAATTTTCCTCATTTACTAAATATAACAATGCAAACTCTTTACCATACATATTTGTATATACGGAGATACTAACCTGAACAGCTCTACCATTTGAGAAAGCATTAAGTTACTGAACTGCTTTACGAGTTTTACGACAGTCAATCACTGTCTGCGGATGCCATATCAATACAATTGTCCATGTCTTCTATAAATAAGCTATTTTTGTTTTTTATTGTAAACTCCAAAAATAGTTTAACAAATGTATAGGCCTAATGCCAGTGTTACGCTTTTTTTTTTTTTGTATCCTTAGATGTCTATCTTAAAGGAACATGCCGACTTTTTGGGACTAAAGCTTATTCACTGTATCCCCCAGAGTTAGATAAGTCCATAGAATACATAGGCTTCTCATCTCTGTGCGTGCCGTAACTCTGTCTGACGCACCCACCGCTAGCCTAGCTTAGCACAAAGACTGGAGGTAAACGGCTCCAGCTAGCATATCGCTCCCAATAAGTGACAAAATAACACCAACATTTTCTTATTTACAGGTTGTGATTTGTATAGTCAAAGCGTGTACAAATAACAAGGTCACATGAGACACAGCCATGTGATCACGCACGGAGATGAGGAGCCTATGTATGTACTTATCTAACTCTGGGGGATACGGTGAATAAGCTAAAGTCCCAAAAAGTCAGCGTGTTCTTTTAAAGCGGTTCATAGCTAGCTAACTAAAAATAATACATCCTGATTAATGGCACAAACATTGGAAGTCAACTCTATGGCTGCCTTGAGTACTATGGTTTGTTTCCTTCCCAGTACTTAAGAATGCAGTAAACAGGTTACGCACAAACAAGACTGCGCTCTTGCAAACCGTTGACCAAGCATTGGCGTCGATGCGCTTGTGTAGAGTAGTTTTCTGACCTAAGGCTACAATTTTTCTCTTCCCCACTCAAATCATTCACAAAAAAATATATATATTCGTACGAGTTGTTTGATAGATTGATACATCAAGATAAAACTTCCCAGGCCACTGGAAACAAGAAACTCGAGAGAAAAAGGGTTATGCTACACCTTTGTACAAAACACCTTCTGTTTTAACAAATGTCCTATGATAACTTTAAAACATGCAAACAAACTTCATGAGGAGCTATTGTGATTGTGATGAGCACACATAGATTGAAAGGAGTACTATTGTCTCTGGCTTGAAGTACTAAAAAGCCTTTTAAAAGAGTTCTTACATATAGTTCTGTATATATGTTACGTCCCCCAAACAACATAAACCTAGTTTCCTCTTTTTGAGTAGTAGAAGCCAGTTAAACAGTAACAGAGCTGGAAACAAAACACTGCAGCTTTGAATCCCCATGAATGGGAAAGTTGCCGAGAGCCCACTCCTGTCCTGCGACCATTGCCCTTGAGCAAAGGCACTTAACCCCAGGTTGCTCTAGTCTAGGTGGACTCGGATGAAACACTTTGGATGAAACACATCTGTTAAATGTCAAGTCGAAAAAGTAAATACCTTATCTTGCAATACTCATCCAGATGTTAGAAAGCCTCTATAGTGCCTAAGCAAAGAAAACGTTTGCAACTTTTATGAATCACTACGATAAAACACTACTATAACCGTAAGTCCCTTTAACAGCTATAGTTCAAGTGCTCATTTCTTTTGGAGATTCTTCCTGATCGGCGTGTATTGTGTCCTACCATCCCATCTTTCGTGGCCCAGGACCTGAGTTCGTATTTGTTACGACTTGCTTTGTGCCTGTCCATTTTTTGGCATTCTCTGTCAAACTGTCTTTGTAGCTTCAGTGCCAGTTCTCGGTCCACCTTTTCCTGATTCATTCGCCGGACAATCAGATCATCGAGCCTGTCGCAGGCATTGCAGCCATCGGCCCGAGATATTTTTGCCTGGAGGTTCTCTTCCAAGTGTTTGGTTTTGTGGCTTCTCTTTTTGCCCCTTCTTGAGGTAGGTCTGTTAAGTACACAGCTCCTGGTGCTAGGCTCGTTTATTAAGTTCTCAGGGTCTACAGTACCTGGATTACAATGTCCAGCGAGTTTATCCAACATCGGTGCACACGTTTCTGTGGGTTCACAGAGTGCTTCACATCTGCTACGCCTTTTTGGGGATGAAGTATCTGCAATAGTTTGAGTTGTCGACCTGACATGAGCGCTAACTGGCAGTGTATCTTCCTCTTTGTTACACTGATCAAATATAAGCCGTCGTTTATTACAGACTACAAGTTTATCCTTCTGATCCTTAGACCCTTTGGCACTTGACTCACAAATGCACTGATGCAAGCCGTCGGTGGGTACAGCACAGCTGCAGAGTCGGCTGTCCCGTTCTTCTACGGGACTCAGTTTATGGCTAGGATCCTCTGCGATCGGACTTGTGACTGTACCTTTTGAGGTCACCTTGATGCTCTGACGATCAACTTCAATCTGCTTCCACTTCTGCAAGATGGTGGGGCTGGCCTCGTAGCTTGTGGACTTCTGCAGAGTGCGCGTCAAGTTCCTAGGGGTCGACTTCACGATCGTAGGCTCCAAGAGTCGCCCGTCGGGCAACCTTTTGGGTGGCGTGCACGGCGAGCAGACGATAGGCTTGAAATGGTTGAGTTCTTCCGATATGCTATCATTGCTCTCGGGGCTAATGGACCTCTCTGGTTTCGTTTGAAGCACAACAGAAACGGAAGAGGTGTGGATGCCCCGCCAGTGGTGTCTCTTATCTAGGCTCAGTACCGGGGCTGAAAAAGACAGACTGTTCTCCGAGGAGAGAAGGATTCCAGCGTTGTAACTATGAGTGATGCTTGCCTAGAGCGGGGAAAGAGTGGGAGAGTAGTATCACTGACAATAAAAATGACTGATTCACTGGAAAATGTGACTTTTGTCAAGACTACCACTGATTGCAACAACAGTTAATTCCCTACTCCAGGGGTGTCAAACTGTGCTTCTGAAGGACCAAGGTCTGGCAGAGATTAGCTCCTACCTGCCCTAAAACACTCTCTTGGAATAGGGCCCAATAATTTTGTGGACGGAATCGCGAAATTGGCGAATTAACGCGGAATTTCGCGGAATTTTAGATATTTGGAATGGAATTCTGTTTTTGTGTGGGAGAAGAATGTATGTCTGGGGAAAATACAGACCGGGGGAAGCAAATCTGGGGGCGACACAACCCCTCCCATCATTTCTGATCGCGGGATCGCTTCAGACGATTTAACCTGATTTCTATGGTTGAATGAGGGCTTATGAAACTATAAGCCACGCCCATTCTGAACGCGCAAATATGCGTTGAAGTGCTGAAATGTCAATCACTCATCACTGTAACCTAATTACGTCCTATTACTTTGGAAAGAAATGTTATTTATCTGACCATAAGATGATTAAAGTTTATTTTAATTCATGCTGACGACACTCGTTGAAAGAGTAGGCAAAAATGTGGAGCAATGATTCGCGGAAGCAACTGTGTGTATAGTCCATTGCACATAGAAGCGTGGATTCATAGAGAAATTAGAAAAAGTGAGATAACGTTGTCATAGAATAGTTTTAAATAATACAATTTTGTTAAATACTAAACATAGTTTCGAGTTTCAGTTCGAGTCTTTTCGTATCCATTCGGAAAATGCACATTTATTGACCCGAGGCCACTAATACCGAACCCGACCCATGTCCAAGGCACTCGACGAAGTTTTGGACCCGAACCCCCTTGGATCTCGGGTCGGACCTCAGGTTTTCAGATCCAAATGGACCCGCGAAGACCTCTAGTTCACGTCCTCGGAATCAGAACTATGCATTTCTACAGCAACACTATCAGCGGCAAAATGAATCTGGAGCGGTCACGTGGTACAAGTCAGAACAAGCTCTCAGAAAATTCTGAGTTTAACAAGATGTAATTACATGTTCTACGAGGACGTGAACTCTTTTTACAAGTCGAAATCTTGTAATTACAGTAAGTCAACCATGGCGTGAACACACCTATACAATAAAAAAAGCTGTGGGTTTGACAATTAGGAACGCACAAGATTCATTTGAAGGTGTGGAAAAAAGTCAGTTGTTAAACCGAATGGCAATATATTGGATTTCTAAAAGCACAAATGGACCTACATGAAATTCTCAATTTAGTGCATTGCAGAAGATGTTAAAAGTCATTTGTCATTTTCTGCACTGAAATCTGTTAGGCTGTTTTCTGGCGCAGGGAAAACACAAGCGTTTCAGCCCAGTAAGGCTGGTTCGATCCCCAAAGAAAAAAAAAAACGCACTTAAGCCAAAAGCATACTTCCTGTGTCACTGCGGGAAATGAAGTACACCTCAGCCTTTAAACTTAGGTTTCTCTATAGGACACAGTTCTTCAAATCTGGCCCTAGAGGTCCACTGTGCTTTGTTCAAACTTGCCCGCTTGTAATTTTCTAGTAATCCTGAAGACCTTGATTAGCTTGTTCATGTGCGTTTAATTAGGGTTGGACCTACACTAAACTGTTTTGGATAAATGTGTCTTCTAAATGGTTGCTTACTAAAATATATACATATTTTTTCAGCACTCTGAAGTGAAGTTGAGAGCCACATATATTTCTTAGAACAGGACTGGTGTTTTATCTAACAATACAACAAATTAGACTGATGATTTACACATTCAGGCAATAACTGAAGTATTATACCTTGTCAGGAACAGCATGATGTGTGTGAACTCTGCTTTTTCCTCTGCCATCCTCAGAATCCGTACAGCTCCTGCTCCTCTGAACCGCACTGCTATGAAGACAACTGTAATGCAGCACAATGATGGGATGGATGTGTATCTCTATGTAACACCTCAAAATTGTATATTAATTGAGGGAAGCATCACAATTAAGTTCAAACAACATAATTTGCTTGACACTTTTGGCCACTACATAATTTGTATGCCTCTGTTTTATTTTCATAGTTTTGAGATGTGGAAAATGGTCATAATAAGGAATAATTTTAGCATGTTAGTGTTTTCCAGGTCCCACGTTCTAGATACAATGAAAACACATATATGTCTACCACTAGTAATACATACTAAGCACATAAATACATTTTAAATATAAAGTAAATATGTAAAGTGCAATACCCTCTATTGAAAGCAGGGGAGCATCTTGTTTTTCGTACAAATGCTGAGACGTGTCTGGTCCTCTTTCCCACCGGCTCCTCGTTCTCAGAGTCTGACACTCCACAGAACTGAAACACAGTAACTACAGTGTGAGACGGATGAGCAAATGTTATTCAGCAGTAGCAAAATAGTTAATAATAGAAATATGCCAAATTGTGAAGTATATGAAGTAACTGTATGTGTGCATGCTTGTTTACACCCAGCTTAGGGCCAAGTAGGAAACAACGAAGAAGAGTTTTGGACATACAGGATATTGACAATGTTTGAGCATCCCACACTCTTCCTTTCTATGGATTTTTTTCTTTCTCTCTTCAGTTTCTTCACTGCATCCACCCTGAAAAATAACCCTGTGCTTTATATATACACATATACTGTATGCAACTGTATTTCACGCTATAAGGAGAACAAGCTAAACAAGCTCATTAGAAATCGAACGTGCTTTTTACCTAAATGCCAAATAAGTGCAGGCCATCATTTAAATCCCTTATGAAAGATGTTTGTGAACTTTTCCACTTTGTTGGAACAATAGTAATTGTATCAAATGTTAATACTGGGGTATTTATAAGGTACTACAGGTTCATTTCAAAAATAGCATGGCATATGTCCAAGAACATTGTAATACTATCATTTTTATTTGTAAATGTAAGCTAAAAATAATGCCATATGAGAAAATGGCAATGAAAAGTGCAAAAAATTGACTCAGTAGTGTCATGCCTCTGTAACTTACCTTCATCTTTTGTTTCTCATAGTCTTGACGCATTTCTCCAGGCTTATGAATTGGCACAGGGGCACGGAAAATTTCTAAGAGATGAAAACATAAACATAAGAAATCACACACACACACACAAAAAAATAGACAATATGGCCAATTGGCTTACCTTTTTCCTAACACAAAGTCAAACTCACTAATGGGACCAAACCATGACAAACACATTTGATGCTCTCTAGAATCTCAGTTCAGTCACTAGCTCCGCCCACTGACACACACATGCCTGGACAAGTTACCACTCAGTTTTACAAACAGCCAGGTTACGGAAGAGGATATCACACTAGAATGTCTTGTCTTGTAAGTCATAGCGAAAACTAAAACTTGAATACATTTTTTTTTTTTTTTTTATATAAAACAAATTCTTGAATTCGTTTCAATACTTTATAAAGTCTAAATTATTAAATCACGTATTCATTATGTTGACCACGTTCTGATGGTCATAAACTTGATTTCTGTTATTCATATGCAAATGAATAAATAAATGACAATATTTTTAATTGGAATTTGGGGGGATGGGGGGGGGGGGGGTTTGTCAGTAGTCTGTAGAATAAGTAAAAAATATATTTTACTCAAATAGATACATATAAAGAATAAATACAGAGAAACTGCTAATTATGCAGTGGTGTCTTATTCTTTCCCCAGAGCTGTCTGTATACAAAAAAAAGAAAAGTACCATACATTTTACGTGTTTGATCAAATTAGCCACTAAAATCGTCTTTAGTTGTGTTTTTTCCAAGTTAAAAACGCAACGCGACCTTAAATTTGTAGACACACAAGACCAAACGTAGCGCAGACAGTCCTGGCTGTGTGAAGTGTGTGCGTGTGCGTGTGTGTGTGTGTGTGTGTGTGTGTGTGTGTGTGTGTAAACGCCCCCAAAACACTGCTGTTTTCTTCCAATTACAGTTCCCTGTTTTAAAAATAACATGTATGTTTCATATCCTTGAAAATAGAAACACTCGATAATAAAAATAGAACTTGTTATTATGGAGTTATTTGGTCAAACGGTCATCTGAGCTGAAATCACTGAAGGTGTAAAACTGTCTGCCATGTCATTCGGCGATTCCTCCAAGCGTAAACAAATGATTTCAAACTCATGATTATGTAATATTCGTCCAGTCACACTGACTAACCCCCGTCCGCGATCTCCCCGTCCCTCTGCTCCATCCTCCGCTTGCATCTCTCCGGGTGACTGAGGCGGACCAGCTCCCACAGCTCGGTGTTGACCAGGCTCTTCTCCCGGGACTGCTTGCGGGCCCAGCTGGACACCCGCAGCCGGCACAGCGGACAGCACAGGCTGATCAGCTTCACCGTCCGCTGGAAGCAGTGCAGGCACACCGAGTGTCCGCAGGGCATCGTCACCGGCTCCAGGAGTATCTCCGAGCACACCGGACACCGGGCCTCCTCCAGAGACAGCGGAGCGGCGTGAGCGCCAGGCCTGGTTTTGCCTCTCTGTCCCAGTCCAGTGGATTTGGCGGACCCCACCGCCGCCATCTTCGTTGGTATGAACCCGAGTCTGGGTTTGAAAACAAGCCCCGCCCTATCGTGACGTCACGTGCAGCGGTGGAACTTTTTTTTCTTATTTTTTTTAGTCTATGGGTGGAACGACAATTTATTTGATTTTTATATTTTCATTATTATTTTTTACACTAGTCACAGAGAACTTAACTTAATAAAAAAAAAAATATATATATATATATAATACTGTACAAAAGTTTGGAACTCACTATTTTTAATGTGTTTGAAAGAAGTCTCATCAAGCCTGCATTTATTTGATGAAAAATACAGGGAAAAATAATAATATTGTGAAATAGTAGTACAATTTAAAATAATGGTTTCTGTTTTAATATGTTTTAATATGATGCTGATGCAAAACTGAATCTTCAGTGTCACATGATCCTTCAGAAATCATTCCAATGACAATTTATCATCAATGTTGGAAATAGTTGTGCTGCTTTGTTATAAACTGGCTGTGATACTTTTTTGATGAATAAAAAGTTTTAAAAGAACAGCGTTTATTTAAAATATAAATATTTTGTAACAATATACACAACCATTCAAAAGTTTGGGGGTCATTATTTTCTTTCTTTCTTTCTTTCTTTTTTTGAAACTTTATATGAATTATATGAAACTTTTTTGAAAGACATATAATACTTTTATTCAGCAAGGATGTGTAAAAATTAATTAAAAAAAAAAATGATAGTAAAGATTTCTATTGTCAGAAGAGATTTCTATGAAATTAATTATGTTATTTACTTTTTAATTCATCAATGAATCCTAAAAAAAAGTATCACAGATTCCAAACAGATATGAAGCAGCACAAATGTTTTCAACATTGATAATAATCAGAAATGTTTCTTGAGTTTAAAATAATCATCAGAATTATTTCTGAAGGATCATGTGACTGAAGACTGAAATTATGTGGAAAAAAAACAACTTTAAATCACAGAAATAAATTAAATTTTAAAGTATATTAAAATATAAAGCCATTATTTACATTTGTAATAATATTTCACAATATCTAAAAAAAAATCTCTATTTTTGATTTCATTTTAGTTTAGTCAGTAGCGCACCAAACCAGTAGATGGCAGTAATGCATCACGCTTCCGCTTTCTCCGCCCTCTGGAGCTGAAGTAGAATGAGTCCGTACTGGCCGTACTGGCAGCACTGCAGCGCGTACAGTAAGAAGAATGTCCTTTAACACAACTTGTGTTCTTACTGTACACGCTCATAAAGCATAGATGGAAATCTCTACATTATGAGCGCACAACATCATATTATGTTGGAACTTGCTGTTGTTATCATATTTGTATTCGGTGCACCCTCTTTTAAAACTGGTGTGAAATAAGGACATTACCAGTTAGTGATAGATTTCTCCGAAAATCTATCAGATTAATTGCAGATTAATTATCAGTTAATTGATTATTCGGGCCATACAAGTATATGGTTGATAAATAGCATACATTAAATGTAAAAAATAAGAAGTTGTTTGTATTTATTGCTACCTGCATGTATTATACCCAGCGTGATTCCATAAAACAGGATTCTTGTTTATGAAATAATGAAAAAAAAGTTACATTACTTTGAAGAAGAAAAAAATACACTGCGTGAAACTGCTTTCATTGCTTCACGGTGTCATGCCAACCTTGAATTATGTTTGTTTTATGGACAAATTAAGTTTAAAATATGAAATAAAATTAAAATATGGAACTAATTGTGACCTTGTTTTCCATCCATGTATTTGATGCTTCAAAGGCTCATCTGAAAACACAATGTCAGTCGGTAAGGCTGCTGTCAAGGTGCTGCATTTAGGGAGGATTTCCTACGGTCGTGCCTTGAAGATACAGCAGCTGCACATAAAGCAACATCTGGATCCGTCAAGCATCAGCCCGAACACTTTATTACTGTGTGAACATGAGCCTGTGTACACCATTGGCATCAGACAGGCTCCTTACCCTCCCGAGGAGGAGCGGAGACTCAAAGACCTGGGCGCAGACTTCTTCCGCACCAACCGAGGCGGTCTAATAACTTTCCATGGACCTGGTCAGTTAGTGTGTTATCCCGTCCTCAACCTGGGCTGCTTTAAGAAGAGTGTGAGATGGTACGTGTGTGAACTGGAAAGGACTGTGATCAAGATGTGCAGTAAATTTGGGATCAACGCCTCCACTTCTCCAGATACAGGCGTCTGGGTGGGCAACAACAAGATTTGTGCAATTGGTAAGTAACTTTTAGTTTGTTTCCTTTTTCCCTATTTAGGCAGCATAAGGAGGACTAACAGCATATAAGGCTTGCGCTCAAAATGTTTTGGCTCATCTGTGTGTATACATATATATATTTATATATACACTACCATACAAAAGTTTGGGGTGGCTACAACCTTTTTTAGGTTTTTGAAAGAAGTTTAACCGAGGCTGCATTGATTTGATTAAAAATACAGTAAAATAGCAATACTGTGGATTGGAATAATATTACAATATAAACGTTGAAATATTTTAAAATTAAAAATGTTTTATCCTTCAGAAATCACTCTAATACGCTTATTTGGATCTCGTAAAACATTTCTTATTATTATCAGTGTTGAAAGTTGTGCTGCTTAATATTTGTGGAAACCATGATATAGCCTATTTATTTTTTTGTTCCAGGATACTTAATGTTTAAAAGAACTGCAAAAAAAGTCTTTAGATTCACTTTTGATCAATATAATGCATTTTTGCAAAGTATGGAAGCCTGTTTCCACCACAGAACATTTTAAAAGCTATTTTTATCTCACAATTGCATTTAATATCTCACAATTCGGACTTTATAACACGCAATTGTGAGTTTATATCTTGCAATTCTGACTTTATAACACACTATTGTGACTTTATATCTCCCAATTCTGACTTTATAACTCACTATTGTGACTTTATATCACCCAATTCTGACTTTATAACTCACAATTGCTATTTTGAGATAAAAAGTCAGAAATGCGAGATGTAAACTCGCAATTGTGAGAAAAAAAGTACAAATTGTGGGGTCAAAATTCACATTTACCTTTTTTATTTTTTATTCTGTGGCGGAAACAAGCTTCCATAGCAAAGTTTTAATTTCTTTAAAGATAAAAGTAAAAATCTTAGTCTTAAAATCTGTAGAATGTTCCCAAAAGCATTTTCATTGTCACAATTTGATTGGTCACCTAAAAAAATGAATTTTATTTTATCATATAATTTCATTGTATAAAATGTTTCAACAATATATTTCCAGCTTTAAATGGAGAAGAAGAAAAAAATCAGGACCCCACTATATATTTTGTACAAATAAAGTTCAAGAGAAGAATGTGATCAAGTGTTTTGTTGGTAACTGTCTTGTTTTGCAGGTATCCACTGTGGAAGATACATCACCTCTCATGGTTTGGCTCTTAACTGCAACACAGACATGAGTTGGTTTGACAACATTGTGCCATGTGGGATTGTGGGAAAAGGTGTGACCTCACTGAGCCGAGAGCTGGGACGGGATGTCTCGTCTGAAGAGGCCATACCAAAACTGCTGGAAGCCTTTACTGAACAATTTAACTGCACTTTAACATATAATGGTAGCTTCAGTTGAAACACTTCTTAATCGTAAACATTAGCCTTTTTTAATCAACAAATGTGTAAATTTGTCTGCGTTTAATGTTATTAAAAAGAATTGCATTTTGCATTGTCAATTTACCTTCCCATACAAATATTTTGGTGGTGCCATGGTACAGTGATGGTTTCAGATGGTAATACTGAATGCTTGCTATATTAATGTACCATGCTATTACTACATGGTACCCCAAGGTGCTTCAAAGAATATCAATGTGCACTTAGTGTCAAAAAAATTTTGTTCATGATCGACCAAACCAGATCTTCTTCATGGGTTTTTTATTTAGGGAACAGTGCACCCCAAGGAGTGACCAATATGAACAATAAAGACCAGGAGTTGCAGTTCACATTTCCAAAGGCAGAAGTGAGCAATAGATCAATGAGTTTTAGGATCCAACCTTGAACTAACTTAAAATATAGAAACACTAATATTAGGCATATGCAAAATCAATTAAGGGTCATCTTTGCAAATAAGATTCTGATTGGTCATGAGCAAGGGCGTAGATTTGGTTTGAACATTGGGGGGGTTTTCATGTGATCATGGTATAAATATTGGGGGGGTTTTCATGTGATCATGGTATAAATATTGGGGGGGTTGTATTGCATAGATTTAAATATTGGGGGGGTTATCTCCCCCCAACCCCCCCACAAATTACGCCCCTGGTCATGAGTGTAGATAATTCTAGAAAATTTCTAAAGGCTGTTATTTAAATGAACTAATTGATTACCTTTCGACACTAGCCTGGCAAGCCAGACCTACATCAAGATGTTAGGTCTGGCAACTCACCATTGGGATTGCTCAACCCGAGGGGCGGGATAAACTATTGTCTTTCAAATTCCCTCTGCACCTAGATAGCGCTAAAACCAACCAGAGCAACGAAGAAGGTGACGTAGTCAGAGCGGCAAAGATCCGGTCCGGCAAAACTCTGAACACTTCTTCCTGTTTTAAGAATGACTTAAGTGCCGTTCTTTGCTCTTTTCTCAAAGAAAAGCTTAACTCCAAGTCCTCCAGAGTCGCGGCCAAAGCCGATTCAAAAGACCGCTGTTCGCCAGCAGCAGCAGCCATTCTTTGTTTTCAATTCTTTGTTGCCAACTATTTTTAAAGGAGAGTAGCTAATGCCTTCCCTAAAATCGCTAGATGACGCTAGATGACGTCATGCGTCAATTAGCATATTCATGACATCGCGTCATACTTGCGTTCTGCTTGCCTAATGTGTTTTCTCTAAATGAATGCTCACATACTGTATTTATTCGGCTATATTATATTATATTATATTATATTATATATTGCCGAATGTAAAATAAAGCTGTTCTCATTTCCTATATTTTTGTTGTAAGACAATATGAATAGCTATGATATAGGCCTAGTGAATGACTAAATTTTTGTATAGGCCTATGGAAATTTATCTGAATTGAGAGAGTTTGGGAACCGGATGAACTAAAGCTCTGTGACACTTGCTAGACTACCCTGGCTGCAAAATAAATGTTGCTGCCGCTAGGGTGCGTCTAGATTTCTAGGCTATTTCGATACACTATATTCTTGATTTATATGCAAAACAGACATCTGAACGATGTCAATCCAGGAGGGCTGGATTGCCACAACATTAAAACCACTTGCCTAATATCATGTAGGTCCCAAAACAGCTCTGATCGAACAAGGCATGGACTCCACAAGACCTCTGAACGTGTCCTGTGGTGTTAAGGCACCAAGACAAGTTGCGAGATGGGAATTGCAAGGCCTCCAGGTTCGGATTTGTTGGTCCGGCACATCCCTCAGATGCTCAGTCAGATTGAGATCTGGGGAATTTGGAGGCCAAACCAAAACCTTTAATTTTTTGTAATTTTCTCGAACCATTCCTGACATATTTTGCAGTGTGGCATGGTGCAGGATCCTGCTGAAAGGCCACTGCCATCAGGGAACACCATTGACATTTAGGGGTGTCCGTGGTCTGCAACAATCTTCATGTAGACTGTGGGCTGTGGCATAAACAATGTGTGTCAAAGTAACATCCACATGAATGGCAGTACTCAATGCCTTCTGCCTTCTTCCCTCAGTGCATCCTGCTGCCATCTCCTCCCCAGGTAAATGATGCACATACACTCGGACATCCAATAGATCGAAAATAAAACGTGATCCACCTGACCAGGCAAGCTTCTTTCATTTCTCCGTGGTCTAGTTCTGATGCTCGCACACTCACCTATCATCCCCCTCTGATTTTAGGGATAAGTTATGGGTAGGTTTAGGGGTAGGGATATTGTTAGGACTACGTTTTTGGTCAGAACTGTTGTTCCAGGATAAAAAAAATAATATGTTGATCCAGGAACGTGTCTTACTTGGCAAAATCACTGTGACTCTGCGGTTACACAGACATACAGTATATACTCATCAAACTTGCGATGTACTGTGTGTTCTGACACTTTTCTATCATCAGTAGCATTACGTTTTTCAGCAATTTGAGCTACAGCAGCTCTACTGTGTGATCAGACCATGGCGGACTAGCCTTCGCTTCCCACGTGTGTTTTAATCAGATCACAAGTACATGGGAGACACATTTCCGTTCACACCTGGTGTTTTTTATTATCAATCTCTTTTGTCCACTTTCAACCACTTGATTTCTTTGAGGGGAGGGTCTATGGGCTTTTTTCAGATTTTTTGATCTAATGGACGAATTATGCTCACGCAATTTACACATGAACGGGACTAGACGCGACGGAGACCAGCAGCTTTCGTTTATGCTCTGATAGCCTCAAGACCACGTGGAACGAAGTGAGTGCATGTTAGAAATCAGGAATGGTGAGAGAGCATTGTGCTTAGTACATTTTTCATCTGACAAAGTTTATGCGCTTGGCATAATGTTTACGCCTCAGTCAGTAACATATTATAGGTAAATGGGTACTTCATGGAGGTACTTCATGGAACCGTAAATGGCAATAAATACATTTTTTAAACCTCATATGAGATTTATGACTCCCATGAAGGCCTGATGATGCCACCAGAGGGCATCCTCATAAAAAAAGTGCCTTGATGTGAATGTCTGAAGCCAGGTGAGACAGCTTCACATGATTATTTCAGTCTGTCAACTTCCAAATTCACAAGTTCCATTTTTTTTTCTCTGTCCAACTTTTACTTTGTGTGAAAACAGTGCCAAATTTTACGAGCTGTAATTATGTTTTTGGAGCAGCTCTCTGTATAGACTTTATTTTTGTAAACATGATTTATATTCTGTCAGGCTTGTGGAAATGGCAGGCCTGTGGTGGACCAGCAGTGATTTATAGGTGTTTTTTCCCTCTGATCATGGGTGGACGGATATCAAAAGGACGGGCGCTGGATTCAATTACACGTCCTGTCCTCTACAGATGGTGTGTGTCCTTGGGGCCAAAATCTTGTGATTACATTTGTACCTGCTGAAATGTCACCTTTTGAAGCAGAGACTGATTATTATACGGGATGGCATCTGTCTCTGCTTTTGATCGCTACCAAGAAAAAAAAGGTTTCATATCTATAATTTCATGACACGAAAACAGCCGTTTAGGTTTTGGCCTATAGGGATTGTTGCATGAAGTAATAAAGGAACAGTTCACCCCCAAATTTAAATGATGTCATAATTTATTCACCTTGTTTGCTGACATTTGTTTTCTGCATTTTCACTTGAAATGAGAGTTTTTGAAGAATTTCTTCAGCTCTTTTCAAGTCAATATCAGTTGTGAACCTTCAACAATTACAAAAAAGCACGCTCAAATATTGTCCATACTTGTGTTTTATTCCAAAACATTTTTTTTTTATGTTTAGCTTGCTTCATATGCCATATTTAATTTAAGAGCCATGGTGGAGTTTCCCAATTAATAATGAACTTGAGTATCGGTATGTTTGAGTATGGATTTATAAGAGTTGTAATGCAGCACTATGGACAACTTTTTTATTGCTTTTTGGAGGTTGACAGATGTTGTTGCTTTGAACTAAAAAAAAACCTTTGGTAGTGTATTTTTATTTACTTTTTGTAGAGCAAAGAGCTGTGAAGACTGAGTGACCTGTTCTTTTAAATGAAAGGTATTTACGAACTTCAACCAATAGATGCAGTGCTTCGATGCATAATAGTTTTGAATAAGGGTTGTGAATATGATGGATTAACAAAAAGACAGTTCTGTAGGATTTGTAGTGTTGTAACGTGGAGAAAAGCCTGTACCATAAATGCGGATGCTTGCTTTGGAATTAACAGGCTTTTGTGACTGGATTCATTGATTTTCATGTTCATCTATCAAGTGACGAAATCATACTAGAAAAAGGTAACAATGACTTTATCTGTGTGAAGTATGAACATGTTGTGCATTCATATGCCAAGACATGGAAAGGAAAGACTGATGCCATAGGAGAAAGCTGTTTTCATTAACTTCTCTAACCCCTTCCTGCCAGGTAGATTTCCTTTGTCTGTTTTATTGATTGTGGCCACTTGATCATTAATTACCTATTCATATGCAAGCCAGGACAGTTATGTATAGGCTAATTGAAGTATGTGGAATCGGACCAAGCAATAAATTGTTTGTCACCCCAGGAATGTGCATAAAAAGAAACCCTCTATTGATTCACTCCATCACAACAGTAAAGACTGTGGGGGGAAAGTGGTCTAAAAGCATGACGTTATCATCACCAAGCTGACCAGCTGGAACATCTTTTTATTGGACAATAAGGATGAGAATTTGACAGCACAAACAGGACACAGCCTGATACAAAATAAGTGTGTAAGAGGAGAGCTGCACTTAAAGGCAACCCTAATACAGCCTGTCCTCTGGATTTTTAATGGTCCTCTAGAGGATTCCAGCTCAGCAGTCAGCTCTTAATGCAGTAACAAACAAGAACACTGCTATCCTTTGCAATGTGCGATGGTCACAGCCGTCCCCTCGTCTCAAATGCTCTCATTGACGGCTAGTTATTTAGAGACAGGCACTGTGATTGGATCAGGAAGCACCAGCACTAGGACGTCCTTTCCTCCTGGAGAGAGCGCTAAAGAAAGCTTGAGCGAGAGGCAGTCAAAGACCTTGTTCTGTCACCCCCAGCTCTCTAGGTCAGACCATCTGGATGACAATTTTCAATGACTTGCTGTAATGAAAGAAAAACTTCATAATATATTTTTCTTATTTTCCCTTTTTTGAAGATTTCTTTTAAGTGCAAGCTCACCATATTGCGCATCTTTCAAAATATTTCAAAGCCCTTTCATACTTTTACTAAATCTGCAGTTCGATTCAAAGTCAAGAATATGCCTACCCGATTCCTCTGCCGGACACTCAAGGTGGCGTTTAAAGGGGTCATGACATGAGAAACCAAATTTGCCTTGATCTTTTGGTATATAAGAGGTCTTTGTACCATTAAAATGTCCTGCAAGTTTCATAGCTTAAGACGTCCTCCCCATTATAAACGAAATCATTTATTTAATCAAGCTCTAAATACAGCTCGTTCTGGATCCATGGTAAGAAGTGACGTCACGGTACGAAGTGACGTACCAGCGTTTGCATATGACCCGCCTCCAGCGCAAGACAGCTACGCTTAAAGCGCAAGACAACTACGCTCACTTCGTATCGTTGTCGCGCCCGCGCGCCGGCGCGCCTCACAAGTGTTCAGTCGACGGACAGTCGAGAGTGGGTCTGTGTACAGGGAGATTACGACGCCGCAGATGTGCTGTTCCTGGCTGTGGACAAACTACATCTTTGAATACGCTGCGAAAGATCCAGTCGTCAGGGAAAAATGGATGCACTTTATTTTTTGCGGACGTCCCAGTCACGGCAGTGTTAGTTTAAGCGTTTGTTCTATACATTTTAAGGATGACTGTTTTGAGCTTTGCCAGAAAACTGTTGCTCAAAGATAAGTCCGTGCCGTCTATTCTGGGCTCAACAACGACGACGCAAACTGTAAGTAATGTATTTAAAACTTTAAACTACTTTTTAAATACGCTGAAAGATCCAGTCGTCAGGGAAAAATGGATGCACTTTATTTTTTAAGGACGTCCCAGTCACGGCAGTGTTCTATACATTTAAGGATGACTGTTTTGAGGAAAAAATCCCAATATGATGCTTGGCTTTGCCAGAAAACTGTTGCTCAAAGATAAGTCCGTGCCGACTATTCTGGGTTTAATAACGACGACGCAAACTTACTTTTTACCATGGCTAATATAAACACATTTGTATAAGAGAATCTTGAAAAATATGTCGCCTTTCTAGTAGGCCTACATGTGATAGAAAATTAAAAATGTTGCCTTTATCAATGCTGCATCTTCAAAGATGGCCTGTGCATGCATTTTTGTCCGTGTTACACCATAATTTCATTGAAATTAGTTAAATAATGTTAAACTGTTAGCAAATGAAGCTATAGGATAATTATGCAACAATAATCCGTTTTCAAGTGTCTCGGGTTAATTTTTTTTTATTAATTCAAAATAGTTTCACTTTCCATGTGGACACGGGCTAATACAGTCTTCGTTGTTGTGGTCATGGTTCATTTTCCTCTGATTCCGGCTCAAACATAATAAGGTTTTATCATTGCAAGAGCCATCGCTTCGCATGCATCAGCCGCTATTAAACAGTTACGCCGAATCCGCAATCGTTCTGGCTGGGGGCGTTAATAATTGATGCATAGGCACTGACGTTAGCCAATCATAACAGTGGGCGTTAACACTGAACTCTTAAAGGGGAAGACACCCCCAAAACAGACTGTTTGAATCAGAGGATGAGAAACAGTGTGGGAAAAGGTCATAAATCACTACATTTTAAAAGTTTTTTGTAAAAAAAACTATAGTAATACTATAATTGCACCTAAGGGAACTAATAATAAAATAAAAATAAACCATGTCATGACCCCTTTAAGGAAACGCAACGGAAAATATGATAGCATTCAATTATCAACAAAGAAAGAGTATTTATGCGTTCACACCATGTTGCAAATTAGCATAATTACCCATAAGAACAAACTGGACGTTCTTCTCAGGGCTTTCTCAGGGAGGAGTATGTTTTTTAATTTATTTTCAGATTATTCTTGCATTAAGACATTAACAATATCAATTGGAATTCTTAAACAGAAATATAACTATATTTTACGGCTGAAGCTGCTGCCATTTTGAGTCTCTCAGAAAAGTCTCTACAAGGACATGAATGATTTTTACAAGTCGGAATCTCGTAATTACAGTAATTCCCAAATGGTGTGAATGCATAGGAACCATTGACTCACCAATGCATTTTACTTGTTAAAAAGCGAGTGTTTACCATGTGTCAAGTCAAGTCACTGTTATGTGCACACCCATGTCTTGGTAAAATTATTAAAAGTTTTTCCAAGTAGGATGTTGGGAAATACAACAGTCTGGCCCAGTGTTGCCACATTGTGAATCAACTAATTAGTGCATTAGTGCAAAGTTTTTTCCAAAACAAATTTTTCCATCTTCCACTCAACTTTCATTTTCTTCAGTACGTCTGGGCTTGCGGTATATTCTTGGGTTTTTGCCGATAAACTTTTTACCGGTCAATCAGCGAACAGAGGGAGTGGTTGAGACTTATGACATTGACGTTGTGCGCTAGTTTGAGTTGACATACGTTCACGAGACTCACGACCAAACGTTAGCGATTGGTTATGGCAGATCCAGAGTGACTCTGGGCAGATCCAATAGTTTTAAACTTCAACCGAGTACCCGCCTTCAAGGAAGTTAACGCTTGTCAATGGAGAGTGGCCAGACTCTGTACAAATTAAATGTATGATAGTCTGGTAGGACCAGGCTAGCTGTGCGCTACTGTGCTGACAACATTTATGCGCAATGTATTTATACACTAGTGGATACTAGCCCAAAGTATTCTCTAATTTGTACATGGACACTAGGATATATAGCGAGATGCAAATGTCGTCATCAACATACAGTAGGACATGCGTACTTTTCTCACGTGTGCCTTGAACTTTTATTATTTTTCTTGTACTTAATAGTGGGTCCACAAGGTGGCAACACTAGATTGGCCTGTTATTTATTAGTCCAAAATGAAAGAGAATGGAAAATACAGACTTTAAAATATATATACTTTTTTTTACACATCGGAATCTCGCAATTACTTTAATTCCAACATGGCATGAACACATGGTGACCCTTGACTGACTAATACATTTACATGTTCAAAATATAATGTTTATCATTTGACGTCACACACACGTCTTGGTGAGACATTCCAAGTTTGAACTTTAAATGCCCGTTCTGTTGCATTTTTAGCAAGTTAGAAATCCTGATTTTCCTAGTTGAATGTTATGCAGCATAAGTTCTCTTGTAAGGATCACTCACTGTAATAGTGGAAGTAGCTGTGAGCCATATAGATGGTGTATGTGTAAAAACTCTCCTCAAATCAGCCATCATGAGAAGCAGGAGGATGTGAAAATGATGCCACAACCGGTGCTGCAGGCATAAGCCGTAGTGTGGAAACACTCTGTTATCCTTGCCTTTACTCTGGGTTCATGAGCAGCAGGGGTTAGTTGATGCCCGGAGGGAAGAAGTGAGTGTCAAGAGAGTTTAATGAAGAAGCTGGAAAGTGGTGCTTTTCATCGATCTTTACACATTGAGAACATGGGTGCGCCAAAATAGACCCTAGCTAGCCCACTTACAGTCAGAACTGTAGCCAGCAAACACAGCATAAACGAGACTTTGCAATGTATGACATGTCCCCCGGATCAACATCATCTGCTGAGAATTCCTATGACTGTCCCTTCACATAAAGTACAATTAAACTGCACTAGCATCAAATGACTACTTTCAAACAGGTTTCCCAAACATTCTCCTCTTTACTTTTAGTTTTCCAACATTTAAACTTAAAGGAAACATTTTGAAAACCCCTAAATCCTAAACCCAAAGTATATCGTTCAGTTTAGCATAGCCGTACAGCCGTCATATACAATAGTCAATTCATAGCATGGTTGACTCATTCTCACTAGAAAGATTAATCTTTGTCCAGTGTCTGCACTATTTCTCTCCAGAAGTTATGTTCGCTGAATCCGAAATGGTGCTCCATTTAGTTTGAAACTTACTTTGTGGCCATTAAAACAGAATGGTCTATAGTATAAATGTGTGAATGAAATTCAGACAAACTACATCAGCCATTTTGTCACTGTCATGTGACCTATGGACTTCACCGCCATTCACAAATCCTCTGCCGTGGTCTTATGGGAGAGTAAAGGGAACTATATGGTTATCCGGACCACACGTGTGTCTTTTAGTCCCGTATAGTCCGTATAGTCATCCCTGATTGGTCTTAACCCCAGTGACGGGTCGGTTTAGGGGCGGGGTTAGGGGTAGGCCATCGTATGATTGGTCTTAACCCCAGTGACAGGTAGGTTTAGGGTCGGGGTTAGGGGTAGGCCATCGTGTGGTCCGGATAACCGTATAGTACCTAGTAAAGTGTCGATTGTATGCACACATCTGAATTTTGGCAAAGTTGGTCTATTATTATTCGAATACTGTATTCGGACAAATTACTCTGTTGGCGTATACTGGTATTTTTTTCATATATAGCAGGAAAGCATTCGATTTTGTTTTTGTTTTTCGTTTCTTTTTTCAACTGTACAACAGCCTGGCCTAGTGTTGCCACCTTGTGGAGCACATAATTAGTGCATACACAGTATGCAGGGCTAGATATTCAGGCTGCATGAGTATGGTGACAACATTTGCACACACTGTTCAAATTCCCTAGTGCACACCCCAAAGTATACTCTGATTTTTATTTGTACACTAGGGTATATAACGCAGTGCAAATGTCATCATCAACATTGTACAGTTTTCTCACACATGCACCTTGATTTGTTGGTCAAGTTGGTTTGTTGGTCAAGTTTGTCACACGGTGGCAACACTAGACTTGCCTGTGTTTTCACAGTTCAAAAAGAAACGGAAGTAATGAAACAACAACAATAAATGACTGCAGACCACAACAACAATAGATGCCTGCGTTGACAAGTGACAAGTATGGTACGAGGCGGTCAAGAAATACACGCAACTTAAGTTTAAAAGAGTCCAAAGACATTTTTAACATTCTAAACAAAGTATAGCCTACTTTGGTATTAAGCCTTACCCTAAAACCTGAATGTTGTTCCAGGATCAACAAGGATGTTGATCCAGGAACACACTACTTGGTGAAATCACAGTCGCCTGAAGGGACTCCTCCTTCCAAAGAAATGACTTTGATTTGATGTGGTTTGTAGATAATGAATGGTGAAAAATGAGGCTCGTCACAAACAAGGTTTGTGCTACTTACAGCATAGAGACAGAGGAATAAAACGAGTGGTTGCACCGTTGTAGGAGGGATTTCTTTTTCCAAACCACTGTGGTTATGCAGCAGTGTGTGCAACATGCTGTTAGAACAGGGGTGCTACTCCTATTTTTGGGCTGTTGAGCTGTCACTGGTTAGTTTGACAGGAAAGCTGTAGGGGAGGGTGGATGAGGGAGTGAGGGCAAATGTGAAAGTGAGCAGCACTTTGAAAATGAGCTTCACGAGGTGTCATACATTGAAATGGACGAAGAGAATTTTCAATTGGATTAGAAAGCCTACATGTGGGAATGTGCTTGTACTCACATACTCGCTCCTGGAGGCCCATTAGCCACAGCCGAGGAGCCGTCATTGATCTGTGCACCTCCAGATTCCTTGTTGTCTGAATACAACATTATTGCAGTGAATTATTGGCATCGTACGCCATTAATTCTCTTATGTTTCACAATGAATCAAACATGCCGTCCCTATGGTCAATTACACCCTCATCTGCATTATGGTTTACTCAGGAAATAAATTGTGCATAAAGAAATAAATAAAAGCCTAACGCCATTTGGAACATGTTCTCTGAGCGATGGTACATTTATGAAGGATAAACAAGCCTTTGATTAATGTCTGAAATACAATCTGAGTTAAAGGTTAAGCGTCTAATTGTTAAATGTTAATATGTTTTCTCTTAACACGATTATGATGTTGAATCATTCTTGATGACGAAGGTAAAGACTGTGATTCTGTTTGTTCGAGCCAATGAGGTCTATGTTCAGACTGCCAGTCCAAATCCGATTCTGTGCATTTCCGATTGGAATCCGATCATATTTAGCGAGTCTGAACGACAAAAAAAAAAAAACGTTTTCAGGCTAAGTTCACAGTCCAAAATCCGATTATTTGTGTATCTGATTAATGACTGGTTGACTGTACTCACTGTGTCTCACAAATGATCCGATTTGCATGTCCCGTGGCACTCTTTCATTTTCCGGAATATCTGCATTGGTTTCTATGGCAATGATGTTGTGATGGTACAACAACAACAACAACAACAACAACCGCAACATGGAGGGGTTTGCATTACAGATGTTGTCTTATTTACAGCATGTAGCCGCCGCGCTGGACTACTGCGTCTTCTGAGGCAGTGGCAGAAACGTAGGAGGCTGATACGTGTGGCTTTATTCTGTCGTCTTCATCAGTTTTAAAACATGTCTCTGTTATATTGCCATTTCCTGCTCGTCTGGCACTTTGCAACAACACAACTTTGTTTGACAGCATGAAATAAAGCCGTGCATACCAGCTGCCTCATAAGATGCAGCATTTGTCGCCTTTGGCTTTTGGCTTGCTTAGTTGGGGACATTTAATATTCAACAATATTATTGATCTGTCTGCATTGACAACATTATATGAGAACTGAACTGAGCTGGACGATGACATCACAGTTTTCTCCAGAGCGGCTATATATATAAATTAACTTAATTAATAACTTTTACAACAAAAATTAACCATCACTGAACTTACTTAAGTTTGACTATAATGTTATGTTCTTCTAGAAACAAACTTTGTTGCATTCTTTTACTGTTATCACTGTAAAGGAACTTGCACACTGAGTACGAAATTCTTGTACGAATTTTTTGCACGTAAAAAAAAAAAAAACTCACGTTATGTCCAAAAATTATGATTTACACTCTACCTCCGAAACTTTCATCCATCATAAAAAATCATATTTTTTTTGGATCAGGTTTGATTTTCTGCATTTTTTTGCATCCATAGCAAGCATTTTAAAAGGTGTTTTGACAGATCAAAGCCACCAAATGACGAATACGAAAAAATGCATATGAAAATGTCGGACACAATGTGCAAGGACCTTAAAGCCCCTACATGTTGCTGTTGTTGTTTTTGGTACCAACTCAACATTGCCATAGAAACCAATGCAGATATTCCGGGAAATTAAAAAGCGCCACGGGACACACATATCGGATGTGAACAGTTTGGACAGTCAACAATTTAGATCAGATTCCAATCAGATACACAAATAATCAAATTTGGTCTGACAGTGTGAACGTATACCTCAATGGCAGAAGCTTTGCTGGTGCAAGGCTATTCTGTAGTATGTGATTTAAATTCAGCTGTCTTTGCTTGGGCAGTCAATTCTGGACACATCAAAGGACACATTTGTAAATATCATGTGAGTAATCACACTGGAGCTGCTCCATTGACCTTGAAATGTGTGGCAAATTTTAGGTTGATTCAAAGGAAATGTAATATCTGAACTGGACTGAGAGCTATTGTGGATTTTAAAGTGGTGCATTGGCCTGTATTGCACATGGACACACTGTCACAGTGTCTGGTGGTTCCCTGGGGTTAACATTAGAGGTCTCAGTTTTCACGGTGTCTAGGCATTTTCACTACACTTCCCATAATCCTGTCTGTCACTGAGTGTTCATTGTGTTCAGCTGTTTCTCGTCACCTCGTTTAGCACTTGTGTATATATACCCTGTCAGTTTCAGTGTTTGTCACGGAGTCCTTGTATATTGTCCCCACACTCTGTTCCTGTTGTTCGTGTGTTCTTTGGATTGTCTTTGTTGCATTTTGACCTTTGCCTGGACTGACTGTGAGTACGGATTACCCCATTAAAACTACTGCACTTGGATCTTCGTGTCTTGTGTGTGTGTCGTGACAGAAGGACTCCGTCACAAACATAGATCCAGTGGTATGTTTTTTAAATATCTCTTCTCCAGCCACCGAGCGGGAGAAGAGACAATTTTTTGAGGGGACCAGATTGGTCAGATTTCGGGGGGACCGTGGAGGCCGCAATGGAGGAGGCGGTCGAGAGGAATCTCGACACCATTCCTCACTCTGGCCCTTCTTTGACCATGGGCTGGTGAATTCCAGTCCAGAGATCTGTTCGCCGCAGTTTCCGTCCAGTCCAGAACCGGCACTTCGCTGTCAGAAAAGGCGGAGGAGGAGGAAGTCCTCCAGTCTCCCTAAGAACTCGGAGGTCGTCCTCGAGCAGCCCACTGCTGTCGTCCGGAGCGGTCGTCCCCGTGCAGCCCGCTGTCGCCCGGGGGGTCGTCCCCCGTGCAGTCCGCTGTCGTCCCGGGGGTCGTGCCCAAGCTGCTCGCCCTGCCGGTCCCGCCCCAGCGTCACGTCACGCCTGCCGAGCCGGAGCTTCACGTCCCGTCTGCCCAGTCAGAGACTGTTCACGTCCCGTCTGCCCAGTCAGAGACTGTTCACGTCCCGTTTGCCCAGTTTGAGACGGGTCTAGAGATGCCCATTTGTGGGGCCCGCCAAGGCAATGATGGACTATTTGGAGCGTCTGGCTCGGATCCTGGACATGCCAGTGTCTGCTGTTCCTGAGTCGGAGCCAGTGTCTGCTGTTCCTGAGTCGGAGCCAGTGTCTGCTGTTCCTGAGCTCGGAGCCAGTGTCTGCTGTTCCTGAGTCGGAGCCAGTGTCTGCTGTTCCTGAGTCGGAGCCAGTGTCTGCTGTTCCTGAGTCGGAGCCAGTGTCTGCTGTTCCTGAGTCGGAGCCAGTGTCTGCTGTTCCTGAGTCGGAGCCAGTGTCTGCTGTTCCTGAGTCGGAGCCAGTGTCTGCTGTTCCTGAGTCGGGGCCAGTGTCTGCTGTTCCTGAGTCGGAGGCCAGTGTCTGCTGTTCCTGAGTCGGAGCCAGTGTCTGCTGTTCCTGAGTCGGAGCCAGTGTCTGCTGTTCCTGAGTCGGAGCCAGTGTCTGCTGTTCCTGAGTCGGAGCCAGTGTCTGCTGTTCCTGAGTCGGAGCCAGTGTCTGCTGTTCCTGAGTCGGAGCCAGTGTCTGCTGTTCCTGAGTCGGAGCCAGTGTCTGCTGTTCCTGAGTCGGAGCCAGTGTCTGCTGTTCCCGCCAGTCCTGCCACGGCAAAGAAGCGTGTCTTCCTTTTTTATGCAGTAGCAGTACTGCGTGCTTGGAGGAGACACAGCAGGGCTGCCGAGCCTGAGCTTCACGTCACGCCTGCCGAGCCTGAGCTTCACGTCACGGCTGCCGAGCCTGAGCTTCGCGTCACGCCTGGCGGTTCCTGAGCCGGTGCCCGTGTCTGTTCCTGAGCCGGTGCCCGTGTCTGTTCCTGAGCCGGTGCCGTGTCTGTTCCTGAGCCGGTGCCCCGTGTCTGTTCCTGAGCCGGTGCCGCTGTCTGTTCCTGAGCCGGTGCCCGTGTCTGTTCCTGAGCCCGGTGCCCGTGTCTGTTCCTGAGCCGGTGCCCGTGTCTGTTCCTGAGCCGGTGCCCGTGCCGTGTTGTTCCTGAGCCGGTGCCCGTGTCTGTTCCTGAGCCGGTGCCCGTGTCTGTTCCTGAGCCGGTGCCCGTGTCTGTTCCTGAGCCGGTGCCGTGTCTGTCTGTTCCTGAGCCGGTGGTGTCTGTCGCTGTTCCTGAGCCGGTGGTGTCTGTCGCAGTTCCTGAGCCGGTGGTGTCTGTCGCAGTTCCTGAGCCGGTGGTGTCTGTCGCAGTTCCTGAGCCGGTGGTGTCTGTCGCAGTTCCTGAGCCCGGTGGTGTCTGTCGCAGTTCCTGAGCCGGTGGTGTCTGTCGCAGTTCCTGAGCCGGTGGTGTCTGTCGCAGTTCCTGAGCCGGTGGTGTCCTGTCGCAGTTCCTGAGCCGGTGGTGTCTGTCGCAGTTCCTGAGCCGGTGGTGTCTGTCGCAGTTCCTGAGCCGGTGGTGTCTGTCGCAGTTCCTGAGCCGGTGGTGTCTGTCGCAGTTCCAGTTCCTGAGCCGGTGGTGTCTGTCGCAGTTCCAGTTCCTGAGCGGTGGTGTCTGTCGCAGTTCCAGTTCCTGAGCCGGTGGGTCTGTCGCAGTTCAGTTCCTGAGCGGTGTGTCTGTCGCAGTTCCAGTTCCTGAGCCGGTGGCTGTCTGTCGCAGTTCCAGTTCCTGAGCCGGTGGTGTCTGTCGCTGTTCCCGTTCCTGAGCCGGTGGTGTCTGTTCCAGTTCCTGAGCCGCGCCGAGGGGGGTCTTCACCGCCGTGGCCGCCCGAGGGGTCTTCACCGCCGTGGCCGCCCGAGGTTTCTTCACCGCCGTGGCCGCCCGAGGGGTCTTCACCGCCGTGGCCGCCCGAGGGGTCTTCACCGCCGTGGCCGCCCGAGGGGTCTTCACCGCCGTGGCCGCCCGAGGGGTCTTCACCGCCGTGGCCGCCCGAGGGGTCTTCACCGCCGTGGGCCGCCCGAGGGGTCTTCACCGCCGTGCCGCCGCCGAGGGGTCTTCACCGCCGTGGCCGCCCGAGGGGTCCTTCACCGCCGTGGCCCGCCCGAGGGGTCTTCACCGCCGTGGCCGCCCGAGGGGTCTTCACCGCCGTGGCCGCCACCGAGGGGTCTTCACCCGCCGTGGCCACCCGATGGATTGTCTGTTTCGCCCTGGCCGGCGCTTAAGCCGTTCCCCCTTGTTCCTGTTCCCCTCCATGGACCTGGTCCCCCATCCCACCCCCATATCCTCCACCTTTCCTCCTCCCGCCTGGACTCTTGTTTTGTTTGTTTCTTGTGGTCTTGGAGCGTCTGGTAGCCGCTCCGTAGAGGGGAGGTTATGTCACAGTGTCTGGTGGTTCCCTGGGGTTAACATTAGAGGTCTCAGTTTTCACGGTGTCTAGGCATTTTCACTACACTTCCCATAATCCTGTCTGTCACTGAGTGTTCATTGTGTTCAGCTGTTTCTCGTCACCCTCGTTTAGCACTTGTGTATATATACCCTGTCAGTTTCAGTGTTTGTCACGGAGTCCTTGTATATTGTCCCCACACTTCTGTTCCTGTTGTTCGTGTGTTCTTTGGATTGTCTTTGTTGCATTTTGACCTTTGCCTGGACTGACTGTGAGTACGGATTACCCCATTAAAACTACTGCACTTGGATCTTCGTGTCTTGTGTGTGTGTCGTGACACACACGCATTCGCAGAAAACAGGTTTAAATCCAAATTTATCCGAATGAGTTTGAAAGATTTTCTCCTAAAAACAGCACAGAAAACACAAAGATTCTGCAGATTACAATGGTTACGTCTCTGAGATTGCAAGTCATAAGTTTTAGTGCCAACGGTTTAAGGTATTTTATTCCACAGCATGGTTTCAGAGCAAGCTTCTTCTCTTTCTTTTTTTTCTTTTTCGGCTTTAGCTTGCCATTAATTCTCCTCTGGATGTTAATTTCACTGCCTGAAACCTTATTTGCATTTACCAGGGGATCTTGCTTAATTTTATTTGGCACACCAAATGATTGCATTATGCATACCTTAATACTGGTGATCATAACAGCGTCAGCTATATTAATACTAAATGAACACAGAATCTATTAACTGAGCACAACATATATTTTAATAAGCACGTATTTTTGTTTTCATTTATTTTCCTTTCATTTTCTTTTCACATAGAAAAAAAAAATCATATTAAAATGTCAATGCTGCTCTTTTTCAGAAAATGTAATTGAAGGTGATCACTTTGTCCAGTCCAGTTAGGAATTTTACTTAGATGATTTAAAAAATAATAATAGATGATTAGGTAAACAAGAACTGTTCAACTAAACTAACTTGTTTATAGCGGTCAATGATGTGGTGCTAATTTTTTTATCCTGTCTATTAATTTATTCAAAAGTACATTAGAATGCAAGTCATACATACAGTGACTTGAATAAACCCCCTTCTATGATTAATTAAATTACATTTTTATATTTTAAGGTGGTGTGTAAAAATACGGTCCTGATACCATTATAAAAAAAAACATTCTTGTATTGGAAGAATACTGTCACGTTTATGTTCAGTTTGTTTGTTTTCAGTCATTGCCTTCATTCCACCTGCCTGAGTTTGTCGTTTGTTTCTATGGTTACTGATTTGATTTCTTATTCTGTTCAGCTGTTCCCTTTGTTAATCCCCTGAGGCTGTTTACACGACACCGTTTTCAAATAAAAACGTTAAACTTTCTATGAGTTTTGGCCTTTCGTTTACACGATAATGTAGGGGTGGGCAGATCGAGGCTTCGTGAAACACTGAAACAGTTGAAGCAAATGTGCCGTATTGTGTCGAGGCTTCGAAACAATCCGACACCCGTCTCCACGGTGACCCCTAGTGGTCAGAACAGTGTAAATGCAACAAAACCCTGGGCCAAACATGCACTAAACACATTTTTTACAAATCGATTGCAAATTTTTTTATTGAAAGTAAAAATCTTTCAATTGGAATTATCTAATCATCTTATAAGATTATCAAGTGTATATATGTTATCTTTTAAATTGTCAGGGTTTGTTTTGTTTGTTCTATGAATGGCTCAGCTAAACAGGCCAATAAGACTCTAAAACCATTATTAATTTTATTTAAACTAATGTCTAATTAAAACGTCTACAAATGTATAAAACTGATCAGAGATCAGGTAAATCCCACAGACACTTGTTCATTGGTTCTCAGTGACGCCTCATGATTCATGGGTTGACAGAGATCATCGCACCCAGTGGTGAACCATTGAAATTTCGAGGAGTTTCGAAACAGTTATGACGTAATGAAACCTCGAAACTGAAATCACGTGACTCTGGCTGTTTGATACACGCTCCGAACCATTGATTCGGAACAAACGATTCGTAAAGGCTTCGAAGCTTTATGAAGCAGTGTTTTGAAATTGCCATCACTACGATAATGGCGTTTTGGGTTCCTGAAAATGCAATGTTTTGAGAATATAGTTTTTTTATTCGTTTTCCTGGATCCGTGTGAATGGAGATAGTTTTTTACGTTGATCTGATTGGTTACAAGGTCGTTTGTGACGTCAGAAACACCGGCGATTTCAAACCGCGTTTTTGAGACTGTCTTTGGTTCACTGCAGTTTTAAGGAGAAAATACTCAGCAATGCTGTCAACTTATGAATTTGCACATGGTTTGTCTTAAAGAACATTAAAAACACCACATAGACATATAAACAACATTAAAAGCTGGATTTTGACCACAGGGGGACTTTAATCTTTTTTTACTGCCTAAACAGAGATTGCATTCAATGAGTTACAACATAAAACCAAGAAGTATTTAAAGATTTATTTTAATCCTCCACCGTCTTTCAAGGACAATGCGCAATAAGACTTCCCACATAACTCCACATTTATCTGCAGTCTGTGGAGGCGTCCCTCTGGTCTGACACACCCACTCAAAGGAAGTGCTATTTCTGCTGGGTTTTATTTCACATGTTCAGGTGAACGCAGTGCCACAGCAGAACCCTTTCCCGCCATGGAGTTGTGTTTTTCAGTGTGTCAGTACAAAAGCAGCCAACCATGGGATTGGGGGTTCTGGTCGGGCTAGATCCTGTAATTGGACTGGTGCGTACAGGCCCATCACTGGTGGTCAGGGTCGAGCGGCCTGTCAATCAAAGTGGCCGGCCTGTGGTGTTAGTATTCAAGCACAGTGCTTGTGGGTGAATGGAAAGGAGAAAAGGGGGCAGGACTTGGTCTGCAATGGCAAGGATGGAAGACACATCAGCATGCAGTGTAAAATGTAGGTTTAAATGAGGCAAAGTGGAGGATGATGAGTTCTGATGAGAAATAACTCTCCCGAGCTGCTGCTTTTTGTCAGATGAAACGAAATGCAATGTTCTCTAACCTACAAAACATTCTCAGCCTTCATAAACAACACTACAATCGCCCATATTGATTAGACGTACCAATTCTGGAAAGTGTCACGCGGAGAGAGACTCATATAAAACCCCTCAGCCTGTCAAATTAAAACGAGATATGACTCTCCGGCGAGGTTGCAAAAGTGCAGCAGAATGAGCGGGTTTCTGCAGAGAGCATCTTGCCCCTCTTTTTCGTCTGTGAATCAGGAAGGGCTTATTCTTTCTTCAGGACGATCGATTACTAATCCTGTCTTAAATAGACATTAACTGGGTGGGAGAAAGCTTGGTCTGCCGCTTTTGCCCTTTGAGTATTCAGGGTGCACAAGAGCTCCTGAAGAATAATTTCTCCTGTTTAGAGTTTCCCGGGGCTCTCTTGGTCACAAAAGCAGAGTTTTGACTATCCGCATGATGTCTGGTCCACTTCGCAACAGAACCACTCATTTAGACAGGAAGAGTCACCTTATTTAGGCCAACAGGGGCACCTCAACTGATGGGGGCTGGGCAGTGGCTCTAGTTTCCATGTTGGGTTGGTCATGTTTTATGGGGACTTTCCATAGAAAAGATGATTTTTATACTGAACAAATTGAATGTTCTATCCCATAAACCTACCACTAACCGATGTATTTTAACGTGATCTCATGAGTGTTTGTATGTATTTTTTTCTACAACAATATAGCCTACATTTACATATTTTTGCATTGACAAAAAAATAAAGTATTGACAGTTGGTTATGTTTAGCTCTGGGATAAAGTAAAGGATTTGTAAAAATTATGAGGAAAACTTAATACTAATGTAATTAATGTCCAATTAAGTTTGGTTCAAAGCAATTCATTTTCCAATTTTCTGTGACTAAAATGAGAACTATTTATGGTTAATAAGTTGTTAACAAAGCACAAAATCATTATCTGACTCTTTAACGATGAGCTAATTAAATAATAATAATTGTGTTAATTACAGTGACAATGAATGAACTAATTTGTGTATTATGAATTTAGACTATTAATGTATTAACACTGTAGAGACTACTGTTTATAAATGATGTTTTAACATAACATTAAAAAGTGTAAAGGAAAAGTGATGTGACACAGTGGTAAACATGCCTCTGTCAACATTGCAAATCTTTTCTTTGTAGCTTTGTCAGTTAAAAAAAAATAAAGGTTCAAAAGAATGAACAAATCACAGATTATGGTTTTTATTTCATTTTACAAAATGTCCCGACTTTTCTGGAAATGGGGCTTGTACATGTAAAGTACTTGATTACAAGTTTTAATCGCAAACAGTTTACTGTAACTCGAAGAAACAACCAAAGGGATAACAATAAACTAAATTAAACACAGGTGTGAAAAAAAAAAAATCCCCGGCTCCGTCTGGATCTCCAACGAGGTAGGCTCCGGCGCAAGAGATCACATCCCTGGTTCCCTCTCCCAAGCCTCCACCATGGAACATCATGCTGGCTGTGGCCAGGGTCATTACCTGAACCCATCTGCTCCTGGCTCCTGGCTCCTGCCTCCATCCACTCCCACATGGACTGTTGTTTTTCCCCCTGACTGTGTTTGTTCCTGTCCTGTCCTCCTCCACCCCTCCCCCCTCCGATGGACCTTGTACGGGGCAAGGACTCACCTTTCCAGAGAGAGAGGGGGGGGGGGGGGGGGGCATTATGTCAGGATTATGTTCTGTTTAGTGTGTTTGTTTCTTTAATTCTAAGTTGACCTAGTTTCCCAGTCTGTGTCAGTTTTATTCTGTTCACTTGGTGTTCGATAATTATCTCATAAGTTCCCTCGTTTAGTCAGATATATATATTCCCTGTTTTGTTCAGTCCTTTTCCTTGGCTTTTGGATTTATTGGATTGAAGAGTGTTTTTGCTGATCTCCTTCGTCTTTGTGCGCTTTATACAGCCAGCCGTGCCGTGACAGTAGGAATGTTGTATGTAGTATACATCAGTCATAACAGACTGTGGGCTCACCGCGCAGCTGTAAAGAGGCTGAAAAGAGTTATCGCTGTGAATTAAAGAGGTGACCTCCATTCTTTTTTACCCTTTATATTTAATCTATCTCTGATGCTTAGTTCCCACTTTTATGTGATTGCATTTAGTAGGATCTATTATTAGGCATACACTTTAGCTGCTGAGGCGCTTAGCTTTAGCACTTGTTCTTGTTCAAGATTTGATTAAATGGGCAATACTGGAGAAAGGGCAGTGAAAGTAAATACATTCAGACTGAGTGGACTTGAAATGGGTTGCTGTCATTGTTTGAAGAGCGTGACATAGTGACGCACAACTCCAGCCTCCCTCCTTCAGGCAGCAGTTTTTCATTTCCCATCTCCCAGGCCAAACAGACTCGACTGGGCTTTGTGTCTGAGCATCTTTCCAAGCATTCTTTTTTATAAATAATCCCGGGAAAATGGATCTTCCCTTCCCTCTGCTTTGTACTCTATGACACCATTCAAGGCCCTTTTTTAAGGCTCAGTTTGATGATATAGAAATGGCACGTTCCAGCTCCCCCTAATCTTCAGCTAGAGGGCATTTCCACGGTTTACTCATATTGTGCATTGACACTTTCTTATTACCTACACGAAACTGAATTTGCAATCCATTTGACTTCTGTAATGAGATGCATTACTGACCAAAACAGTAATTTCAAAGAGATATAACATCCCTATATGTATTGACACAATGACCTCTAGATGCATGCAAATATGTACTGTATATATGTATTTATACACTGTGAATCTATTTGTATGTATGCCAGTCTGTTCAAAGTTTTTTGTGTATACAAACAGTCTAGCGTTTTCTTCATCCCCTTACGTTAGTTGTTATGGATACCAGTGAAAAAAGCTCATGCCTGTGCTGAGAGGCACACTGCCTCGTGTCGGTAGCAGTAAAGTGATGCATTTCCCTCATCAGTCTAATTAAACTAAGTGGCAGTCCTCTGAATACGGCTGTCTAGTGACATTGTTATGGTCTTTGCTTTCTGGTGGGGATTGATAGAGTGGATTCCAGTAAAGGATGCGTATAAGCCAGTCAAGCGAGCAACACAGGACATACTGCACCTGGGAGACATTCCTGTGACATGGTGACCTCTATATGGTGTCTGCTATACAATGACACCCAGACTGCGTCTGCTCACTGAGCAATTAAGTGAAGAAACAACACAATAGATTTTCCTCATGGCAATAAAATAAAGGACTGCCATGATTTCTCCAAGGATGCAATCGAGGCAGTGCAGTACATGTCAGAAAGAGGGAAATAAAGCAAAACAATTAGTGCACAATTTGAAATTAAATAGTGTGTAAAGGCCAATTCACACTGCACCGACAGATGCTGACCAACGGCAACAGACACTATGGGCCCTATTTTAACGATCTGAAACGCAAGTGTCAAAGCGCAAAGCGCAAGTAACTTTGTGGGCGGATCCCGGCGCTGTTGCTATTTTCCCGGCGGGATAAATGCCTCTTGCGCCCGGCGCAAATCTAAAAGGGGTTGGTCTGAAGTAGCTTCATTCACAAACACAGAGAAGTGACATTGGGGATGATGGGAGAAACCAACCCAAATTAGCTTCGGTTAAACAGGCGTATAATTTGGGTAAATGTGTAGCCTAATCTAGATTTTTTTTTTTTTAATCTAGATAGATCTTTTTCACATCTTCACGGACACAACAATGATTTCCCTCGTGTGTTAATATTTTTCCTTGAATTAATGTATGATTAGCAAAAATGAAAACTGCTGCATCTGTTTATAATTATTAGAGAATCAAAGTATATGTGCGCTAACACACTACATTATGGCCAAGCACGCGCCCTTAAAATACCATATCACTAACGCGCAACGCGCCACTGTCTTTAGACTGTTTTTTTCCTGGTCAGTGGCGCAATTGTTTTCTAAAACTGGAAAATAGCTCCAGGGAAGTTTTGCGCCGGAACACGCCTCCTCTTTTCGCTGAACCGCCCCCGCGAGCGCAAGTTTATTCCCTAATTTACCGACGTGCGTCTGTGGAGGGAAAAGTCCGCTGTGCGCGGGTGCAAAATAGGAATAATACATGTGTCGGTGTTCAAAGTCAATTTCGCTGGGTGCAAGATAGGGCCCATTGTTGGTCTGTTAGCACTGTCTGCATCTGCTGCCATTGGTCTGTGCTTGTTTTCGCTAATTGAAGATGTTTAATCGACATTTGTCGGGTCGTGGAATGCCTGAGAAGTGAGGCACTGTAATTTGGCGATTGTCCGCGTTGGTTGGCGTCTGTCGGTGCAGTGTGTCTTTTGCCTTTCTCGAGCTCATTGTATTCTCAATGAAAAGTCATGTGAGATGTTATAAGTGTTATAATTGGCTGATTACCCTGTCAATCAATGGAAAAATCACCGCCTATCATATTGCGATTTTGCACAACAGGTTTGGGAATTCTGTGGGAGTTCAAAAGATTTTCCTTTTCTTTTTTTTCCGCACAGGTTCAAGTTGTTTGCGTTGACCAACATAAATCTGCTTGGTTTGAAAGTGACTTCTTTATACAATGCAGATTGCTTCAAAGCAGCTTTACAGTGATATACGGGAAAGTAATGATTCAATGACACAAACAGCGTTCAATTCTGTTGTAAATACCCTCTAAAGAAGAAACAGTGTCATTATCTGAAGTCAGTTGAGTGTTGATTCAGTTTGGTTCAATGACTGTGTGAAATTCATCAATTCTGAAATGAGTTCAATTCAGCTATAAGAGGGCACGTATACAGAAGACAATAGTCTCATTATTCACTTTGAAGAAGAATCAACTATGATGCAGCTCTGCAGAAGACACTACTGTCATCATCCAGCTCAATCCAGTTCAAGTTTTGTTCTCATCCAATGTCAGTGCAGTCAAATCAATAATATTACTTTCTTGACTCGACTCCCTAACCATTTGACTTGCAGTTGTAATAAATCACAACACTTCATAAGCAAAGTTTCTTATTTTATAGGCTTTCTTCTGGCCGGTGGTTATGAGGCTTGAATGTTGACTCTTGTCTGTGTTTAATCCATTTCATTTTCATGGTTGGTTAAGATTGTATGAGCCTTTCTCGGATAATGGCCAACAACTCATCCACATCCCTGTTTGTGCCCTCATCCTCACCTTTGCTTGTCATTAACGGATAAAGCAAATGGCAGCATTTCAAGTGAAAATGTCGAGTCATCACATAGGAGTGATGAAGATGTAATCCCGCTACCTAATATAACACATCTCCCTTAATTTCAAGGCAATGTTCTTTTGATTGAGTCACATCAAATGCAGACAGATGAGATGAAAAACGTTGGACAAATGAAATGGCATTACTAATGAGGCAAGATGTGGGAAGAGCTAATGCAATCTCTCCATTTATTACTCTGCAGAGAACTGCCATGGGAAATCATAACACCTTCCGCCTGCCATGCTTGCGGTGAGCTCTAGCATTGTTCCATAATGTTCAGCATGATAAAAGGTACAGTATGCCTAAGTTATGTACAAGTTAGAGTTAGTGCAAAGTGGACTATCAAAATAAAGTGTAGCCAAAAATGGTGTTACCTGAAAATAAAATATAAAAAATGCATACTTTAACAAAAATTACTATTGTACCACAGTGTATTTCGTATACCAAAAGTTGACATGACATGAAAATCAGGTAAAAAACGCTTCTGCTTCCGGGCTCTCCTACAGCAGGATTTGTGTTGGTAGGTTTGAAGAGCTTGAACACTCCATGTCCCAGCGGGGGAGCCACACACACACACACACACAAAAAAAAAACCTGTCAAGCCTTGTACTGCTTCTCTATCAGGCTACTGTCACCTGTGAATATTATGTTTTCCTTGAACAAGCCCAGGAATTAAATCACAAAATGGTTTTAAGCTTTATAATAATGCAGACAGTTTAAGAAATTGTAACTACTAATTGAAAATAGTTGTTGAATTAGTTTTATGATTTAATGATTAATCAAATAATTGCAATTCATTTTATGATTATATTTATAATTTATAAACATTATTGTGACTGGCGAGTAAATCATGGAAAGTGGAATTATAAGTCAATCTAAAATCATATAAGCTTCCAGTCCACAGCTATCCACGTAGGGGCCATCAACACAGGATGTGTTCTCTCATTATGTCTGCACTATTTTTAATTGGTCTATGTACGCATGTAGATTAACATCTTTGGCTGTTGTTTTTTTGTTTTGTTTTTTTTCTTCACTTGAGCGTTTTATCTGTTTTTTCCCCCTCCATATACTTTGAAAAAAATGTCTTGAAACCTCTGCGTTCTCTGTTTGTTATTAAAATTGTTTATTCCTGACCACTCCTCGAAATTCTCTTACTCAGTCTAATGAGCAATGCTTTTGAGAAGACTTTTGAAAGTTTGACCTCGGCCCTCCGCCGAGGTTAAGAACATTACAATTTCTAAAATATAATGAAGCATTTATTTATTTTTCCACAGAAAGAGAGAGAAATTAATTGCTAATGTTTTATTTGCAACCATTCTAGTCAGCTGTGAGGGTAGTATTGACCGGGGCAGGTCAAATAGCTCCTCAAGTCTCAAACTGTTTTTATATCAGATGAATCAATACTTTGACAAAGCATAAGATAACATGACGCAAGACCTTCTTATATAATGCAGTTTCTTGCTTAAGTTAAAGTCCTCATGTAGTCAATCATTTTATACATTGAAACTCTTTATCTTTGATCACCAAAATTACATAGGCCTATGTAAAAGTTGTATCTTTGATCACCAAAATTACATAGGCCTATGTAAAAGTTTTTTCCTTGAAAAAAAAAAACTTCATGCCTTAAAATAGCTTAAATATAACTCTACACCCTTGTCTCATTTAGTATACGCGGTTCTATGAATATGTAAAATAGCCCCACCTCTACTCACTCACTCAGCTCAGAGATCCACTGGTTGACGATCACACGTTGATCTGATTGGTCAAGGTAGTTTGTGACGTCAGAAACACCAGCGATTTCAAACCGTGTTTTTGAGACTGTCTTTGGTTCACTGCAGTTTTTACAGCAAAAATGTCACTTTTTTCGTTCGCCTCTATGGTGATTAGATATTTACCCGGCAGGTATTTTTAGTACCGCGCCTAAACAAAATGTCACAGGAACGTACATTTTTGTGAAATCAACTTCAAATTTGGAACACATCTTGGTTAGATATATGGCTTTGATTTTATAGTAAAATAAATTTGGTAAAGTATATATTTTATATAAAATAAAAAATGTTTAGAGCAGTACATTTGATTTACAGTAAACTTCCATAACTTTTTCAAACTTTCATGTTTTGTAGTGCTTTCACTTTAGCAATAATCGCTGTCTTCTTTAAACCAAACATACGTCTATATTCCAAAGCATTTTAGAATTACAACCATTTAAATTTGGAAAGTAAATTTTTCATGTCTATTCTCCAAAAGGGGGGTGACAGTTCAAAGAACAAAAAAAACAAAAAAACAATACATTTTGTAGCTTTAACAAGGATTGATCTAATTAATTTAATTTTACTTTATTTCATTTATAACCGACAGTGAAGATTATAAATGATTGCTCGATTTATGTACCTGCATTATTGTCGAATTGAGAACTGTAAAGATTTTGGACCAAACTATATACGTTGTTGCATAATGAGAATGACCTCCATCTCTACATGCTGCCAACACAACTTCAGTCTGACATCTCAGGGCCATTCTCACATTTCTCTAACTTTTCATCTCTTTATTTCAACTTGGAAGTAATAATGGGTAACAAAAGTAGCAAGTGCAGAGAGGTTAAAGATCACTTCTTTCTTCAGCTAGAAGTTAACATTAAAGGAATTGTCACGGGGTGACAAAAACCTGAACGGGACCAAGATCCTGGTGAATGCACTGCGAATTTGTTGCCATGGCAGCGAGGCCAATTGCCTGAGTGACAGCAGGTGTGGGGCAATTACAGGGAACGCTGTGAGAGGGACACATATTGAGATGGGGCTTTAAAAACAGAGAGAAAACAGACTGTGAGCGTGGTTCTCCTCCCGTGTGATACTGTGCTCGGTGGCGGGTTGGTCTTTTTTTTTATTGAGGCTGGGCTGTGGAACGGGTTAAGATTGAAGCTGAGTAGTAGGAAGAAAAGGGTGAAGGATTTGTCAGCGAAAACCTAAGGAATATCGTCAGCAGTGGGAAGGACGCAAAGTGATGAGTATTGGATCGGTTGTTTATTTGCACTAACACTGAAGTGGTGTTGAGAGTTTGGAAAGAGCGAAGTCAAGCCCTGGCCAAAGACGAGATCCGATCTGGTGGGAGAAAGACCGGTGGGTGAGTGCTGGCCCGAATGCACGGTGTACGAGTGGAGATGCAGTGCCTGAAGTGACGATTCACACGGTTTGTGCTGTGAAGTGAAATTATTGTGTGGAGAAGTAATAGAAGTCTGCCGTGCACTCTCCTCCTACAGTCTTCCACCCGCTGTCTCTAAAGAAGGGTCTTGATAAAGCAAGCGCCCAACTTTCTGCGTTGAGAAGACCCGGCTCCGTTAATGCTGAGTGCTTCATATATTGTTGAACTGTTAGAACCGTGCTGTGTTTGTTCCAGTGCCCAGCGGAGCGTTGTGCTCCAAGTGTCCTCCCCGTCTGGTGGTCTCCACATGCCTCTTTGAAGCCTCTGTCCTGTCCAGAAAAGAAGGTAATTCAGCTGAATGTTACATAAACCGTTGAATAGTTAAAGTCCTGCTGTATTATTCCAGTGCACAGCCAAAGTGGAGCGTTCCGCTCCAAGCGTCCTCCCCGTCTGGTGGTCCTCATACGCCTCCTTGAAGCCTTGCCCTGTTCCGAAGAAAAGGTATTTCAGTTGAAAGTTACATATACTGTTGAACAGCCAAACCTTACTGTACCGTTCCAGTGCTCAGCCAAAGTGGAGCGTTCCGTTCCAAGCGTCCTCCCCGTCTGGTGGTCTCCATACGTCTCCTTGAAGCCTTTCAGAAGAAGAGAAGGTATTTGAGTCGAAAGTTACAGATACTGTTGAACAGCCAAACCTTACTGTACCGTTCCAGTGCTCAGCCAAAGTGGAGCGTTCCGTTCCAAGCGTCCTCCCCGTCTGGTGGTCTCCATACGTCTCCTTGAAGCCTGTTCAGAAGAAGAGAAGGTATTTGAGTCGAAAGTTACAGATACTGTTGAACAGCCAAACCTTACTGTACTGTTCCAGTGCTCAGCCAAGTGGGGCGTTTCGCTTAGTGTCCTCCCCGTCTGGTGTCTCCACACGTCCTCCATTGGAAGCATCTGCCCGAATCGGAAAGAAGGTACCTCAGCTGAGTGTTCATATACTGTCGAACAGTTAAACCTTGCCATATCGTTCCAGTGACTCGTTCGCCCCCACACTTGCATACCTACCTGGTTCCAGTCTGAATGGGGTTCGTATGACCCCGACCCCCGCTTGAGTCCCGTGGAGAAGTACTTACCTATTGACCTACCTGGACGGCGTGAGGATTTCCCCTGATCCCCCTTCAACGACCCCCTGGCCCGCTACGATCGTTCCTCCCCTCCCGTCCCAGGAGGTCCAGAGACGCCCGAACTGCCCTGGCGGCAAGAAGAAGATTTTAATTAGGACTTATCCAATTTACCAATTTTAATATAATAAAATGCTGTCATTATTTTATTCCCTTGTCTGTCTGGTCCTTGACACGTTCCTCGAGGTGGTTCCCAGTTTCCAGGGGTGGGTGCAGTCTGGCTTGGCCCGCCCCGACCTGTGACCGAATCATTCACACGGAATGAAAATTCCAACCCAGGCTCATTGGAAAAATGTGCCTGTAGCGACATTTCTGCAATCAAGATTTTGCATTGATTCTTGCACATTTCACAACACCTTCAAAGTGAAATGTGTAGTGAGTTGTGCAAAAAAAAATAAGCTGATTTAGTTTTATCCGAAACAGATGAATATGAATCAGGCCACGGTTTATATGCTGGTTGCATTTGCGTGCTAAATTGTATTGAATGTGCACCTGTAGTGTAATTAAAACCTTAAAAGTATTTAATAAAAATAAATAAATTGGTACATGCAGATAATGAGTTAAATAAAAGGCCACTTGAATTAGAGTACATTTTTATGACTGTTTCTTAACTCTTAACATACAAAGTATTGGCTACTTTTAAAAAGTGCACTTTTTAAATCATGTTTTGTAAAGCTTTAAAATAGTACACTTGTTTTGAATTGTTTACTAAGATGCTAATTAAAGCATATGTAATAATTTTGACTAGTGTGTTATTTGATATTACAGTTGGAGGTGATATTTAAATGTACTAAATTGTAACTTCATCATTACAAATATGTAATTACGAATATAGTTGAAATGCAAATTTCAATTGAAATACACCCAAAATTCGGACACTTCAAAACGTTCATAAAGAGATTGTAATATGAATCAAGCATATTCTGTATGTTTGCTGATAGCCCTAAATATATCAGTATATGCACACCACTTCCTTATTTGCTTGATGGAGAACAAGCGGCTCCGTGGAACTGGCAGATGTAGGCCTGCCTGCCTGTCAGAAGTCCTGATGAATTATGTAGAGGACTATGCTAGCCAAGGTTGAGAGATAGATGGCCTCAGTGGACTTGACAATCGAGATCCAGCACATGCACTAAACATTCAAGTCCACACCAAGATGTTCCACCGAACCGGGGAGGCTTCGCAATCCCCCGAGACAGTCCAGAAGCCAAGCACAGGCACGTGGAGAGAGATGGAAGAAGATAAAAGAGAAAACGTGTCAGGAGACCACACAGACAGACTCAGGGGAGAATGAAAGAGTCATATCTTACAAAGCAGTCCTCTAGCGTAGGTACATTACTCAATTGATGCCATGTTATCTGCAAGAGAGGGTTGTTTTGCTATTCAGTTCTGTTGGCTGTCACAGTCTAAAAAAATAAAAAATAAAAACTAAGAGGCTTCAACAAATTGCTTTGGCGTATTCAGCTAAGCACTTGTCTGAAGATCTTCTCTCTCATTTTATATACTCAATTGTCTTGGGCTCTCAGTTTCACCTTTCGAGTATACAACTGTACAGTATGTTGCTTTTTGTTTCTGTAATATGTTATGTCACATATTCTTATATAACAAGTATATTTTTGTGTTGTCCTATAAGGTAATTTCCAACTATATCAAAGTAACAATCCACAGGCAATGTTAGACCCTATTAGGAGGCTTTTTCTTTTTCTTTTTTTTTACCTCATGTCCCCTTCAAATCTGTGATTATGTGATCTCTCTTCACATTTTCTCCAACAGTGCCTGCAGTAATCTGTCTGTGGTAATGTCACTCTGGGTCCTCCCTGTAATACTAAAGCATTTAAAATGATCATTGCCTCTAGTCAGACGGCAGGGCTTGAAATGTTCAGCCTGGAGCGCTACCCAACGCACAAATCCAAATACGACACCACTGCTGATATACCGACAAAAATACAGAATTGTAATTGGTTTATTTTTAAATTGCCAGTGGGAAAAGAGTCACGACCTGCCACTCATAGAGCCAGAAATAATTATCTGAGATTTACTACTTTAAGATATCTGTGGCTACCATTTGGACGTTTACAAATTATAAATCTATAAGATAAGTGTATTAAAGTGAGAAATATTCTTGGACTGTGTTAGGTTCTTGATTCCTGGATTTTAGCATGACTATCAGCTATTGTGTCATTTCGTTCTGAATCTGTGTTCTGCTCTGTTGTGGGAAGTGTTTGTATGTATTTTGTCCAGGGAAGACTGATTGGTTCCTGCAGCCTGATTGTTACATTGGCCAGCTGACTTCCTGGTGTTCCATAAAATATCCTTATAACTTAGATAACTTAGGGAGTCATATTCCCTTCCATTCTCTTCCCATCCTTTCCCTTCCATTCCCATCCAATTCCTTCCCCCTTCCCTTCCCTTCCCTTCCGTTCCTTCCATTCCCTCCCCATCCCTTCCTTTCCCATCCCATCCTTTAATTTCCTTTCCTTTCCCTTCCCTTCCCTTCCCTTCCCTTCCCTTCCCTTCCCTTCCTTTCCTTTCCTTTCCCTTCCCTTCCCATCCCTTCATTTCCCATCCCATCCCTTCCCCTTCCATTTCCTTTCCCATCCCATCCCTTCCCTTCCTTTCCCTTCCTTTCCTTTCCTTTCCTTTCCTTTCCCATCCTTTCCTTTACTTTACTTTACTTTACTTTACTTTCCCTTCCCTTTCCTTTCCTTTCCCTTCCCTTCCCTTCCCTTCCCTTCCCATCCCTTCATTTCCCATCCCATCCCTTCCCCTTCCATTTCCTTTCCCATCCCATCCCTTCCCTTCCTTTCCCTTCCTTTCCTTTCCTTTCCTTTCCCATCCTTTCCTTTCCTTTCCTTTCCTTTACTTTACTTTACTTTACTTTACTTTACTTTACTTTCCCTTCCCTTCCCTTCCCTTCCCTTCCCTTCCCATCCCATCCCATCCTTTCCTTTCCTTTCCTTTCCTTTCCTTTCCTTTCCTTTCCCTTCCCTTCCCTTCCCATCCCTTCCATTTCATTTCATTTCATTTCCTTTCCTTTCCTTTCCCATCCCATCCCTTCCCTTCCCCTTCCCTTCCCTTCCCTTCCCTTCCCTTCCCATTCCCTTCCCCTTCCCCTTCCCCTTCCCCTTCCATTTCATTTAATTTCCCATCCCATCCCATCCGTTCCCTTCCCTTCCCTTATATATATATATATATATAGATATAGATAGATAGATAGATAGCTTAGATAAAGCTATACATCTATCTAATTTATCTAATTGACAAATTTAGTTTTTCTTATCTCTTGCTTTTAATTGTCAAAGAAATAAATTACACTGCTGAACAACCACCAATTTGTATACAATCTTTCCCTATATTTTCATTATTACAATTATATGATTGGTTTAGGGATTTTATACAATGTAAAAAACATTTGTCAGTATAAAGCAGAAAATATATGTTATAGTTTCTATACTGTAATAAACGCTATGTCAATTACCACTGCATTATTCATATCCTCTTTTTTTTTTTTTATGAAATTACCCCAAGATGGCTTGAAAAACTAACACAGTCTCACCCCAAAACGTCACATACTGACGGGTCTTGACCATACGGCAACATACGACGAAAGGGGTACCCTTTAACGTCCATGTGTGACGATTCGGGTATGGTTGGGTTTAGGTATGTGTTAGGGTACCGCTAGGAGGCGCTGCTGGTGCGCTTATGTCTGCGTCTCATATTGACGTTATAGGGGTACCCTTTTCGTCGTATGTTGACGTATGGTCAAGACCCGTCAGTATATGACGTTTTGGGGTGAGACCGGGCTGGAAAAACACATACATCTGATTGTATTGTCACAATCAGATGAAGGTATCTCAGGAGACAGGAAGTAAAGCTAAAACATTTGATTTGGATGTGCCTTGTTTGATGCTTTCCTACCTTGGAATGCGTCCTCCGAAGGCAGCATTTTTAAGCTTTCGGACGCAGCCCATATAAGGGGGTTCCTGGAACATAGGTTATTACTTCTATGAGTTCATTTTTGACTTTCTGTGAGAGAGTGCCCCCTGGCTTCCATTATAAATAAAACATACATTACATGAGAGAATTGCGCTCCATAATGTCCATTGCCTCTTTTGGATTAGAAGAAGTTCACAAATATCTATCTAGAGACTATCTTTTCTTTTTTTTAATTGAAATCTAGATTTATTCTCATTGGCCCATGAAACCCTTGAACACGGTTATCCGCAAAATGCAGGGGACGAATTGACGTTTTATTAAAAGTGCCCAGCGTATTCTACGCCCATGGATAAAAAGAATGATTGATTGATTGATACATTTTCAGGCTTCATTGATAATCACACAAAGTCCACATTAACAATCTTACATAGTTATATTTGTATTAGAGCAGCCTCTATTAATGCGTTTTGTTAATCTCTCTGATATTTCTAAGGAGCTCAGCAAGCAGTACAAGAACAAGGCTGAGGACCTCATCCGTCAACTCTAGCCGCTGCTCCATTACAATGTTTAATTAAGGTCATTAATCCTGCTTATTTTTCATGAATTTCTCATTCGTTCCATCACAAACCCAGCCTAACTTCGCTGCGGGCTCACACAGTTGTCTGGGGCGACATCCCTGTTAATTACAGTGAGTACTGTTTAAAACAGTCGGTTTCATTATAAAAAAAATGCTGTAAATGAAGTCTTAGACATCACAGAGAGAACTCCTTGAGGTACCCTTGTGGCTCAGCACTGAAATCTGCTAATTGCTAACGTGGTTGCAAGCAAAAAAAGAGTTGCACTCTGTCGAGATAGCTCCTGGGGTCGCTTCACGGCTCTCTAGCGGCTTTATGTATGCAAGAGGCAGCTTTTGCAGACGTCCCTGCAGGGTCTTGTGTGCCGCTCAGCCTGGCCCCAGGTCTCTGAATGAAAACGTAAAGGCTTCTCTAATTATTGATCAAAAGTCTGCCTCCAAGCCTGCAGACCCTTGATAAGTCTTTCTGACGTTTGCAGGGTTTGAGTCGAGTATTCTGCGGCAACACCTTAAGAGACCTTCATTCAAAGAAGAATAAATGATGGATATTTCAATTGTGCCTTTGTTGGTTTGTTCCTGTTGTGTCTTTGACATGGAGATTACTTGGCCATATTTTCACTCGGAAATTTCAGATTCATATTAAAATGCCTGTCAGCGGACAATCAAATCAGGGTCAGACTGACTAAATATGTCTTTAATGGGATATGTAGGGCATAAAGCTACTGATGTAAAAAAGAAGGTCTGTTTCTTGTGAGCCATGAATACACATTTAAAAGATGAATAAATATCAAAAGTTTCCCCACAGTTTGCCAAACCCATCCCATCCCCAAACCCTGCTGTAAACATGTCAACTTACCATAGCAACTTAGCAATACAAATATATTTATATTGTTATTTTTTTAACAATTGTATAGATATATTTAGATCCCTTAACCCTATTCCTAAATGTAAACACAACCCACTTTTCAACAAATAAAAAAAACATGTATTATATTAAACAATTATATATACAGTATATACTGTATTTAGTCACCAATCCCTCTACTATCTCTAAAACTAACCCTAACCATTTCTTAAAGTCCCCCTGTTGTCAATAATAGTATCCCTTAAAACTTATCTTTGAACACCAAAATTACATATTTTTATGTTTTTTCCTTGAAAAAAAAAACCTTCATGCCTTAAAATAGCTTGAATAGTACTCTACACCCTTACCTCATTTAGTACGCGGTTCTATGAATATGTAAATTAGCCCTGCCTCCACTCACTCACACCAGCTCAGAGATCCACTCGGTGACGATCACACGTTGATCTGATTGGTTACAAGGTAGTTTGTGACGTCAGAAACACTAGCGATTTCAAACCGTGTTTTTGAGACTGTCTTTGGTTCACTGCAGTTTTAAAGAGAAAATACTCAGCAATGGTGTTGACTTATGAATTTGCACATGGTTTGTCTTAAAGCATATTAAAAACACCACACAGACATATAAACCACAGGGAGACCTTTAATGTTAATAGTTTTAAAGTTAACTAAACAATATGTGTGATACCATGAGTTTAATGAGAAAACGTGCTTACCCAATATAGAAGCTACTGAAATAGTCCAGTATTTTAATTAACTCAACTCAATTTCTTTGTTTATACTTTTATTCCATATTAAAAAGAAAAATCTGGAGAAGAAGGTATTACATCTACTTCACCATAAATGACTGGATAAGCAGTACAGTGAATGACATCCAACCCAAAATGACAGCAGTTTCGTTCTGAAAGCTCTTCTTTCTTCTACCGTCAAAGATCTAATTTTCTCTGACAACGACATATCTCACAGTTATCCGTTTATAATGCTTCGGCTGATCTCACCCGCTGCTGACGATTGTGCCCTTTGAGTTCTCCTCGGCCTTGAGTAGCAGAGAGTTTTCAAGTGCTCTACCCATTCCTTACGCTGTGCTTTGTATTCACAACATGCTTTCATTGTGCTCAGATGAGATTCAGAGGATAATACAGGTCATTTTCTAGCTGAGTGCTTCACCAGAAGGAAACACCATTCTCTAAAAATACTCAATTGTACAGTCTGAGTTAGTAAAACAGATAAATAGCATTATACTGTACATGAGTTAAAGGAAATTCAATTTTGGTATGTTTTAGCTTACCTGAAGTGCATCCAAGATGTAGGTGTCTTTGTCTCTGCAGTAGTTTCAATTTTGATATTTTTAGGTCAAACCGATCTTGTCTGTCAGTCATATAATGCAGGTATATAGGTACTGTCTCCAAAAGCATGCAGAGATGTCTCTAATAGCATGCAGAGAAAAGTCCAAATTAAAAAATTCCCCATCGTAAGTGCACATTGATGGCCTAAGACACGAAACAAGCGGTTTGTGTGATAAAACGAAGAGTATTTATATCGTTTTTATCTCTTTTACACAACGACGTCCAAGTGATATGTTTACTTAGTCTGCGCAAGCACCGCAAGGCTCCGGAAGTGATCTCTCGCGCCCGTGTACGTCACTCATTGTTTACACCAGAACCTATGCACAGAAAAGAGATTGTAGGTAGGACGGCTAATAGAAATGGGACTAGTTTGCGCTTATCCGGGATGTTTAAACCGATGTAAAAAAATACATTTACGTAAGCTCGCACGAACTCATCCGGGAAACCACTTCCGGAGCATTCCGGCACTTTACGCCGCTTACGTGGACTAAGTAAACAGATCACTTGGACGTCGTTAAAAGAGATAAAAACGATATAAATACTCTTCGTTTTATCACACAAACCGCTTGTTTCGTGTCTAAGGGCATCAATGTGCACTTACGATGGGGAATTTTTTATTTTGGACTTTTCTCTGCATGCTATTAGAGACATCTCTGCATCTCTGCATGCTTTTGGAGACGGTACCTATATACCTGCATTATATGACTGACAGACAAGAACGGTTTGACCTAAAAATATCAAAATTGAAACTACTGCAGACAGTGCAGAGACAAAGACACCTACATCTTGGGTGCACTCAGGGGCGCAACTACCCAGTGTCAGAGGGGTATGCAGCAACAAATTAGGCGCCCCCCCACCCCCCAAACAAACAACAACAACAACAAAAAAAAAAGTGTCCAATGTAATGAGTGAGGAACGAGTGAGAGTTAACATATAAAATAAGTAGAAAATTGCTATTTGTTAATAAAATTGAACTTTGTCCCTCTAGGGGGGTTCGGGGGCATGCCCCGAAAATTTTGTGCTTTTTAATGTTAAATTCATCAATCTGATTCACTTTGAGAGTTCAAAATTAAAAGCTCCAACCCATATTCAGTGTGCAAATTAAACAAAGAAAAATGCAAACCTCTTTTAGTTACAGTGTCTGTCTACATTACACTATATAATTATAGTTATAATATTAATCCCTTGATAGTAATAGCCATATATTGTAAAACAAATGCACTGAAAAATAAAGGAAACTTTCATAATTAGTTTTGTACTAATTTCTATACTTCACAATAAAGATGTGATTGGGTCAGCCCAGTGTCAATCAAGGAAAGAACCAATGGGCCGCTGATCTACGTGTTTCATGAAAAATGTCAGAAAAAAAACCTAACACTGACTTTTTTTTTGACCAATGGATTACACCGGCACTAACCCAGCATCGCCAATTAATAAAAATAAAAAAATTAAAAGCAGCTTCGAGTTTTATGGACTGTTAAGAAAAAGAAAAAAGAAAAGTAGGCCTATTATAGATGTATCGGCCCAAAAAGGACCGGGAATCTCCCGGTAGCCCCGATGGCCAGTAGGCTATGCGTGGACGTCACACTTTAAATCCTACCTGTTGCCTTTCACCATCTACTTATTTAGCTGCTGTCTCATCAATTGACATGCCATCTCCCTTTTCAGTCTTTCTTTTTCTATCTTTAGCCCCGACAGCTTTTTTACTTTATCAATCTTTATCGACGACAACTCTACTCGTTCCTGCTCGCTCAGCGCTCACAGCGCCCCCGCCCGCTCGCGATATTATCCCCCCTCTTCTATGTCAAAATTCTATGATGGAATCTTATGAGGGCGCCTACTCTAGCCAGTTAGTCCTCTAGAGGGTTATATAACATTGAGGAAATGCAGACATTATTTAGAAACGCACAACAGCAGCTCACAAATAGAAATTCAAATAAAAAAAAAATAAATAAAAAAAAAAAAATTTACCATCGCATTGGCATCCCCGCTGGTGCTGCGCCCCTATGCGCCGCATATAGCGCATACCCACTTTTTGCGACACTGGGTGCACTTCAGGTAAGCTAAAACATACCAAAATTTAATTTAAAAGTGAACTATCCCTTTAAGTTGAACTACTTTACCTCTAAGCTACATTTTTCATTCTGTAACACAAAACACATGAGACTCCACACTTACACATGCGATTACATACTTACATCTTAGATAGCATTTGGCATTAGCATTTGCTAAGCTAACCATATGGTCCTTGCGTGAGAAGACTTCATGCAATGCAGACCTAAGAGGCCCAACTTATCTTAACATAATTGATTTGCTGTCTATTCCGTGGAACATACTTTTGTCCTATGAATCTAGGTCAAGCGTGCCACACGAGTCCTGAAAAAAGTGAAGCCAAAGCGTCTCAATCGCCCCCTGGTGTATAGTATAGTTCATAAACCCCGCCCTCTCCATGTAATGGGACATGAGAGAAAATGAAAGCTTTAGCGTAAGTTCTGCCAGGAAGACTCAATCAGCGTGTCACGTATTTCTTCACTTCTAACCAATCATGTGCTAACACTCACAGTATAAAAGATCGGTACTTACATTCGTCTGAGTTCGCAGATGCTGACGCTGCCAATTACCTCCATCCTTCCCAACCACCACCAAGATGGTACCCTCCCCTTCATCCTCCCCACCACCACTGGATGGTCCCTTCCTTTGTCTTCAGGCAGGATATGCAGATTCACTATACGCTCGTTAAATCAATTTATCTCCCGAGTCTTTCTGGTAGAACTATCAAATTACACTTCAAATCCTTTTTTACAAAGATGGTATCTGTCATTTTAGGCATCATGCTGATGTTAGTTCAAGTGTTCGTTCTTTAAATAAGTATAGATTTAGTTAGTTATTTGATACTATAAAAATGGGGGTATGACATCATGCTTGACAGCTGAGATTGACAGCTTCTCTGAGTGAAGGAGTCACTGAGGCACCAACTGACTTTTTTTTTTTGGATCTTGGGGAGGAGGAGATTGGAGCTTTAACTTTAATTTCTTGTTGTTCTCAGTAAACTGTACAAAACCGATTCTGAACAGGACCTTGATATCGCGGCTCCACTTCACGCTCACTACTGCACAGACTCGGGCTCCAAGTTCACTACTGCGCAGATTCAAGACTCAAGATGTCAGTGCCATATTGGGACACTGGCAGCTTCACTCATAGATATGTAGCTACGTAGATGCCACATTCGACCGCTCCAGACACGACGGTGCGCCTGCCATCTTGGAACGGTCAGCGTTCAGCGTCAGTACGAATCAATGATGCCACAACATTGCGTAGCTTCTGGTTGTGATACGCGCAAGATTTTAATTCCAGAAAAATTGGGATAACCTTTTACAGGTGAGAATGTGTTGGTTTGTGATTTTAACTTAATATTACATGTTTTTACTATGGTAATTGGTCATTTTAATGTTTTTACTTTTATATGGTGACTTTGTAATGTCAGCTGATGCCTTAATCTTGTTGAATTGTGTTAGTTAAGCAAAATCATCTGCTGAGGTCTATTTCACATAGTTATTATATTCATACATGCGTCTAACTACGGTTCAACGCGATCTCGAATGTTTATGGACCACTCCATCTATTTATATATATATATATCTATGGCTTCACTGGAAGAGAGTGAAGGTGTGTCATCCATCTTTTTTTTACAGTCTTAGATCTAGGTAGGCAGCACCACATGTGTTGAAACAGTATGCGTTTGACAGAGAAGACATAGTTTAATTAATTGGATCCTCCATGTTCTCGCAAATTGCCACACAATTTGCATTCCAGCAGGTTCTTGCATATGCTCTCAGAGGTGACAAAAGCTTTGTGTGAATTCTGGCAAGCTTTTCACTAGCTAATGCTAATTTGATTTAACATTTTCCGTTGCTAGGTGACAGCATGTAAATGGCAGGCTATGTCTGACACCAAGAGATGAGTTAACACTATAACATTTTCACAAATGAGGTAGAATAGTATTAATAGATACATCTTGAATGAACTGATAGGCATTTCAGATATCTATATTAATTCTGGACTACATTTTAATATCTTTATCGTTCATTTAATAAATCCAGACTGAGTATTAAGTGGCGAAATAAAAGAATAAAACATCTTGAATATGCCAGTTGCTTTGCCATTTGGTGCAAGTATTTTTGAAGACACATTGGCATAGGGACATGCAGATTGTTGGTTCTAGCACAATAAAAACCCAATAAAACACTCAGTTCTTCATGTGAAAGCAGATCATTTTTATTTTATGGCAACCAGTGCTACTAGAGAGATGGGGAATATCCGCTCCTTTCAGAACAGGTCACTTATGGTCCATAAATAAAAATGTGTAACAAAGATTCATATTTGAAGGAGAATAATATTGGCACACAGTAGGTACTTGTAGTACAAAAAATTACACTTCATTCGTGGTTTTCGTTATTGCATTTGCAATAATGATACTGTCAAAGGAAGGGCTCTCACTGACTGTCTCAGTCATATTCTAGACAGTAACCTTCTACAATCGTCTCACCCCTAAATAATTAGCCACCACTGTGCCCATAAATGAATATGGATGTTGTTTGTCTGATAGAAGGGCACAGCTTGGCCTTTTGACCATTAGCTGGGGCATCATGCCAGAATGTGGGATGGAGTAAAGTACTGTACTCATTCAGACTGCTGTATTTTCTTTACAATTTATGATTTTTGGGCACGGACACCTGTATGACTTGACACAATCGGAATAAATATAATACATCTTATTAAACTTTGTACAAAAAGCCTACAAAGACAAAATCAGTTTGTAAAAGAGATTTGTATTCAGCATGTTTTCAGCAAAGGTCATTGCTAGATTTAGTGCTCTAAAAAAGTGACCTATAAAGCAGAAGGCAACGATAGGCTTTATTTTCTATGGTTTTCATTGGTTGCTATAGTCAGCACGATGCTCCAAGGCTTTCTTACAACGGCTCAGAGCAGCTGCCAGTATATGCAAAGAAAGTTTGGAAAGCTAGAAAATTTTGGCTGGGTTCATGTCCATTATGACATCTAGCCAAGGCATGTATTGACATTGAGCAAAAATGAGTATTCCCAAAAAAGAAATGCATACAAAGATCTCTGAAATTCTATTACATTCAGACCGAGATGTATTCTACAAAAAAAACACACACATTATAATTGGATTCCAAAACATAAATGGGTTTGGTTTGGAGTATGTTTGTGAATGGGATTTCATGCATTTTATTGTATTGTATTGATTGTATTGATTTTTTTCTCTCTTTTTTTTCTTCTGCTTGTTGAAGTCAAATGTGAAATAGTCATCTGCCCATGAGCCATGAGATCAATTGCTCTTTTGAGTGAATGATCCTTTAGTGGTGAAAAAAAGGGAAGAAAAATGCATTTGATTTCATAAAAATGAAAAGCTTGGTGGTGTTCCATTATGGAGAGTGGCTAATACAGGTGATGTCCACTTATCTGAACATGGTAAAGGCCAGCAGGTGGAGGATGGCGAGCTCAGAGACATGCCTTCTTCCTGTCAGACTAGATTTGGCTGTTGTCCATGAGTACCAGGCTTTATTAGATTTCCTGATGACATAAGACTTCACTTTTTCCCAGATTAAATCCCCTCCCCCTTTTGTTAGGAACAAAATGGGACAGTCTTTAACGATTCAGACATGGGTGTAAAATCCAGACTCAGGATGATCTGAAAATTGCTCCAGATGTGTTAAAATAATTGAGGCATTATAGGATCCCTGTCAAAAGAAGGTGTTACAGAGATTTAATGTGAATTACTCATAATACAATTTCTTCATTGTTGGCAATTAACACTAATTTAGAGCAGTTACTTAATTAATTAATTGGGAAAAGAGATTAATATGAAATATGAAATATAAAAAAAATAAACAGACCCTTTTTAGGGTAATGTATTTGAAAGATTATATCCCTTTCGAAGGATCTCTACGCTGCATCTGACGTCAACACTATGGGGAACGCCTCGGTGTGATTCGGTCTGAAGCATGTGTGCAACTATTCCAATAATGATTAGTGCAAAATCAACCCGTGATGCATGACGGTGTACCATGGAATCTATAAAGGATACCCGGAACAAAGCAGTGTTAGCTTCTTTGTCTCCTGTGTCTCCCTCCCCCCACTATATTACGGATGGGGACACACATTATCTGTATGTAAGCTGCATGGGTGTGGAGCTTGCTCGTTCAGCTTTCGAGGGGGCTGACACAGTATGCTCTGATCCGCCTGTCTCTCTTTGATAAGAGTTGCCAGGTTTGCGCCCCTCGTGGTTCGGGTCTGGACGCGACAGCTCAGATCATGGGGGTCGCAGATGGAGCAAACAGAGGAGTTTGAGATGGGCCCAGCCCTTTCTCAGCTCTAACCTGCGGGTTCTAGTGCATTTCTGAGTTCCAGAAGCCCACTCTATGGCTTCTTCAGCCCAATGTAAGCGTTATTCAGCTCCGAGGAGGTCGATATTGTGAGCATCGAGGCAGGAAATTTAGAAGATTTGCCACCTCTATCCTCTGCTTACGAGGAGTTGGTGGAGGTTTTCACTCATGCAGTGGCCAAGTTAAACATTGATTGGTTAGCCGAGAAGTAAAACGCAACCTCCACGTCCATTCTTTCCAGACCTCCACACAAAGGTATCGAGGTCCTGATTTAAGCAGTTTTCCCCCAGCATCTCTAGCCCTATGATCTCCATCTGCGCGTCGATTGTAGGGATGATGGAGCATGGCTATGGGACGATCCCCGGGGTTAAAGAGACATTGGCATGCTATCTCTCCCCTGAGGCTGCATGGTCCCTCAATGCCCTGACCCTGCCCACCAAGCCCTGTAGAACAACATCATCTTTGATGGGCAAGGTTAATATGCCAATGGCTCACCATGGCTATCCTCCAGGCATACCAGGCTGTCCTTCTTAGGGACCTAGATGAAGGCGAGGGTGTTGGGACCAGCGCAATTAAAGAGCTCCAGGCCACCAAGGAGATGGAGCATTGGCCACTCCATGTCAGCATTGGTGGCTACGGAGAGGCTTTTTTGGCTGAAACTTTCAAGGATAAAGGTGAATGATAAATCGTTTCTATTGGATGCTCCGCTGTGTCCTCCTGGCCTCTTCGGGATGCAGTCAGTTTGGTCATCGACAGTTTCCAGAAGGCTAAGCGACAGTCGCGACATTCCAAAGGTTCATCCCTCGCTGCCGGGGAGCAGAGTACATGGATGCCTTCAACGCACCATTAGGCAATGGGTCTTTGGGGAGAACCCTACCTCTTGGACTCAACTTCTGAGAAGTTCCTAACTTTAAAGATGGCTTTTCTGTTGGCGATTGTACCCCTTAAGAGGGTGGGAGATTTGAGAGCCCTGTCACTTGCCTCCTCCTGATTCGCCCTGGGTATGGTCAAGACAATTTTTCACCCTAGACCGGGCTACATCCTTAAAGTTCCAACTAATATAGTTAATTATATGATTTTCCAGGCCTTTCATCCTCCTAGAGCAGACCTGGGCATTGTACGGCCCCCGGGCCACATCAGGCCCTCTGGCTATCCTTGACCGGCCCACGTAATGTAATTGGTAAATAAAAGCTGGAGTCCGTAATTTTTTTTAATTTTCTCAATATATAAAAAATTTGATATTGAGTGTGTACATCATGAATCAATGTTCCAAACCGTGTTTGTGTCTTATCCTGAATCACTATGGTACACCTATAATCAGTGTTTATATTCAGACTATTTTAGGCCGGTCGAGTCGGCACTGTCCCTGAGTGACTCGTCATAGACATGAGAGAAGTAGTTCCGGCTGCAATGTTCTTCCGCAATACGCATGCAGTTCTGTTTAATAACCGCTAGAGTGCCAAAAGTTATGGACTGCTGTCAAGGCAACTGATTTTGTTTATTTTATTTACGTCAGTCACAGTGTGTGTGACATGCACCTTCACTCAACTGTATTCACGCTCATGCAGGACAGCGTTCAAGAAATGCGAGTTTACCGTTAGCCCTTAAATATGTCAGCTAAAAAAAGAAAGTTTTTGTGAATGTTAATTAAATAGTTATATAATTGTGTGTTGTTAATTTAATTAATTTCATTTACTGTTTTTCTTTTTTGAGAGAGATGTAATATATTGGGCAGAACTGAGTTAAGTGTATTGGTCCGGCCCTCTATAACCGCCCCAGTTTCTCATGTGGCCCCTTGGGCAAATTAATTGCCCACCCCTGTCCTAGAGCAAAGAAACAAATGAGACTAAATAGCAGACAAATCAAAGGGAAAAATAAACCGGTTACAAATTATTTTTTTTCTCTGTGCGACACTGTCTGTTCAAGAAGAGCTGAAATGTCATTTACTCATCATTAAAGTAATTTTGACTTACTTATGGCTTATAACATTTGGCACAAAGTTAAAATATTTGTCATACCTGACAAAAAGATGTTCAACACTTTTCCTAGCGGTAAGGATTAAAGGATATCTGAATACTAAAATAAATATAGCTAACATTAGCATACACTAGTACTATAATTTACACAAGATCGCAAACTCCATGAATTATCAGCCAGCGTTATTCTGTCCCTTCAGTTAGACAGAACAAATAAATGTCACATTAGACAAGGACGTTGTAGGTTGTGTTTGAATAATTATATATTTAGCTGAGGTAAATTAAACACAATTCTCTCGTATCCTTGCTCGATGAAGAATGAGACAACACAATGTTAAGTCAAATTTTAAAAGGCTGATTTTCACACTTCAGGGATGTGACGAGTACATATGTCGTCCAGTGGTTGTATAGATACCTTAGCCACAAACTTAAGCAATGGCCCTGCAACTGTGGTTTAATGTCAACATTGTGACAACACTTTAACAACCTTCACCACACAATGTAGTTATAGCAACCTTTTGGCCATGTTGTTAAAACGTTGTTAGAAGGTTGGGTACGCTGTGCCAGCGTTCTGTGTTTGCTGGGTGGTCACACCACATACTCACGGCGACTTCTGAATTGACCTCCTCTTTGTTCAGGAACTCATTATTCCAATTCTGTTTGCCATATGTGACACGTTCTGGCAAAATGAGTCGGAATGCGCACCGGCTAATTACGAGCTACAGACAAAACAAGTGAAATATGGCACAAATTCAAAATTTCATCGATATATGACTGTTTTGTTATGCCTTTGACACAGTTAATAGGCCTCTTTCTTGCAGCCTGACATAATATAATATTGCAAACATAACAGAATGTTGGGCAATGTCTGGCTTCTGACCATCGCCATTGTGCTGCAAAGGGATCGGGGATCTATTTGCAAAACAGCCTAATTTGTACCCGTGCTTGCTGGCAACAAATATGCTAATTTAGTTTGAAGTTGGAAAATAGCATTGGGTTTGGATAAGAAAACAGGGCCAGTTATAATAGATTACATGGTGCATTATGATAGTGTGCCTCACAGCATTTGAGTTGTGCCAATGCACATACCATATGTTGCTACTCAATGATTGTAAATCTTGTTTAAGCTCAGAACCTTAAGCAACCCACTTGGGTAAATATTATGAATCCCATGTCCATGGCCATCAACATGATCCTTGTTTTGTATGCTGGCAAAAACGATTAATCTTAATTTCAAGCCCATTTGATGCGGCCAAATAGATTAAGGCTCATGTTCATTATTATTTCACATAAAATGATGATTTAACCCCCCAAAATTACACAGCTGTACTGAAAACAATACACAGGATAGCAAGAGAATAGCTTTTCGGTGCTTGATCAGAAATTTTTATTTTCTCCTAGAATTAAATAACATCATATAGGTTTAAAACAAAATTACTGGGTTTCCATCCAAACGTGAAGCAAATCTTTTCAAATTTCCCCATAACAAAAAACAAACAAATGCAAATTAGGTGAATTTCCATCAAGTTGTGGGAGAGGATTACATCAGAATTTATTCGGCAACTGTGTTTCCATTCCCCATTATTTGCACAAGTCAAAAACCACCTAAAACGAACTTAAATCGTTTTTTCTCTAAATGTAGCATTTTCATTACTCGTTTCTGGTGTGGTACTTCAAAATGCACTTAAAAACAGGGTGATGGAAACATAGCTAATAAGAGTGAGTAAATAATGACAGCTGCAGTAGTGTCTTTGTGGCCAGTCAGTCATCCACCACTGTTTTCAATTTATCTGGGCTCTGCTTTGGTAAACTCTGTCCTGCTGGTTTATCCTTATCTCTCTTCACCATGCAAAGTCCTTTTTTTGTCATCACATTTTGTCTGTGATGTTATCTATCCATTGTCCAATTGTTTCCCAAAACGTGTGACGAGACACGAGATTGAGTTCACTTGAACGAGACAAGATTTTTACACAGTATTTTTAAGAAATCCTCAATGATGAAATACATGATGCAAAAATAGTCTGCAGGTGCAATGTTTTGACTAATCATCTTCTAATGAATGTCCTTTCAGTTCTACTTTCTGAGTATGAATGATCATATACACTGACAGACAGCAATACTCAAGCACTGTTAAAAAGTTTTGCCACAAACTCAGCTGACTGGCTTCTCTCCTGTATGATTCATGAATCTCTTCAGACCTTAGAACTGTACATGATTTATGAGCTTCTACAACTTTTGACCTCCTAACTGAACTCCTTTCCCCAAATTGATTATAGAAATAAAAATAGTAAAAATGAATAACACAGTTTTCTCTTACCTATTATGCCCCTTTTCACAAGATGTAATATAAGTCTCTGATGTCCCCAGAGTGTGTATATGAAGTTTTAGCTCAAAATACCCCACAGATAATTTTTGACAGCATGTTTAAATCGTCACTTTTTGGGGCTCAGAAAAACACACCGTTTTAGTGTGTCTCCTTTAAATGCTAATGAGCTGCTGGTACACGGCACAGGGGGCGGAGCCTAACCAGCTCGCGCGCAGTGAACAATTTCAACTCACGGAAAGATGATAATATCAAAACAGAAACTCACAGTAACGGTGTTCATTTCGACTCGGACAATAATGCTTAGTGTCAGAGAATATATGCTGTATGGAGTTGGAACAGTATAGTTTAGTTTAATTACGTTATGTGTCATTGATTGTAGCCACTATTAATACATGCCTGCTGTAGGACCACGTCTGAATGATGACACAAAATATACTGATATACTGAGTTTAATAAAGTTTATTGTATGTCACAAAAGATGAAGCGTCAGTTTTACTCCAGCAAATCACTGTAAGAGCTGAGTAAACACAGTATAAGAAGTGTGTAAGTACATAAACAAATTTTGGTAGATTTGGTAGATTCACATTTTCTTCAAAAACAGAATGAACCCACCTCGTCTTCAGCGGCTGGGTCAGATTTCAGGAGTAAATAGAGAGAGCTAACGTTAAGTGAATTAATACATCTAGCCACAACACCTTCAACGCTTGGGAGACATTCTCATTAGTGCAGAAATGGTGGATGTGTACAACTCGCTGAGACCTCGATCAGGGCGGGTCTAAGTTAAAACGGCAGGGGCTGTCAACACTCGTGGGCGGGGCCTGTGGCTGTAGTGACGTCACTAAAGCCGCATTCTGAAAACAGGTTGTTGAGAGACACTGCTTATGATTTATGGGGTTTTAAAAAAAAGGAGTGAGTGGATTTGTATCACTGTAGGGTGGTTGTGTACACACACTGCCAACACACTTTTAAAATGCAGGGTATTGAAATTGCGTTTGTATGCATGCTCGCATTTTACTTTCGCTATCGTGATCGCGCATACTCTGTGAATAGGGAGCGGTGGTGCTAAGTGTGCATTCTAAAAGATAATAAATGTATCGGACACTTAGGGTCCTTTTTTAACAATCTAAGCGCATGGACTAAAGCGCTCAGCGCAAGTGCACTTATGCACTTTTGCTAGTTTAACGATGGGAAAATGGTCTAAAAGGGTTGTCCTTATTCTCTTAATGAGTAATGTGTGTGTGTTTTGGGCATAATGTGCAATACACCAATCAGAGTCTCATCTCCCATTCCCTTTAAAAGCCAGTTCCGCTCACGCCATGGCAGATTCGCTATTTGCATGGTAGAATTTGCAAGCGGAAAGACTGAACATGTCTCCAGAGAGGTAACGGATCTGCTCGTTCGTGGGATTAAAGCGTGCCATCAGACCATCTACGGGACAAGCCGGATTACGCACCATATCTTTATGTACACAATAATAATATTTTACATTGTAATCCTTTTATTTTTATTATTTGGCATGTTTGTGTGCTGCTGCATGTCACTGTGCATGTAATAAGCAGAGTGTACACACGTTGTGGACCCGCCTATAGGCACACATTACTAACACGGTCTTTAAATAACAAAAAATATATTGTGCAATTGACATTAGATCAGGTTAAATTTGCAGTCTATTTCAGTTGCCTCAAAATAGCAACGCCCAAACAATGCGCCTGAACACACCTCGTTTTCAGACCAGCACGCCCTTGGACGCACAAATGGGTGCAAATGCATTCCTACTGGAGACAATGGTGATGGCAGCAGGTAAAATAGTTCCATAATATGTTTAGTTGAAGAGAGAAACTTTGGATGGAGCCCAACCTCCTCTAACAAGACAATAAATGTGCATTTCTAAAAATTTGGGGTATATTATCACCTTATAATTTCAGGGCTAGGGTTAGGTTAGTTGGTTGTTTATTTTTACAGCTAGAACATGATGGCTGCACAAATAGATTTTTAAATGCCTATGCTAATGAAGGAGAAAACAAAGGCTGACTTCAGAATAAAAGAAATTGTACTAGCACACTATTCAGAATTCAGCTCAATATGTGCTTTTGTGTATGTTCAAAAAATGTGGAAAGAAGAAAAATATAATAATAATTGTAAGAACCAATAATCACGCATTGCATAGACTCCCACTTATGCAAGTCTGGAGAATCATGACTGTTAATGAAGAGGGAGGGATTATCATTAATCAGCCAAAGTCTGAATGGTACAAAAATACCAAAGGGCAGCATCTCAACAGTGTGACTAGCTGTTGAACAATGGCAGGAAGTTGGTGTGCTCTTCAGTCTCTGGCACTTTGTGTTTGGTTCTTTGCTTTCTGTCACGCTGTTCCACAGTGGAGTAATCTGCCCCAGAATCCTCAAACTCTGATGTTCCAGCAAACTGAACAGCGGTTTCAACAGCAAGCTAGTCAACAGTTTCCTCGGCCAATTCAGCAACAAATTAGTCAACAGTTTCCTCAGTCAGTTCTACAGCAAGCTAGTCAACAGTTTCCTCGGCCAGTTCAACAGCAAGCTAGTCAACAGTTTCCTCGGCCAGTTCAACAGCAAGCTAGTCAACAGTTTCCTCGGCCAGTTCAACAGCAAGCTAGTCAACAGTTTCCTCAGTCAGTTCAACAGCAAGCTAGTCAGCAGTTTCAACAGCAAGCTAGTCAACAGTTTCCTCAGTCAGTTCAACAGCAAGCTAGTCAGCAGTTTCAACAGCAAGCTAGTCAACAGTTTCCTCAGTCAGTTCAACAGCAAGCTAGTCAGCAGTTTCAACAGCAAGCTAGTCAACCGTTTCCTCAGTCAGGTCAACAGCAAGCTAGTCAACAGTTTCCTCAGTCAGTTCAACCGCAAGCTAGTCAGCAGTTTTCTCAGTTTCAGCCTAAGCAGCCAGTGGCACAGGCAGAGCCCCTTGACAAATGTGCTGTAGCTGATTATGAGCAGATCCAATGTGGACCACCTGGTATTAGTGGTGCTGAGTGTGCAGCTATCAACTGCTGCTTTAATGGACAGCAGTGTTACTATGGGAAGGCTGGTAAGATTGAGTCAATGCAAAGTGTTCATGTTAAACTGATTTTCATCAATAACCTGCTCTTGTAACTCATTCCAGTGACTGTCCAGTGTATAAGAGATGGTCAGTTTGTGGTAGTGGTGGCTAGAGATGTTACGCTGCCTCGACTGAGCCTGGATTCTGTCCGTCTCTTGGGTGGAAGTGACCCATCTTGCAGTCCTGTGGGATCCACACCTTTCTTTGCTATATACCAGTTCCCTGTCACTGCATGTGGCACGAGCATGATTGTGAGTAGCTGCTTGTTTTTTTTTTCTGTGTGGCTTAGGATGGACTGGATGCCAACAGTGTTACTATTTGCAGGAGGACAGTGGATATGTTGTGTATGAAAACCGAATGATCTCCTCGTATGAAGTGGGTATTGGACCACTTGGTTCCATCACAAGGGACAGCCATTTTGAGTAGGTGACCTATGCTTTATCATAAATGTTAATCATTGACAACTGCTACAAGCTCATGGTTTGTCCAGGCTTCTCTTCCAGTGTAGGTACTCTGCTACTTCTGTGGAAGCTCTGGTTGTGGAGGTCAACAGTGTTCCTCCACCTCCACCAGTAGCTGCTCCTGGACCCCTCAGGGTTGAGCTTAGACTGGCAAATGGTCAATGTGTCACTAAAGGCTGTGCAGAAGGTAAGTGTTTGTCCCAAGTATAACTAACGCCTCTCAAACTCCAGGTTGCAGCAGTTTAGTTTAACACTGTATCCTCAGGGGATGAGGCGTACACATCCTACTACAGTGGTGCTGATTATCCAATTACAAAAGTCCTGCGAGAACCTGTGTATGTTGAGGTGCGCATTTTGGAGAGGACCGACCCCAACATTGTCCTGATGCTGGGACATTGCTGGGCGACACAAACCCCCAGTCCACTCAGTCTACCCCAATGGGACTTTCTGGTTGATGGGTGAGTAAGGCCATTCTTTATCCATGTGCTGTAAAGGCTTTTCTGACTGCCTCTTTGACTTTCAGATGCCCTTACCAGGATGATCGTTACCTGACCACATTGGTTCCAATGGCTGGGTCTTCGGGTCTTCAGTTCCCAACCCACTACAAGCGCTTTGTTGTGAAGATGTTCACATTTGTAGATCCAGCATCACTGGCTCCTCTGCAGGAAACCGTATGCTCTGCAGCCTTACCTCAAGCCTTAATTTTAGTGCTTTTTATATTGAATTATATGGCTTAACCCTTTCCCCTCTGTTAGATCTTCATCCACTGCAGTACAGCGGTGTGCCATCCCTCTTCTGGCACCTGTGAGCAAAGCTGCACTAGGAAAAGTGAGTGCTTGCTGTAAATTGACTTCAGGAATAACATTTTATTTAAATGCCTCATGCTATCTCTTTTTTTTAGGAAGAGATGCGCACGTCAAGACCATCTCTAGTGGGGAAACTGTGGTGTCTAGTGGAGAAGTTATCCTGGTCATGTGAATTAAGTTTTTTAATAAACTTCCTGAAACTCAACATTAGTTTCTCTCTGGTATTGATTTCTGACTGGAGTTGGATGTTTCGTGATTGTTCTCAGTTTGATTTATAGGGCTGCACTACTAAACCCTTTATTTTGTGCGAAGAGGTTTTAGACTTTAATTAAATGGGCCAAGCTTCTACCCAAGCCATTTAACTTAACTATTTGCTAAGCTCTAGTTGCTATTTTGGGGCCCTCTCAAATTAAGGGTTGTGTAACTTGATTGTGGCTTTACGTTTGACTTCATGGCTGGACTAACATAACTGCACGTATTGATACTCAAGCATGCCCAAGCCCCTGTAAGGTCACTTGTTGGCTTTTTTTTTTTTTCTTCAGTCATGCAAGTATAGCATTATCTGGAATAAAATATGCATCAACCTGTACTTTTCCTTTTATCCCAAGTTTATTACTTTTTTTTTTTTTTTTTCAGGATAGTCCTGTTAATGTTTGAGAAGTAGACTGCTTTAAGCATTAATCCCTTAACTATTATATCCACCCTAGGTTGCTGTCCAAGGCCTTGTTTACACCTAGTACTAAGCATAAAAAAAAAATCCAATCACCAGTTAACTGGTAAATCCAAAAATGGTCGTTTTTGTTTGAGCTTGTCTACTTTTGATCACTTCTAGAGGTAGTCAAACATATTTAACCAGATTGCTTTCATAGAGTAGATGCTCATGTGTTTGAACATCTGCAAACGTAGACCCTCTCCTTTAAGAGATCAGGACAGAAGTGGACAAATGAGACCAATTAAAACGCCACATGTAAACCGGAATTTCTACTTGTGATCCGATCAACCAAAATGCACCTTAATAACGGGTGTGAGCAGGGCTTGAAGCATTGCATATGTGCCCATGCAAGAATTGCCCTTATGAGTTCTTGAAGAGTGTGCACTTTCACATGACTAGTTATTTGGTCTTAAAGTCTCTCTGTAGTTAATGTTATCCCCTACAGGGATAGTTCACCCAATTATGAAATTTACCCTCTGATTTACTCGCCCTCAAATCATCCTCAGTGTATGTGACCTTCTGTTACGTCCCTGGCTTGTCTAGGGTTTTTTTGTGACAAACAAATATACCCAGGATGGAAAACTCAAGGATGACTCGAAACAGGTGTCAAATTTGTGTATTTATTAAGTAACAAAGACGCTAACTAGAAAAATGAAACACAACACACAGACAGTCTCCACGGCTCCCGCCGCGCAGATGCAATACACACGAGGACAGCCCGCTGCTCACCACACCTCTCCAGCTGATCACAAACACTGGCCCGTCAGCTGGCTCAATGGAGACGGCACAGGGCAAAGATCACGATCAGCTGCACCCAGCCGATCTAGTTCACACAGCAATTCACACAGTAGTCAACGTTTAGTAATCCACACAGACTTCAAGGGAAAAATAGCCTAAAGAAATCTCGATCAGCTGCACCCAGCCGATCTCAATAGTCCACACAGCAATTCCAATCCAGTGAGCCACACAGACGTCAACAAGGAAGAGGGATCTCCTTCCCCAGAGCACTTCACTGGCCCTGTTTTATACACCTCGCTGATTTCCGTTGATCAGCTTCAGCTGCGGGATTATCTGCGTCAACCTCCAGACACCTGCAGGAGAGGGAGAGAAAAAAAGCGCACGCGACACACACACATACACAGACCTCACGGGTCGTAACACCTTCTTTCAGACGAACACAATCTGAGTTAAATGTCCCGGCTCTTCCAAGCTTTAGTCAAAGTTTAAATTTTAGTCGATAGTGTTTAAAAAATATATTTTATTCTTACACGAACACATACATTCACCTCAGAAGGCCTTCATTTACCCCAACAGAGCTGTGTTGATTACTTTTATGATGGATGGAAGCACTTTGATGGACTTAGTAAATCATGGGGTAATTTTTAATTTTGGGTGAACCAACCCTTTAAATGTCAAGTCTTTTATTGTCAGATGCACAGAACAACACACGGTTAACTGGCACTGAAATTCTTATGACAAGACACCGCATAGTAACCTGACATTACATAACATATAATATACTAGGTGCAAACAGTTAACTAAAGTGACAGTGTATAAATGACTAAAGAAAAGTGAAGAGAGATTATCATTGACCATTTAGGAGCATGATGGCCCTTTTGAAAAAACTGTTATCCTGTCTTTGTGTGCGGGCCCGGATGCTTCGGTATCGCCTACCTGAAGGCAGCAGGGTAAAAAGATTGAAGGATGGATGGTAAAAGTCTCTTAGAATCCTGCCCGCTTTCTTGAGGCATCGTGTGTGGTAGATGTCCTGTAGGGCTGGGAGCTTTCTGCCGATGATGAACTCTGCAGACCTAACCACACTGGATTTTTCTGTCCCTGTCAATGCAGCTCCCATACCACACTGTGATACAGCCAGTCAGTGTGTTCTCAATTGTACATCTATAGAAGTTAGTGAGGATGACTGGGTCCATGCTGAACTTCTTCAGTCTCCTCAAGAAGAATAGGCGTTTCCGGGCCGCATTGACCACCTTGTCCGTGTGAGCAGACCAGGTAAGGTCATTTCTAAGGTTGACCCCGAGTAACTTACAACTGACATTTTCCACTACATATCCATTGATGTGCAGGGGTACATGCTCCTCGCTCTGTCTCCTCCTAAAGTCCACAATCATCTCCTTAGTTTTGCTGACATTGAGAGAGAGGTTGTTGTCATGGCACCATGTCACCAGAGTGTCGACCTCCTCTCTGTAGGCTGACTCATCTCCGTCAGAAATGCAGCCCACAATGGTTGTGTCGTCAGCAAACTTCACTATGAGGTTGGAACTGTGGTTTACTTCGCAGTCATGTGTGAACAGGGAGAACAATAGAGGGCTGAGCACACAGCCCTGGGGCGTGCCTGTGTTGGTGATCAGTGTGGATGAGGTGCGGTCACCGATTATCACCACCTGTGGCCTCCCCGTCAGGAAGTTGTGGATCCACTTACATAGGGAGATGTTTAGTCCCAGATCCACGAGCTTGGTGACGAGTCTGGAGGGGATGATGGTGCTGAATGCAGAGCTGTAATCCATGAAGAGCATTCTCACATACGTATTCCCCTTGTCCAGGTTGGAGAGAGCATCATCTGTAGACCTATTGGACAGATATGCAAACTGCATAGGGTCCAGGGTGGGGGGCAACGAGGAGCAGATTAATGGTTTGACCAGCCGCTCAAAACACTTCATGGTGATAGAGTTCAGTGCTATCGGGCGATAGTCCTTCATGTCGGTGGCTTTGGTTTTCTTGGGCACATGGACGATGGTTGTCCTCTTGAAGCAGGTAGGGAGTACAGACAAACTTAGAGAGAGATTGAAGATGTCACTGAAGACCCCAGCTAAATGGTCAGCACAGCCCCTGAGGGCCCTACCTGATATGCCACCCGGACCAGGTGCCTTGCGGGTGTTGATCTTTTTAAAGCATAGCCTCACCTCAGCTTCAGTTAATATAGGCACGCCACTGGCTCGGCCTTCAGGCAGTTCCACTGCAATAGGTTCACTGTCCCTCTCGAAACGAGCATAGAATTCATTTAGCTCGTCTGGTAGTATGACAGATGCCTGGTCCTCGCTACAACCTCTCCCTTTGTAGTCTGCAATGGCTTTAAGTCCATACCACATATGCCTAGGGTCAGAGCCATGATAACTGGACTCCACCCTGGTTCTGTAAGACCTTTTCGCTGTTTTGATGGCCTTCCGAATGTCATATCTGGCCTTCCTGTACAAATCAGGGTCCCCGGAGTTAAAGGCGGCAGCCCGGGCTCTTAGGTTATTCCGGACCCCAGCATCAACCCAGGGCTTCTGATTGGGAAAGGACCGAACAGACTTCTTAGGAACAATGTCCTCAATGCAGTGATGGATAAAGCTGGAAACAGTATCTGTATATTCGTTAATGTTCCCATCTGCTGCCTCTCTAAACATCAGCCAGTCAGTGGTCTCAAAACAATCCTGGAGAATCGCAACACTCTCATCACTCCATTTTTAAACACATTTTTAAAACTCATCTTTGATTACCAAAATGACATATTTAAAAAAATGTTCCTTGGAAAAGTTCTTCACGCCTTACAATTGCTTGAATATAACTACACTGTTGCCTCATTTAGTATACGTGGTTCTACGAATATGCAACAATTAGCCCCGCCTCCATTCACTCACACCAGTTCAGAAATCCACAAGTTGACGTGTTTTAACAGTTTAGAGAAATAATGCTTTTGAACTTTTTCATTGTGAAATCTATTATTTGCATTTGTCCCAATGGAGACAAAGGTGATGGCAGCAGGTAAAATAGTTCCATAATATGTTTAGTTGACGAGAAAAACTTTGGATGGAGCCTGTCCTCCTCTGACAAGACAATAAATGTGCATTTCAATAAATTTGGGATATATTATTGCCTTGTAATTTCAGGGCTAGGGTTAGGTTGGTTGGTTAATATTACAGCTAGAACATGACGGCTGCACAAATAGATTTTTAAATGCCAGTCACAATTTTTATTTTATTTTTGCAATTTCAGGGATGAAAAAATAATAATACAGACATAACTGAAATGCAGGACACTATTTATGTATTGAGGGACGCACCAATTTCGGGAATGTCACCCTAAGTTGTCGTCTCTAAGAAACTTCCCACGAAAACTCAAAGAAAAAAACGTTTCCATTTTTAGTACGTCGTTGTTGTGTAAACATACCCTGAAAATACAGGCCTTTTGCCATGAAAACCGCAAGATGTAAAAAAATATATAGAAAATCCAGAATAGCCAAACCATCAAATAGCCTATAAAATTCAGCTAATGAAGGAGAAAACAAAGGCTAACTTCAGAATGAAATAAATTGTACTAGCATACTATTCAGAATTCAGCTCAATATGTGCTTTTGTGTATGTTCAAAAAGTGTGGAAAGTATACAAAAATTATAACAATTGTAAGAACCAATAGAATCACGCATTGCATAGACTCCCACTCATGCAAGTCTGG
>JARPMJ010000962.1:7500-172500 GCA_033366665.1 Phoxinus dragarum
AATTGCATGATATAAAGTCGCAATTGCGTGTTATAAAGTCAGAATTGTGAGATATAAACTATTCTGAGGTAAAAGAAAAAAGTCAAGTCTTTTTTTTCCTTAGAATTGGACTTTATAACTCGCAATTGCGACTTTATTTCACGCAATTCTGACTTTATTTCACACAATTCTGACTTTATTTCACGCAATTCTGACTTTATATCTCGCAATTCTGACTTTATATCTCGCAATTCTGACTTTATATCTCGCAATTCTGACTTTATAACACACAATTGAGACTTTATTTCACGCAATTCTGACTTTATATCTCACAATTCTGACTTTATTTCACGCAATTCTGACTTTATATCTCACAATTCTGACTTTATATCTCGCAATTCTGACTTTATATCTCACAATTCTGACTTTATATCTCGCAATTCTGACTTTATATCTCACAATTCTGACTTTATTTCACGCAATTCTGACTTTGTCTCACAATTCTGACTTTATATCTCGCAATTCTGACTTTATATCTCACAATTCTGACTTTATATCTCGCAATTCTGACTTTATATCTCACAATTCTGACTTTATATCACGCAATTCTGACTTTATATCTCACAATTCTGACTTTATATCTCACAATTCTGACTTTATATCTCGCAATTCTGACTTTATATCTCGCAATTCTGACTTTATATCTCACAATTCTGACTTTATATCTCGCAATTCTGACTTTATATCTCGCAATTCTGACTTTATATCTCACAATTCTGACAATTCTGACTTTATATCTCACAATTCTGACTTTATTTCACGCAATTCTGACTTTATATCTCACAATTCTGACTTTATATCTCGCAATTCTGACTTTATATCTCATAATTCTGACTTTATATCTCATAATTCTGACTTTATATCTCACAATTCTGACTTTATATCTCACAATTCTGACTTTATATCTCGCAATTCTGACTTTATATCTCACAATTCTGAAAATTCTGACTTTATATCTCGCAATTCTGACTTTATATCTCGCAATTCTGACTTTATATCTCGCAATTCTGACTTTATATCTCGCAATTCTGACTTTATATCTCGCAATTCTGACTTTATATCTCGCAGAATTGCGAGATGTTAACTCTCAATTGTGAAAAAGTCACAATTATTTTTTTAAATGTTTTATTCTGTGGCGTAAACAATCTTCCATAAATACCAGACCATCAGTTTAATAGCAAATACCCAATGGCAAGAGCTCTGCTCCAAACCTGACCTAGACAGCATCAAAATACATAATATTAAGACATCTTATTTGTGAGTTTGTGCTTTTATCAGAAAAATAATCCGTTTTTGAATGAAGTTTATTTTTCTGAGCCCATTGACTGGTTGTTTTAAGCATAAACTCATTAAAATTGTATACATTTTTCAGAAAGCAAGACTCTATACCTCAAGTAAGTAAATGTATCTTGATTTAAGAATGTTTCGGTATTTGTACTGGAAAACAAGACAAAAATACTGAGTAAAAATCATTTTGCAGTGCATTGCATGTTTTATTCCGCAACTAACATCCAGTTATAATCTCATTTTAAAGGGATAAAGAATCAAATGAAAACTCTGTCATCATTTACTCAAACCTGTGAGTTTCTTTCTTCTGTTGAACACAAATGAAGATATGTGATGATTGATTTTAGTTGATGTTGAAGTGTTTTTGATTTCAATGGCATGCATGATTACCGGCATCCTTCAAAATATCTTCATTTGTGTTCAACAGAAGAAAGAAACTCATACAGGTTTGAGTAAACGATGACCGAGTTTGAATTTTTGGGTGAACAATCCCTTCAATGCAGTTTTGTCTAAAAATGTCTGAACTTTTGACAGTCAAGAAGATGATAAAAATCATGGTTGATATGATTTCCTTTTCATGCATCACAGTGTAAATTGAAGGTGAAGTTGAGTGCATTGCATTGTGGAGAACAGTATTCACATATGCAATAAATTCTGTGCACAATATGCATAAACTGTAGAAATAGTATAGAACGATACTGAGCATGAGCCGTATGAAGTAATACTGTACATAGACTCTGTCATCCGGCTCAGTGCGCTTCCAACGTCACGTTATGACATCACGAGAGGCGGAGCTTGTTATCCCTCCCTTCATAATGCCTTATGGGTTCTTATGGGTTATGTGTGACCCTGGACCACAAAAGCAGTCACATGACGCACGGGTATATCTGTGGCAATAGCCAACAATACATTGTATGGGTCAAAATTATAGATTTTTCTTTTATGCCAAAAATCATTTGGATATTAAGTGAAGATCATGTTCCATGAAGATATTTAGTACATTTCCTACCGTAAATATATAAAACATGTATTTTTGTGAGTGAATGCAGCACAATCGTGAACATAAATGCACAACTTTAAAGGAGATTTTCTCAATGTTTAGATTTTTTTGCTCCCTCAGATTCCAGATTTTCAATAGTTGCATCTCGGCCAAATATTGTCCTATTCTAACAAACCACACATCAATGGAGAGATTATTTATTCAGCTTTCATATGATGTGTACATCTCAATTAAAAAAAATTGAGCCATGTGACTGGTTTTGTGGTCCAGTGTCACACATATCAGATACAGAGTTCTTACAATAATATAACTTTATAATAAGGCTCCATTTGTTAACATGAATCAACAATGAATGAACAATCCTTCTAAAGCATTTATTAATCAGTTAATTTCAAACATCTGCTCATACATTATTAAAATCAAAAGTTGTACCTGAGCTGATATGAACTAACAAATAAATGCTATAATTGCACTTTTAATGTTAGTTAATCTAATGGGACCTTATTGTAAAGTGTTATCTAATGTTTTCTGCTCGACACACAGTGACTAATTTCACAACGACAATAAAATAATTGTAATTTTATTAAGCAAATTCATGTCATTGATTGACCAATCAGCATGCAGGACTGGGACTGTCCGTTGTCTAAGTGCTCATAATGCATTTTGATGGGATAATTTCATCCACATTATTGTATAATGTACATGATCAGACTGTTTAACAGTGTATGTGTGTAAAGCATTTGTATCATATGATGTGCAATACGTTGCTAACATTGATGATGTGATGACTAATAAAAGGTAACGGTCAAGCCTTGTGTTTTCCAGTTTCCGGTTGCGTTACTCTAGATATAGACCAGCAGGACTTGGTGTTTCATTCAATAACGCAACATTGTTGTGTGGGACACTCACTCTGTTCTGGACTGTTCCTGGGTCAGGAATGAGGCGAGTGACTCATATACATCTGATATCTGAATGTCAGAAACACAACAAATGCAACCTGAGCTCTCAACACCTCACGCCGACGGTTTTCTCATGCCATGCTGGAAAAACTCATACCTTTGACCTATAAACAAAGTCTTTGGGCTTTTCCTGTTCATCTCTATTCATGCTGAGGTGTAGAAAGTACACAAATTTAGTCAAATAATGGGTATTTTGTCACTAAAACACTACGGTGCCATTGGTTAACATTAGTTAATGCAATCTAATAATGAGCAATACATTTGTTACAATACTTATTCATCTCTGTTGGTTAATAAAAATACAGCTGTTCAGTTACTACACTTACTATAGTAATAACAGTAAATTATGCATAATTACAAGTAACCTTAACTCTATAGTAAGTGCATGTAGTTAATTAATACAATGTTCAGTACTTTTTTGAGTTAGTGCAATGTAACTTATCTTAACATAAAGTGTAACCAGGTCCATTAAAAAAATATTAACAGATTTTGATTTTAATATCAGTAAATGTTGAAATCAACATGAACTAAGATTAATAAATGCTTTTAAATAATTTTCATTTAGAAATGTAACCCAAGTTTCCATATTTAATTGTAGAAATCTATATAAAAACAAGTAAATATTTATTTCTTAGCTTTCTAATAGATCAAATATATGTACAGGTGAAACTCGGAAAATTAGAATATGGTGCAAAAGTTCAGTTATTTCAGTAATTCAACTTAAAAGGTGAAACTAATATATTATATAGACTCATTACATGCAAAGTGAGATATTTTAAGCCTTTATTTGTTATAATTTTGATGATTATGGCTTACAGCTTATGAAAACCTTTTCACAATATTCTAATTTTGAATTTGGGGTTATCATAAGCTGTAAGCCATAATCATCAAAATTATAACAAATAAAGGCTTGAAATATCTCACTTTGCATGTAATGAGTCTATATAATATATTAGTTTCACCTTTTAAGTTGAATTACTGAAATAAATTAACTTTTGCACCATATTCTCATTTTCCGAGTTTCACCCGTATATATTAAAGAGAAAATGTTAAGTCATTAAATGAAATATGTACTTTGAAGGTCTAATTAAATAACAGTAAAGCATGATTTTTGCATTGGAAATATAATTTAGTTTCACTATTACTGAAGTATAGTATTAAAATATATACCTGAACGTTGGATTATTATCAGTACACTTTTACGTGTTTGTTTACTGACATAAAAGGAAACTTGTGTGACTCGTGTCTTTTATTGAATCATAAAACCAAATGTTCAAAGTGTTTTTATATATTGCTCAGGAGTGTCTGTATGTTACTCCTCAATGTCAGATGATTATAAATGACTGAAAGATAAAAGATTGTACAGTATGTTAACAATGACTGCATGTTGCAATAGTCATAAAAGGAAGTGAAATATTAGTATCATCATATATACACATCATATATACACAAATTATATGTTGGCTTTAATTCACTTTTTTATGTCAACAGGTCACACATAACTGGATTACGTTAAAACAAACATAATTTGTTCATGTAACTTCAACATCATGGAATTAAGTCATTTTAAGCGACACAATTTAAGTAATCTCAAAGTGAATTTTGTAAGGCTTCCTAACATGATTCAGGTGCTTTTTTATTTTCATTCATCCATTAATGTTTCATTTATTTTAGTGACATATAATTAAATGTATAGACTACAGTTAGCTATTTGCTAGCAGAAGCACATATTAGCATCTTAAATGCTAAGATTTACATGCTTCTTTAACCAAATAAGTTAAAATAACTGAATCAGTCACAGCCAAACACAATGCTCCACTCTTCTCCACTGTAATTTAAATGGTTCTAATAATTCCAATGTTATTGAACATTAAACAATTACACACTATCCAGTCTTCTCCTTTTCTAAAAAAAACCCCACATAAAATAACACTTAATGTTATCATTTATTCTCTCTTAATTCAACCATATGCAAAGCATGCTGGGAACTAACAAGCACCGCCCAGTGTCAGTTAATGCAACTCAAATCATTCATGTAATGCAACACAAACGGATTAAGTAAACTTAAATTTGACATATATTTAAGCAGAACACAATAAAATTAAGTTAGGGCAAAATGGCATCTGGCGTCGCACTATAGCGCCACCCTCTGGATGTACGGATTTTTTACTTAACAAAAATGGTTTGTGTTTAGACAACGCGTCAGGATTTTGTACTGATAAGTTGAGATAATTGCGTGGACCTTAAAAAAATTTAAAATAAATCAAGTCAACAAACGCAATTATTTTAAGTAAAGTAAATATATTATGTAAAGTGCACATCCTAGTTATCATTTTTGAGTGTACTTGGACTCTGAACATTAATTTGTTTTTATTAAGATCAAAACAATAAATAATGACACTGTTTTTGGTCTTCCTTTTTGTATATGCAGAGGATACTTGTGATGCTGCATTATATTCGGCTGAAGAAGATGTCTTAATATTATGTATTTTGATGCTGTCTAGGTCAGGTTTGGAGCAGAGCTCTTGCCATTGGGTATTTGCTATTAAACTGATGGTCTGGTATTTGTGTTTGTTGCGTCAGAAGCATTTGTGCCGTGATGAATGCTCACACATCATGCCAAATATAGCGGTATACTGAGAGCTTTCGCCTCACGCCGGGAGAAAAGTTCCCTCACGCTGTGCCAAGAAGACACGTCCAGTAATTGGAAACATTTAATCAGGATGGTCAAGTATCATCAGAGGAAATGTCCTCTAATACCACGCGCCCGTCTTGTCTTTATTTAACATTTGGCTCTCGTGTGGAGTCTGTGTGACCATAATGATTAACAAGCATAACTAAATGCACACTAGCAAACATACATCAATCATAAGTCGCTCTAACATGAGTTCCTACAGTCAACACTTCAAACATCAGGATCAAACATCTCCTGATGAGTATATAACGATGATTTCTGGCCAGACTGGAGTTCACCGAGTTAAATGAGCCGAAATATTAGACAGTATGTGAGACCATGAGCACAAATACAAAAGTACATATTGAAGACATGCATACTAGAACATGTATTATGTTATATTATGTTGAAGACAAATTCAAAGAACTTCTTTATTATAAATAATGACATAGTTAGCCTATTAAAATGATAATAATAATGGTTGTGTGAACTCGGGTTACATCTATTAAAAAATGTAAGCAATTGTGTTTAATATGTTATTTATTTTAGTGGTATAGTCTGTTTAATAATAGCAATTTGACTGCATTGATTATGGGATTTAATAATCAATTACATTAACAGTAGCCTATGCATTAATTTTTTTACCCAAAATCCACAATTCATGAAGCCTATTGATTGGAAAACCTTGTGTTTTTATCAGTTTTCCAATAACTGTACCATGTTAGGCCTACTTTATGTTTAATTTCATAGTAAAAACTATAATATAATATTGCCTATATTATATAAAACTGTGGTTATACAAATGGTACCACTTTTACTATAGTAAAACAATGGTTAGCTTGTTAAGTAACAAGTTAAGTCACTGTAAACACTGTTTTTATTATTACATTGTGATTAAAAATAAGGGTTAATGTCAACCTGTGAAGTAACACGTGAAATCTCTTAAACCGATGATAAATCACTGTAAAATCTTTATTATTAGCCTATGTTATAAGTGTCAGTAAATGGTTCGTTGTGTAAATGAAGTGTTTATTCCTTTACCTGCGTGTATTCGCGTCACTGACCTCGATAGTGTTGGTCATGTGTTAAACACAAACTGTGCTAGTTGGCATGATTTCGTGGTATATTTCCACTCTTTAATTGCCCCTCGTGGCCGCGAAACGCGCGATCTGCCCCCACCGCGCGCGCGACCTGCTCACAGACGAAGAGCAACAGGTGCGCCCAATGGAACAGTGCCAGTATGCAAATTAGCAATACGACTCCATCGCTGATTGGTTCCCAGAGAGCGGCCTGATTGGCCAGAGACCCGCGTCTCCGTGACGCAAAGCCCAGCCGCCTATATAGCGAGTGCGAAAGCCTAGTCCATCAATGAAATAGTAAAGAGAGGGAGATTCAGGGAGAGAGAAAAGAAGGAGATAGATTGAAAGCATTCCCGACTGAATTAAAGGAAGCGATTCCTTTGCTAGTGTCCTACTGCGAAGACCAAGATCAACAAGGATCAGAATGAAGTTCATTATTGGAATAGGGGGGTGAGTATAATCCACAAGAGCGTTATAGCCCTATTGAACATATATTGTATGATCTCATCGTTTAATAATGTGTCTATTACAGTGTGACCAATGGAGGCAAGACAACTTTGACGGGAAGACTCATAAAGAACTTGCCAAACTGTTGTGTGGTGCATCAAGATGATTTTTTTCAAGGTATGGAGAGATTCAATGACACTTTGTTAAATTACACTTGTCATATAATGTGACCCCTAGAAATATTTGGACATTTATGCAATATATTTAAGAGTGCATGAATGTTATTGCATTATCATCTAATGCAATTAATTTCATGCATTTTGATGTAAGTGTCCAAATACTTCATATTGTGTAGTATCTAGACCATAGAGCAAGGGACTGAAAAGGTAAAGTCATGCATATATTGTATTTATGGATCCATTGTCCGTATTGTTGGTTCCGTGTGGTTCATGAACCCTATGCTGGTGTTCTCCTGGACAGCCAACCTCAAAGACAACAAATGAATGCCGTTTGAGATGCCGAGAGTCTCGCAGGCATTCATTTGCAGCCGCAAACCCCACTAATATGATTCTCTTGCTCATGCATTTATCATTCAAATGCATGTAAGAGGATCTGGCAATCCTTCATCACACTAGCGCCCATATCGATATCTTTTATAACACCTCTTAAGTGCATCACACACACATTCCTAACTGTCATTGGAGGCTCTTCTACACTAGAATCGCATTGCAACATGCTTATAAAGATGATTAAATCCAACGAATGCACTTTTAGTGCATTGCAACCAAATTAAGTTAATTCTGCCCCCTCACGCAATTCAAAATTGAACTTGATTTTAGAAGACTGAGTGCTTGGCGTCACATGTCCAGGTGGGACCAGCACTGCCTGAGCCATCTACACCTTTTTGTTTTATTGGTCACTGTTATTGCAGCCCCAAGATCAAATAGAGTTCGGGGAGGACGGCTTTAGACAATGGGATGGTAAGAGTGGCTTTCGCTGTGGGAAGAGAAACAGTAATGTATTCCCACCTTTCCATAAACATTCTGATGTTTGCTTTTCTGTAACATAACCCTAAAAAACCCAGCAAAACTATACCTTTCTTACATTGCACGTCAAAAGTTTGGACACACATGAAAACTTAGTTTTGTTGGCAGATATAAACTGTGCCTGTGAGTTTTAAAAACAAAAAATTGGAGCAGATAAACTCTTTAAAAAAAAAATGAAGGTTCCGAAAGATTCCATTTTTGGTTCCGTAAAGAACCTTTCAGTGAACCGTTCTTAAAAGAACCATTTTGTAAAGAACCTTTTGAGCTTTTTAAAAGGTTCCAGATGTTAAAGGTTATTTATGGAACAATTAATGGCAATAAAGAGCCTTAATTTTTAAGAGTGTAGTGAAGGAATAAATGATGCATGTTCCTCCTTCACGAAGAGCCAGATTTACCAAACGAGGAAGATTACATGTAAGCCTGAGAGCAAAATCCCATATACCGGTAAAAGTTTATCGCGTGATCTACTGAAGACATGCAAATAATTCGAGCTATTTCCATAATGAACAACACAATCTACAAAGAGCGTCTGGTTTAAAACGTCATTTTTTGGCGTTAAATAATGGCGAAAAAAAACTGTAAATTGACGAGCGCAAACCTTAGTAAATAACCTTGCATGATCATTTAAATACTCTCCTCTCATTCATTTTGCGTCTGAAAGGGAAACTCCTACAAATGCATATGCAATAATGTCACTAAAAAATGCTGGGTTAAAAACAACCCAAGTTGGGTTGAAAATGGACAAACCCAGCGAATGGGTTGTGTTAGCTCAGCGGTTGGGTTAAATGTTTGCCCAAGGTGCTGGGTAGTTTTATTATTATTTAACTATTTAAAAAAAAAAGACTTCATAGCTGGCTTAAAATGAACACAATAAAGACGCATAATAACTAGAGGCAACAATAATAATCAAAAGGTGAACATTTATCAATAAGCAATTTAATAAATGCTGATTGTTTAATCATTTATTAAACGCATTCATAAATGTTCATTTTCAACATACTTCGGGTTAATTTTAAGCTAGAAATACAGTCATTATTAAACAATAGTTGGGTTAAATAAAACTACCCAGCAGTTTGGGCAAACTTTTACCATTTTCAACCCAACTTGGGTTGTTTTTAACCCAGCATTTTACAAAAAATAGCCCTGTCCTCGCCTTTTCAGCGCTCGTTTCTCACTGCGTGTGTTTAGTAAATCCTAACAGTAGCTGTGAGTAAATCTGGCCAGAAGTGTTTAAAAGCATCCCAGGATGAACGTCATGAATGTCCACAATAATCAGAACTGGAATCTAGACGAAGTAGAAGCTTGTTGCTTTTTTAATTATATTTAAGTGTGTCCAAACCTTAGACTGCTAGTGTAAATTTGACTCCCAGTGTTATATTAATTATTAACATCCCTAAAAAAGGAGAAAGGACAAATAAAAAAAAAAAACATTTTAATGCATTGCTTTAATGTTTCCAATATCCTAGCATGTGAGACACGTCTTGTGTTTTCTGTCTCCTTGTGCAGTGATGACGGCCATGGACATGGATGCGATGGTGAACACGGTTAAAGGATGGATGGAGAACCCGGTGAAGTTCGCTCGCTCTCATGGCGTGAGCGTTTCCGCCACGGACGACTCGGACCCGGAGCGCGAGATCCACATACTCATCGTAGAGGGATTTCTCCTCTATAACTACAGGTATGTGTTTCTGATTGGCTTGATTAACGTGAGGATGTGACGTGAGGTTGATGGATTCCTCTTGTTTGCATCTCCAGGCCTTTGCTCGACGTCTTCAACAAGAGCTACTACGTCACCATTCCATACGAGGAGTGCAAACGGAGAAGAAGGTGAGTTATTATTGATGTTCGCAGATGGTTTGGTCTGAATATATATATATATTACACACTCAGGTGAAACTCGAACAATGAGAATATGGTGCAAAAGTTCAGTAATTCAACTTAAAAGGTGAAACTAATATATGATATATACATGCAAAGTGAGATTTCAAGTCTTTATTTGTTATAATTTTGATGATTATGGCTTATAGATATGAAAACCTTTTCACAATATTCTGTTGGTTTTCATAAGCTGTAAGCCATAATCATCAAAATTATAACAAATAAAGGCTTGAAATATCTCACTTTGCATGTAATGAGTCTATATAATATATTAGTTTCATCTTTTAAGCTGAATTACTGAAATGAACTTTTGCACCGTATTCTCATTTTTCCAGTTTCATCTGTATATATTATTATTATTCTCCTAATAAATCACCCTTCTCATTTTCAGCACAAGAAATTACACCGTTCCTGATCCTCCTGGTCTGTTTGATGGCCACGTGTGGCCCATGTACTTGAAACACAGGAAAGAAATGGAAAACAACAGCCTAGATATCCGTAAGTCTTACTGGATACACACTGCTTTTCTTACTTAGTATTTTTGTCGTGTGTCCAGTCCAAGTATCTAAAAACTCTTAAATCAAGAGGCATTTACTAGAGAAGTAAAATGACAAGAAATGATATCTTGTTTTCTGGAGAGAGGAAAGAAATCAATCGAGTTTTTGCTTAAAACAAGCAAAATTATCTTCCAACGGGTTAAGAAAACCCAATGGGTATTAAAAACAAGAAAAATTATCATAATTCAAATGGGAAAACAAATAATTTTTCTTTACCCCATTGGCAGATTTAGCACTAGAACGGCCATGGCGGTCATTTTGACCGTTTTAAAATTTTATATCTGCAATAACTTTGTTTAAACAAAACTGACTGACTGACTTTTCCTAAAAGTGTCTGTATTTTCATTTAAAATGTTTTTAATTTAAATGACACATGGCAAAAAACAAATGAACATATTTACCTATTTCGGCCATAGACGCACTGAATTATTTTGTAACATTTCCCGCGGGTTGACCTTAGTCTCTCTCACGGTCAACAGAAAAGGTCAGTAGCGGTCCTGAGTGTTTGCATATATGCTAATTTCTACAAACAAAAAGTATATTAGATTAAATTTGTTGATCAGAAATAGGCTAATAATAATACCTGACATTATCTATTTACGTAGATATTCTCTATTAGGCCTATATACGAGTTATTAGACTATTTACTCTATTATATTAAAATAAAATGTTTTATTAATTAAATAAGATACTTTTAGTTGTTGTTATCTTGTTCTGAGTTACGTTGAATGGATATATGGCCTATCTGTTGTGAATATGTGATAATTACGGTAGGCTACTAATGATATTATTATTTATAAATGTATAATTAAACTGGTTTAAATGTACAGTTTTTGTTTTTTAAAGATAATCCTAATACAATAAATGCATTAATCTCTCAATTGGGTATTTAACATTAAGCAAAAACTCATTTTCAGAAATCAAGATATCATTTCTTATGTGACTTGTCTTCTCTAGTAAATGCTTCTTGATATAAGAATTTGTAGTTGTTTGGACTGGGAAAAAAAAAAAAAAAATAATACTAAGAAAAGCATTTTTTTTTGCCGTGCAAGTGATGAAATGGCGTTCACACGCATGTGATCTGTAACTCATGGATGTTTTGTGTCTGCAGAATATGTGGATGGCATGAAATCTAAAGAGGAGCTCTATAACCAAGTCTATGAAGACATCCAGAACTCGCTGCTGAATGCCTTATAGGTACGACTCTCCATCCTTTATTATACATGCATCCCTCATTATGAAGAGGATTTTCTCATCCGTGGTTTCTTTCTCTTTGCAGCATCTCCAGAATGAAGATGTGTGTGTATAGAACTGTAAATAGCATCGTAGATCTGGCTTCTGCCACTAGACGACTTTTGTAAATAACATAATGAAGACTTATTGTAAAACTGATGGCAAGAGCCTGTTATTTTATATTGCTGTATAACTTTTGTGTTATTAAAAACATGCATTGCTCTCTGGGCTGTCCAGAGAGTGTATGAATGTGTTTTAATTTTTCTGTAACTGAATTTTTCTGTAAACTCTTGAAAATCTTTAGTTATAATGTCCTGACTGCAAAATTAATATTTATTGCAATCGTTAAATGGAAAATGTTAAAATAAAAAATGCAATGAATACACGATACATTTCATGATTTATTCATTTAATTTTGTTAAATATATTTGATTATTTATGCATTCATGTCATATTTATTGATTGCAACATTTTGATTATATATTAATTGATTTAGTCCAAATTTCAGCTAATATTTCATTAGCTTCTTTGTTTATGCTAGTATGCAATGTTGGGTCTAATGCATTAATTACTGTATTTTAATTAGGCTACTTGATGATTTCTCTGTAATTGAATTACATTTCCTTCTGATGTAATTGTATTAAACACTGTATAAACTATAGAACAATTTTAAAACAGTGGATTTAACATTACAATTATAGGTTTACTGTTAAAATGTGTGTTTTTAATGTAACCTCCCTTTAAATACTTTAGTCAGTTCAATAATAATTTATGCAATTTTAAATAATTTTTTTGGGGGGAAAATTTAAGACATTAAAAACATTAAAAATGTTGACATTATTTTAATGTCTATCCTTAATGTTAAATTGGACGAGGTTGATAAAGATTTTAGAAAGTAATTGGTAATGTAATACTTTTTAGAGAGAGTAATTAGTAATGCATTACACTGTTGAATATGTATTTAGTAGCTAGTAAGTAATTACTTTTACTAGAGTAACTTACCCAACACTGCTAATATGTCTGTATTTTTATTTGTTGTTTGCAACATTATTTATTTGATAATTTCATATGCTTATTTAATTGGCTCAGTGTCTATTACATCAAAAACTGCTCGGGTATATTACATCACACAGTTTTCCAGCAATGTTGGCCTGGTTTTATGTTTATTTAAACATCTGTTAAAAGTCAAGGCCAAAGCAAACGCACACAGACACTCCAACACAAGGTCATGTCTAGTGTGCCACACTGTCAATGCTAGTTTTATTGAAGTACGTTCAGTGCACATAAAGCATCAGGAACATTCCCTTCCTTGTTTTATGAGCATCAAGTATTTAGATATCATCATTCATACATTATACAATAAATACCAATGTCAACAAACAAGAATATACACTGATGAATGCGTTGATGAATGTTTATATGGATAACAATCTGTTCATACAGCGATTGAGTCTCTTCAGAAATCTGGACTAAACCACTCAATTCATATGGATAAGGTTTATGATCTCTTTATGAACTTTTTGAAGCGTCATAGTGGTAGTTGCATAAACTCAAAAAAATAAGCTGTTGAACGAACTTTATTAAATTAAAGGGACACTCGTTTTTTGAAATAGGGCTTATTCGCCGTCTTTCCTACATTTAGATAGGTGGGCAAATGCATGCATTGTTTTAGTTTGGCAGGGTCGCCGATAGCTTAGCTTAGCATAATGAATGGAATCCTATGTTGCCAGCTAGCATGTCCTGAGTAAAAGTGATTTAAAAAAATAAAAGAAAACTAATTACTATCTAATTATTGTGTGATATCTCTGCCCAAGTAGCAGTGCTTCGCCTGTGCTTCAACCTAATATAGTCCCAAATCAACATCTGCCTAATCGCCTAGTCTTAATCTGCATCGCTATTTATACTCATTGTGAATACGCAGGCCACAAGAAGTAATTAGGAGGTTTTTTTATCACTTTTAACTCAGGACATGCTAGCTGGCAACAAAGGATTCCATTCATTATGCTAAGCTAAGCTAGCGGCGACCCTGCCAAACTAAAACAATGCGTGCACTGAGACAAAAATGCATTTGGAAATGTCAGCAAAAAAGTTCATTGCTAATGGTAATAATGATTTTTCCGTGTTCTATAGCAATATTAAGGTTCTATATATGAAAGAGCTTATAGACAACACATTTACGTACAAATTATTCACAAAATTAATGACTCCTTTTTCATGGCTTGATTTTTTTAAAATAGATTCATGCATAAATAGGCGACAAGTTGTTCTTCATTGAAGAAGTAGTAGAACAATATTGTTATAAGTTCATCTATTAGCCAAGGTTTGTCTCATTTAAACATTTAACAAGTGATTATTGCAACAAAAAAAAGTCTAAAGTCTACCTTTTAAGTCAAAAAATTTATCAAAATTAAATCAGAAAAAAAAATCTGGAAAATAAACATAATTCAACGGGGTAACGATTATTTTTTCTGGCCCCATTGACAGATATTTGTATTGTTTTAAGCATAAACTCACTTAATTTGAATAAATCAGAGAAGACTTATCAAATGTCTATTATTTTGCTTCTCAAGTAAATGTAGTCATATTTGTACTGAAAACAAGACAAAAATAAGTTATATATAAATTTTTTGGTTACACTTTATTTTAAGGTGTCATTGTTACAGTGTAATTATATATTTAAGCACTGACTAATAATAATTAACAACAGGTACTTAGGGTTAGGGTTTGGTTGAGGGTTAGCTGCTTGTAATTATGCATAATTTACTGTTATTACTATAGTAAGTACATGTAACATGTAAAAAAGGACACTGTAAAATAAAGTGTTACCTATTTTTTACAGTGAAAATGAATAGAAATGGACAGAAGTTAGTCAATAATTCCCATCAGTTAATGCACCAGATAATTTGCTCTTGGGTGAATTGCATGAGAAATGTTTGACTTTTAAATGCAAATGTGTTGTCTTAGCAAATCTGAGACAACGCTGAGATCTTTTCTGAAGATAACTGAGATTACTAGGGTCTTTTTCTCATGCAAACATCTGGCAAGAGTCTCGGTTTGCTGTGCATGTGTCAGTCCTGCATGCTTGCATGTGTGAGCGGATATATTTAGGCCGCATGCCTTCAATGTCAGGAGAGAAGAACTGTGAGATGGAAATAGAAATGCATGCTCTGTTCTTGAACCGGTTCGGCCCCTCGACCCCGTGAACACCGGGACCACGAGGCGAGAACGAGTCCGACGTCACGGTTTGTCACGAGCACCTAAAAACAGTAGCACAGATGCAGATCACATTCTGGCCTGTTTTAGTTTAAAGAGGTGGTATAATGCCCTTTTCACAAGATGTAAAATAAGTCTCTGATGGCCCCAGAGTGTGTGTGTGAAGTTTTAGCTCAAAATACCCCACAGATATTTTTTATATATCATGTTAAAGTCACTTTTTGAGGGTGAGCAAAAAACACACCGTTTTGTGTCTGTCCCTTTAAATGCAAATGAGCTGCTGCTCCTGGCACAGGGGGCGGAGCTACAAGGGCGTGTGTCCTTTTACCTCACACACACACACACACACACCACACACACACACACACACACACACACACACACTGAACATTTCAAAAACTTTCAGCCTTTTATGTTCAAACCGCAATCAGACAATGATGGAGAGACTCGAGAAGAAGTGACAACATGTAGAAGAACAGGACATTTCTGAATGGTGTAGTTATCTTCTAGTCATTGATTAGCATATTCTGTCATGATAATCTATAAATCGTGTTCCGGGGGCGGGGTTTATGTAAATTCTAGGGTTGGTGATGTCACTAACCCAGGAAGAATGTCGTGTAGTCTCTACCAGCCGTTTGTTGTAGTCCTTAAAAAACTATTTCTTTAAAAGCAAATATCTCCCTTTGCTTTGAACTTTGAGCGTTGTAACTTTGCAGATGTTGTTTATGATCAAACAGCAACATTACACACTAACTACAGTTAGAAAAGTCTAATCATAATCAATCACCCCTTTAAATGCGAAAAAGTCGAGACTTGATATTCATGCTTTTCTCTCACATACTTTGAGGCCAATGAATCATAAAACTGTGATGTCCCGTCAAACCAGAATATATTCAAACGCCTTCAACATTTTTCACATTATCACAGTTTATTCACTATAGTTTAGAAAATGGTAATAAAATATGAGCAGAACTCAGTTGATATTTGACTGGTTTTGTCCATCTTCTGTTAGACTGTCTCACACATGACTTATGTTGAATATCTGTCAGCTGATAAATTTAACTACACAATTAGATAATACCAGTTTAGCTCGACCAGTCACCAAGCAATGCTTCATTGTGTTCAGTGTGTGTGTAGAAAGAGCATTAGCAATTACAGAAAAAAACACTGAAGAAAACATGATCAGCTCAAAGTGTTTGGGTCCCAAAACCAAATTTTTATATATATTTTACTGGTAGTCACTGTATTAGGGTATATTATGTCACAGTTTACCTTATTTTGCTCTCCTCACTTATATAAATGAACTATAGTGTCCTGCACACACTAGTAAAAAAATATCAATAAATTATATCTGGTGTCTGAATCATTTTTGGTTTGATTGCATGTGTGACTGAGCGAGGGACTTTTTGTGAGCTTGTGTTGTTGTCACACACACACACACACACACACACACACACACACACACACACACACACACACACACACACACACACACACACACACACACACCCTCATGACTGAGATAGTTGAAGAGCCATCAGCAGCTGTAAATGTGTGAGGGACATTTCACTCATATGTCAGATGACAGCCTCATATTTTGTGTTTGGTCAGAGGTTTATTAATAGAGCTTGACACTTTCGAACAATGAAAATGTAATTATAATGTCTTATTATTTTATGTTGATGGTTTTCTTATTGGATTATTATGAGTAACTAGCATTTGCACTCATTATTTAAAGATTCAGTGGAAATAATAATAATAATTTTTGTAGATTTGTCCACAAAAATGACACTTATAATAATATGTCTAAGTGTATAAACTTAAATTTAAACCTCTAACAGTACTGGGGTTATGTAACGTACGTGTGTGTGTGTGTGTGTGTGTGTGTGTGTGTGTGTGTGTGTGTGTGTGTGTGTGTGTGTGTGTGTGTGTGTGTGTGTGTGTGTGTGTTATTTACAGCATCTTGACTCAGTTTGTTATTTTTATATTTTTGTTTATGCAAATAACAACGAAATAATGTAAATACATTCATTAAAATAATAAGTCACTTTCAACTTAATGTATTATAATTAATAGGCAAATGTTTAATACACTGTAAAAAAAATTACATCCCCTCGTCAAAATTTTCTAGTGACTGGTCACATCTAAATTTTTCAATTAGTCTGACATATTATTTGTCATTGAGCCAATGTTAACAGACTATTGCAACAATTAATACAATTTATTTTACAGAATTTCACTTGGGCCAATTTAAAAATTCAGATGTGACCAGTCACTAGAATATTTTGACTTGGAGAGGTCACATTTGTTTTACAGTGTACTTTATAATGAAAGATCAGAAGGAGTGTTTTTCATTCTTTAAAATGAGTTGTTGATAATGTGCTAATAAAAATGACATGTTAAATTTTGGGCACTAGATGCTGTTGTGTTGGTTTCTTCTAATCAGGCTGTTTACCAGTTTAAGACCAGCTTAATCAATCAGAATGGCCATGCTGGTTTACCAACAGGACACGCAGCAGGTCAGTGCATATTAACCAGTCTGAACCAGTTGGCAATTCACACTGGGTTTCTTTTTCCAGCAGACACAGAACATATCCTCCTTTTCTGTCTGACCAGCAGTTTATCTTTAGATGGGCGTCTCGGGTTAACGGCAGAGCACACGTGACCACAGACATATGCATCTCCATAACGACACATTCACACATGTTCAGTTAGGGAATATGCACATTGACCAATATGGGTGTTGAAATCGAAGGACATTACAGCCTTCAGGAAACAAGTGTCAGCGGGAATTTCGCTCATATGCGAGCTTTTGGGAACACGAGAGCGCAACGACACGTGGATCATATCTCAACATCAACGTGCGATCATAAAACACGATATCAACAAAGTTAAATCAGTAACTATCTTTTTATGACTAGTACATGATCAAAAAAAAAAAAAAAGAATGAATGCCTTATTACAAATAGTATCAAAGGGTAGGCCTATTTTCTCTTCTCGGCTCTTTTTACCCGGATGGGACAGTTGTGTAGGCTATTACTCTTAAAGTGTAATTAAATGATATTTAAATTCGCATACACGATTAAAATTAATCTCGAAGTCAGTTTGTGTATATATGCTATGCATCGAAATTACATGTCGTACAAATGTAGTTTTAGTTGATCATTTTCTCAGCGCGTTAGAGCGCAATAATCCTGGCGCGCATTTGGAGACGCGCGCTTTACGCACACACAGAATGAGACAAATAAACATTTTTTTCAGTGAATTATAGATCAGTATTGATGTATAGCTATCCATTCTGGCGGTCCGCGTCCACTTTTGTCCCAAGCAAGTAATATATCCCATGATCCACAAGCCCAAGAGCTGATGGAAAGCTCTTGAAAGGCAAAAATGCATTGTCCTCACCTGTTTCCAGAAGTAAATTAAAGGTGACCTTCAGCCCCTTATTTTAGGCACTATCATTTAGATGGCAATTCCTTGAAGAATAATGTTTCTGTACGTGGCATCAGATATATTCCTTTTTGGGAAATCTTGTGCTCAAACCATTAAAGACCATCTTCGTAAAATCACACAAAGATGAGTGCAGCTCTGGACACCTAGATTTACGAATGAAATAATTTCAAAAGCGTAGCAGGATTAGTTTGATGTCGGGAGGAAACACGGGGAAGATTTTATTCCACAAACCCAACAGTGAAAACAACCAGGAGCGCCAAAGACACTGAGATTTTATTTGCTATTCGCTCGCGCGCTTACATACAATGAACAAACCTGGTGGAAAGCAACGCTTCTGCTTGTGATTTGTTTTACACATTTTGCACTTTTAGACACACAAGTAAAGACTCAATGTAATGTTTGATACTTACTGTAGTCTAAACTGTATCTTAGTAGCCTATCTTCTGCTGAGGGGAGTGTGAGTGTCTGTTGCTGCTGTGGGGTCTCGCGCTCTTATGGAGGCTGTCTCCTCGTGTCATCTCATCTCGTCTATTTCTGGTTTAGTGTCACGTTACTCTCAGCAGCTCTTGCCATATTTGGCTTTATTAGTGATTCCCGCGACTGAGTGACACATACGAATGTCAATCCTACACTGTAAAACAAATCCGGTAAACGTACGGTAGAAATAAAATAAAAAAACCGGCAGCTGAGGTTGCCAGAAATATAGCCTACTGTAAAAAAATACGGTAGCAACATTTTAGGTTTTACAGACTTAAATTAAATTTACAGTGAGCTTGATTTCATGAAAATGCGTCTGTGTAGCACGCAGTGTGTTTATCGTACAATTTATACGCGAAAATTAGTTTGTACGTGCATATGATACGCAGTTTTCGCACTTTATTGCGTGTAATAACACGTCTGTCACGTGACAATTGAACGAAAGACTCGGATGGTCAAATAATTATTTATGTTCCCTGTAAATTATTTTTGACTGCATTATAATGATTTCTTAATTCAGAATATGATTGCGTAGGTGGATGTGTTCGGGGAATTTGCCTGTTAAAAGTATAACATTTAAAGCCCCTTAAATGAACGAAATGACTCAAAAGAAGATTCGTTCATTTTGATGAACGAGATCGAACAAGAGAGTCAGTAAAATGATCCGAACTTCCCATCACACTCACCCCACACCACTACTAAACCTAAACCCACCCATGCGTATCATCCTATGCACGTAAAAACTCATTTTCGCGTATAAATTGCACGATAAACACAATGCGTGCTATAGAGACGCATTATAGTGTGACACTGACCGGGTTGGATATAATGTTAATTTACCGACTTATTGAAGTACTAATATTTGTTTTGTACCGTTGTAATACACTGACAACCACCAATCACAGCGGTGATGAGAGTCACATGATGAATCACAGCTCATCACAAGCTGCTTTTCCACAGGAAAGTTAATAATAGGCCTATATGCCTAATATATATAATATGCACAGTGTCATTCACACACACACAGACACACACACACACTATGGTAACACCATAATGGTAACACACATGACATTTTAGTAGCCTACAGAAGCTTTTTTGTTAACCAAGTAACCGTTTTTCTGTTTTGTTGGTTGCATAATATTTTGTGGCTTTTTCTACATTATCTATCTACACACACACACACACACACACACACACACACACACACACACACACACACACACACACACACACACACACACACACACACACACACACACAACCTGGGCTTGATTCTGTTGTTTTGAAGATATGTAAAAAAAATAAAAAAGAATAAAAAATACATTGGAAAAAGTGGAGTTTTTTTATTTTTTATTCTCCATTTGTCAAAAATAAATAAATCTATAAATCCAGCATAAATCTGAAAATGTCCACGCATAAATAAAATCCTGGTACTAGAGCACAATATATATATATATGATATAAGAGCAGTTAGCCACATCCTGAAAAATGAATGGATCTCTATACTGCTATACTAGAAACAACTCATATTTAATTTAGATGATAATAGAAGTATTTTTTTTCCATAAAAATGTCATTTTTCATATGCATGCTAATGGTGTAGTTGAGGAATTTTGCGGTAAAATATATATATAAAAAAAAGTACTTCATATTCTCCCAAAAACCAGCATTTGAACGTGTAGATGAGAAGTAAAAACAATATATAATTTGTATTTTTGAAAATGTGTACTTTTTTATAAATTCTGTCAATCATATTGACCCCAAACACCCGGAGTGTAAACTGGAAATAAGGAACATTTGAGAATATCAAACCATTGTTTTGACATTTGTGAAAAATACTCTTGTCTTGAAAACACAGATCAAGCTTTCAGTGCATTATTTTGATTATTTTGATAAATGAACTGTGGGGGGTTTGATGACATGAATCTAAATCAGTGTGTGTTTCTGTTAGTGCACACTGCCATCCTGTGGACAGGACAGTGCAGTGCAATGATCAACAGGGTCATGATCGTAATGAGAGATTTACAAGCCAATTAAAGGCATTTTCAACACATCTGTCTTTTACCAGAACCCTGAAACCTTCTGTTTATGAAACAGACTTAAATATAAGAATTATCAGATCTTATCCCAGGTGACATTGATGTGTTTGAAACTATATGTTTTATACTTTTCATGTAAATGTATTTGATCATTCATCAAACGTACAGGTGAAAATCGAACAATTAGAATATGGTGCAAAAGTTCATTTATTTCAGTAATTCAACTTAAAAAACTAATATATTATATAGACTCATTACATGCAAAGTGAGATATTTCAAGCCTTTATTTGTTATCATTTTGATGATTATGGCTTACAGCTTATGAAAACCCCAAATTCAAAACTAGAACATTGTGAAAAGGTTTTCACCAAAAAAAATCATCAAAATTATAACAAATAAAGGCTTGAAATATCTCACTTTGCATGTAATGAGTCTATATAATATATTAGTTTCACCTTTTAAGTTGAATTACTGAAATAAATGAACTTTTGCACCATATTCTCATTTTCCCAGTTTCACCTGTAAGGCCTAACTCACTTCAAAAAGCTTTTTGCCTGCAGTCCTTGAACAAAAGTATCGTGACACCACTTTGTTCGGCGAAGAACGGGTTAATAGCGAATGTTGCTGACTGTGCATGCGCGCGTGAACTCCCACAGTTTGATAAATGTCTGTCCGCTTCTCTTCTTCCCGTTTCTAGTGGCTCGCGGAAGATTCGGACTATGCCGTTTACGCACTCCAGAGTCCCACATCAATCTGTGCTGGGAAACCATATCAGTGACTGTCCAGTTTTAAAATGTTTCTCAAGATGCCAAACTTGATTTTAGTTTTATATTTACTTCAAGGACTGACTAATTTTATCAGCGCGCAAAGTTCCGCGCCCTGGAGGAACCGGATCAAGTGGATGAATAACGGCCAGGTGTTCAGTTTAATGAGCACCGGCTCTGAGTATCACGCACCGGTGCCGTCCAGAAGACAGTCCAGGGTTTATCCGAGCAGAGATGCTTCCCGGGACAGGACCATGCGAATTCGAGTGGAATCGGTTGAGAGACCCACTAACAGCGTACCGGACAGCAGCACCGCGCTTTTGGGCCCCGACCGCATGCAGTATATAGTGGCCAACAGCCGCGCACCGGGTGCCAGACAAATGCATGTGCGCCAGAGGCTCAGAGGAGCTCCAGGAGGAGCCAGAACTAACGCCACGGTCCTGTCTGAATACTCAGGCGGTGGAAGAGCCCCTGCACGGAGGGCGCCAGTGGTTGCCAATCTCCAACAGCTGGTTGCGCCTACGGAGAATCCAAACACCTTAAATTTAGATTATGGAAATAATGAAGCGGGTCTCCCAGAGCGCAAGCTCCAAATGTCCCAATCGAGCAGGGAACAACGTCTGAAAGTATGCCAGGAGATGATCCACGCAACAGGAATACCGTCTTCTACAACATCTATCCGCCCGGGGGCAGGACGCTCATTCCCCGCAGACCCCGCCTGGCACCGGGTACGGCACCAGATATTTCCAGAACGGTGAGCTGTGCGTAAAGCACGCATTTAACCTCAACATATGTGGCAATGGCGGGTTTTTTTATAGGGCGTGTTTTCAGTATAGGTTATGCTTGTGTTGTGCAGGTCTTCCGGACCTTGTGCCAGATCCATATTCCATCCAGGCGGGCTCATATATCCAGCGCGTCCAGATGTACGCGCTCCGGTGCGCGGCCGAGGAGAACTGCCTGGCGCGGTGTGTGTGAACACACATCATCTCATGTAGATTTACAGCGGCACCAAAAACTATTTAGATCATAGCAAGCCGTTTTGACTTTGAATTATTCCCAGGATATGAATTCTTGATATCAACAATTCAAATTTCACTGTTAAAATGCTAATTCTTGATATCAGGAATTAGATTTCTACTAGTAAAAATGGCCTTTTTTTATACCAGGAATTACATTTCTACTAGTAAAAATGTTAACTCTTGATATCAACAATGATTCTTGAAATCAAGGATTAAATTTCAACTAGAATTATTATATCTGTAATATAATATTTCTGTAATTATTGATATCTGTAATTGTATTTTCACTAGTTAAATATCACCACAGACTGACATTCAAATTCAATTGTTGATATAAAAAGTGTATTTCTTGCTTATCAGAAATACAATCCTTATTAGTAAAAATCATATTTTTTTATATGAATAATTACATGGTTACTAGTAAAATTATAAATTCCTGATATCTAGAACTCAATTGTCACTAGTTGAAATGTTCATTCTTGATATCTGTAAATGTATGTCAAAATGTTACATTTGTTATTTCTATTATCTGAAAATGTATTTCTGATATCAATAATTAGGAGAATAATTTCAGATATCTAAAATGGCTTTCTTACTAGTACTCACATTCATGAAATCAGAAATTAACATTGTCGCTACTAGTGACAATCAAATTATTGATATCAATAATGAACATTTGTACTAGTTGATATCAAGAACAGACATTTGCATTAGTAACCACTTAATTATTGATATAAAAATATATATTTTTACTAGTAAGAATTGTATTTCTGATACGTAAAATTTTAATTTATTTTCTAATGAGCTAAACTAGTATAAATCAATTCTTGATATCAACAATTGAATTTGAATGACAGCATATGGTGACATTTAATAGTGAAAATATAATTACAGATATCAAGAATTTTAGTTTTGAATTTAACTCTTGATATCAAGAATTAAACATTTAACTTGTAGAAATTAAATTGTTGATATCACAAATTCATATCCTGCATTTAATAAAAAATGTCAAAAGGGCTTCCCATATTTCAAGTCAAGTCAAGGTTTATTTATATAACACAAGTTTAACACAACCGTAGTTGATCCAAAGTGCTTTACAGTACAATACAAAAAATAGAATAAAAACAAAATAAGAAAAAAAAAAATATTTAGATACTTAACTCACACTTAAAAATATATATTCTTACCTAATGCAATGATAATCAAACATGTTGAGTTTGCAATTTCTTACCATGGTGAATAGATGACATAAAAAATAAATGTTGCATTGTTTGAATATTATTGAGAGCTTTTAGGTGGTCTGGTTTATTCTATTAACAAACTTATTTTCAGTTGTGCAGTCATCATTCGTGACCTCTCATGATGATCCATAAGCTCATATCTTCCAGATCTGCGTACAGACCCACGGTGAGAGACATTGACTACAGGGTTCTCCTTCGGTTCCCACAGAAAGTCCGAAACATGGGGACGACGGACTTTCTGCCGGTCAAACCCAGACACCAGTGGGAGTGGCACAGCTGTCATCAGTGAGTTATTATACAATTATAAGATAGCACTAAAACCTCCTTTAATGTTGTACAATCACTGCAATTCATGCAAAATGCTTTCATAAAGTTGGAGCTACCGCTATATTATAAAATACAGTCATGTTCAATAAAAAGTTACATTTCTTGCTATTAAAAAATCAGAATAAACAGTGTAATATAGTTCATTTCACTCCACGGTCCGTGCAATCTGACTTTAGAATCGGAACCGTTTGATTTATACATTTTTATGTGATGCATTTTAATGGCTTGCTAATTATAATTCTTTATAAAATATGATAAAATCATAGTACTGAACCCCCCTCCAGTCACTGCAGTTCATGCCTATTGCTTTTATAACTTGAGAGCAACACTAATATTATAAAATATATTAAAAGTTCAATAAAAAGTTTTGATTGTTAGTTTAAAAAATAAACAGCAATAGTATGTAATATCGTTCTTTTTACAACACTTCTCATGCAGTTAGAATTCAGAATCGGAACTGTTTGTTTAATCAAATTTATCATGCATATAAGATTTATATGAGTTATGCATATCGGTTTCATAAAATGTATGCAAGTTATGTATTATGTAAGTGATGCATATCCACGGTTTTATAAAATGTATGTGAGTGATGCATTATGTGAGTAGGGCTGTAGCGATTAATCGTGATTAATCGAAATCCAAAATAAAAGTTTGTGTTTACCTAATAAATGTGTGTGTATTGTGAATAATTATTTTGTATATAGAAATACACACACATGCATGTATATATTTAATAAAAATGTGTTATTTATATATAAAATAGTTCTATTTATATATAATATAAATCATATAAAAATATATATGCAGTATATAAATGCAAATATTTCTCAAATATGTACATGCATGTGTGTGTATTTATATATACAAAATAATTATACACAATACACACACATCTATTATGTAAACACAAACTTTTATTTTGGATTTCGATTAATCGCGATTAATCGCTACAGCCCTATATGTGAGTGATGCATATCTTTTTTATAAAATTTATGAGTGATGTATTTCATAAAATGTATGTGAGTGATGCATATTGGTTTTATAACTGTGTTATAAATGCTAGGTCAAATGATTATGTACAAGCAATAGTAATAGTGCTTATAAAAACACATGTAAAGTGCATTATGATCAGACTCATGTGCTGTGCTGAATCCACATGCAGGCACTATCACAGCATGGATGCATTCAGTCACTACGATCTCCTGGACATCAACACTGGACGGAAGGTCGCTGAGGGACACAAGGCCAGTTTCTGTCTGGAAGACACTGGCTGCGATCCTGGATTTCACCGCCGATACGCATGCACTGCACACACACAGGTGTGTACACACACACACACACACACACACACACACACACACACACACACACACACACACACACACACCAGACCAGCAGCTCAACTAGTGCAGACATTTCTGTCATAGTTGTGTGACCCTGGACCACAAAAAAAGTCCTAAGGGTTAAATTGACTTTATATTAAGTGGCTTTAAGGACTATGTATACATAGGAAAATAAGTACAATGTACTTATTGTGTTCATGTTGTATTGTAAAACACTTTTGCTGCTATTGCGGTGTGATACGGGTCAGGTTAGGGACAGGTGTGCTGGTATGGTTAAGTTTAAGCGTGGGTTAAGGTGTAAGGGACAGATCAACAGTGTAATTACAAATGTAGTTACATAAATTAATTACCACTGTAATTACAAGCAGGTATTTTTAAAATATAAGTACAATGTAAAAACATATATGTACACAATAAGTCCATTGTATCAAATTATTAATTTCAATGTTAGTACATAGTAGTTAAAGCCACTTAATATAAAGTGCGACCATTATGGGTCATATGAAAGCTGAATATATAAGCTTTCCATTGATGTGTGGTTTGTTAGGATAGGACAATATTTGGTCGAGACACAACTATTGAAAATCTGGAATCTGAGGAGCAAAAAAATCGAAACATTGAGAAAAATCTCCTTTAAAGTTGTGCATTTATGTTCACGATTGTGCTGCATTCACTCACAAAAATACATGTTTTATATATTTACGGTAGGAAATTTACTAAATATCTTCATGGAACATGATTTTTACTTAATATCCTAATGATTTTTGGCATGAAAGAAAAATGGATAATTTTGACCCAAACAATGTATAGTTGGCCATCGCCACAGATATGCCCGTGCGTCATGTGACTGGTTTTGTGATCCAGGCTCACATATAGTGTTTGGGTTTATTAATAGAGATATCATTGCTGTATTTTCAGGGTTTGAGCCCAGGCTGCCACGACACATACGCTGCCAACATCGACTGCCAATGGATCGACATCACAGACGTCGCTCCTGGGAACTACATTCTTAAGGTATGATGGGTTTTGAGACGAGATGATGCAGACGTTATGGCGTTCACAGCCGGGATTCTCTGTTCTCCTGCACAGGTCACTGTCAATCCAGACCTCCTGGTGCCCGAGTCAGACTTCTCCAATAACGTTGTGCGCTGTGAGGTCGTTTACACTGGCGTTTACATCCAAACGAGAAACTGCATCATAACTGGGTGAGTTTTTTATTTATTTATCGCAGCACATTAATATTGAAATCAGCGCAATAATCCACTACATGTATTTCTTACTGTCTCCACAGGAGTTGAAGCCCGTGGGTCGGGTCAACAAGATGGCCTATATAATAGGTTTAACTATAATAATTTAACTTGAAACATTCCTTATAGATGTTGGAATAATATTTAATGACAAACGTACTGTATGTATTTTATGAGTTTTGCCCTGGTGCACGCAGGAAAACGTACTATTATTGCAAGTGTTTTTGTGATGTTTGCATTTTAACAGAATGTCTTTTTGCAACATTTATTTTGAAATGAATAACTTTTATTACTGTTGCTTTTTAGTGTTTGTATTTATTACACAGATTATAAAAAAAAATAGAAGCATTTTCTTATATTCTTATATTATATTGAGGGACGTTTTGTGTTGTTTAGACTTTTTATTAGATGGTGAATTCACAGCGCAGACCAATCGTGTCAAATATACACGTGAAATATTCAAAAGGTTCAGTTTTCCAGGTGTCCTTCGATATTTCTGTGCAACATCTTGAAAGACTTTGCTGCGTGTTTCTTTTGTCTTTGCCATGATTATAAGAATATTTCCATAAATCCCGGACTTGGATGGACGAAGTCGTTTGTGGCTTGATATGCAATAAACAAAAATGGAGAGAATGTAATACAGAAAATGGATTGTGGTTCTTTTCTAAACTCCCTCTTCATTAAATCACGGGTTCATTCAATACAGTAAAGTTCAAGTGAGCTATCAGTTGAAATGTTTAAACAGGAATGAAGGCATTATTGAAGTGTAGATGTGGGATGAAAGCGCATGAGACTGAGCCAAAGTTTTACTGCCTCCTCTTGGTATTTACTGAACAGTAGAGTAAAAATTCAACTGGGTCGAACTGTTTGGATGAAAGTCTTCATGGTTGGGAAAAAGTTTATATCAACCCTTTTAAGCGGCACCCTCTTTTTTTTAATAGACATAGATGCACATGCCAAACTTAAATGGTTGTAATTCAAGAATGCTTTGGAATATAGATGTAAAATTGTTTTAAAGACATTTGGCAGATTTTTGTAGAATTAAGAAAAGTTAAACTTATAGAAGTTTGAGTTTATGAAAATGTACAATGTGAAAATTGTAATTATTCATATTTTATATAAAATATATATTTTCAAAACCTGGTGGACTCTAAAAATGCAAAAAAAAAAATCAAAGCCAAAAATCTGAACAAGTTGTGTTTCAAATTTTAGTTTGATATCTCAAAAAAGAGCTTTCAGTGAGATTTAGTTTGGGCGCAGTACCACACTTCTCCACTAGTCGACATTACTGCCCATATAAGGGCGCCTCCATTTCCATATGTGGTTTGAGTGATCTGAACCATCATTTTTACAATTTTCATACAATTTATGAAGTAGACAGTTTGTAAAGTATTGGAAGTTTGGCAGATTGTGAAATGAATTCAACCTCTAAGAAACACAGAAGATCACGTATGTGCATTATAGCTCGCCGCCACATCACTAATGCTGAATCTGTTATTTTATATTTTATACTCTTTATATTTTAAACATTTTCAGAGCTTTTTTTTCTAAAAGAATTGAATGGATGCTATCTTTTGAACTCTTGGCATGAAAACAAACTGAGGTTTCTACCATTCTTTCATGATTTTTCATGTTCATCACTATTTCAAAATAAAGGTCTTAGGAGTATGAACATATTCTTGTTGCAAATTGATAAATTACGGCTCCTCTGTAATTTATTTTGAAAATCAGTCACCAAATATGTAAACTAGAGATTGTAAGCTTTCAAATGATTTGTTTTGTCAAGTTTGTCAAGATTAGTTTAGGTTTAGTATAGGATATTACTCTTTTAAATATGTAATGGCTGTGGCCTATGCACATCCTAATGAAGTTTATAAATGGGGCGCTTAGTCATTTTCAGCTTTTTATTTTTCATGCTTGAGATGAAAACGGAATATTGTTGAGCTGCAGAGATTCGTCAGCATTTTATACCGATTATAATAGGATAAAATGTCACCTTTCCGAGTATTTACATGCATTTCACACATTATTTTACCTCCTTTGAAGACAAACAACCTGTGCATGCTGAAGGCAATCCCAGAAAGCATTTCAACTTAAACAAAAAAAACAAAAAAACAAACATAAATGGTGGACAAGGTGAGAGAAATGTTAATTATGTGAATATCATTTTTACAATCCTAAAAAAAAATGTATCTCATTAATAATTAATAGGCAACTTTAAATATGTGTTTCACATTTGAAATAGTTAACCTTGGTCTGGGTCATTCTAAACCCTGGGTTAAGAGAATCCTGGGCTTCAGGTTTGGTATTGCTCATAATTTACCCGGGTTATCAAGATATTCATCAAACTGCTGTCTCAGGCTGTATACATTCCTAAACCCTGGGTTAACGTCCTTATTTGCATATTTGAGGTGTCAGTGTCGTTGATTGGACGAACGCGGCACGCGACCTGTTTAGCATACAAAGTATGCTAGTATGCTAAACAGTGTTCGCGTGACGCGTTCGTCCAAATAACTGAATATACTTTTCGGACTGCACTATAAAGGTAAGATAATGAAATCATATTTTCTTTACTCTATTTGTCTCGTTCCCTTTCGAAGGGAACTCGACAATACGTCATCGACGCTTTGGGGAACGCCTCAGGCGTGACAGGTGTCTGAAATCACAATCAAAATCACGGCAATCACATTGACCGGCGACAGCCCGTGAATCATTAATGTGAATGATTAACGTGCGACCTGGAAGTATATAAGGGCGCCTTGCAAACATGACAAACCATCTTTCGTCTTCAGGGACTGTTTTGTCTGTAACCGCTTTTGAAAATCAGGTATTTATGAAATGCACTGAGAAGGCTGAGTGTTTTTCAACTGTGCTTTTTCTGTCTGGGAAGGAAGAGCGCGCACAGGCAGTTCTTGAGGGAACTGCCTGTACAATTGCGAGCGTTTTTTCTTTGAGAACGCTCCGATCTCGTCTGGGCCCTCTCCTTGAGAGAAAGAGGGCTCAGCGTCTGGGTGTAAAAAAAAAAAAAAAGGATCCCAGATGAAGCCCGCCGATCGCCTTGAGAGGGGTATAATCCTCTCAAGCGATGCGGCGGCTGACGAGATTAAGCAGTGAGTGCTTTTCCGGACAAACAGGAGATGGCTGATGAGGGTGGTGATAATCAATCTTCTCAGCCACCCTGCCCCGTGTATGCTGAACTGGTGGTTTTATGGTAACGTTGGGGGAAAAATCGCTCACTATGAGAGCGTTTTTTCCCCAGTCATAAAACCACTAGCTCAGGTGAGCCTTTCATTTTCTTCCCGATCTCATACTGAGATCGAGAGGACATGGAAGAACCCATACTCTGCCGTGTCCACCGACATCAGCGGGCTAGTCTCACTGATGTTGAGGTGATAGGAGAGCATGGGTATGTGTCGATGCCGCCCATTGACGAGACGTTTGCAACTATCTCGTGTCTGGACAGGCGTCTACACTGAGAGCTCAAAACCCTGCCAGTTGAATGGCAGAGCATACACGCCAGCGGGTCAGGCCGGTGCTACCCTGCACATCATGGCGGTGTTGCAGGTACACCAGGCCAATCTGCTGGGGGATCTCGTCCAGGGGGTGGGGCCCCTGAGGCGGTTACTGAGCTGCGCCACGGAGTGAACCTGGCCGACATCGGGGAGAAGAAACTCTTTCTCCTCGATTCGCTGCTTTCGCCTTCTGAGCTTTTTGGCACCTCCGTGTAGGCGGTGGCTGGAAAGTTCAGAGAGGCGAGGGCACGCTCAGCTGTATTAGGACAAATACATACCGCTGAGATCCGTATCCACACCCAGACAGACGGGAGGGCCTGGCCCATCATGGTCCGGGGACCTTAGACAGGGCCAGAGAGCCATTGTCGCCTCTCGTGCGCCTCCTCCGTGGAGGAGTAGATCGCAGTAGAGGTGCAACTCCCGCAAGAAGAGGGATCTGAGGGAGGTGATCCAGCACGATTGCACACAGCATCGGCATGGATCACCTCCCCTGAGGGCGTGATTATATCTTAGCCCTCTCCTCTCTTCCCCGACTCCCCAGACGCTTTCTACATCAGGCCTGAGGCTGGGCTCATGGTTAGAACAATGTTCTGTTGGCCTGCCTCTGCTTGGTTAGGAGAGTGCCTCTTTCAGGCATGTAAAGGTGGTAGACCCCATGTTCATAAAGAACTGTCTGTTAAGTCTTCACTTCGCACGCCGCAGGTGAGCTGAGTGGTCTTCTTTAGAGTAATTTTGTGTGCAACTAACACTAAAATTTATCTCTCTACAGACCTCGTTCCCTGTATAGAGCTATGGGGTCATGTAAGGTACATTTATGGATTATTAGGGCCCTGAAGTCCCCCTTTAGGTGGCTAGAACGACTTTCTTAGCCCTCGGGCTGTTAGCCACCTCAGGGTAGGGTAGTTGGTCTCCCTCTCATAGGATTTTCATCTTGGAGTATAGACTGACGCTAGTGCTTCAGATAGATCTTATGTCCGGTCCATGGGACCGTCTGACTTCCTTCCTGAGTACATCGCCCCTTGAGCTCTGTTTGGGTTTTCAGTGGGCTGAGCGATTCTGCAGCCAGTTGTATGAAATAATAACTATTTTTCTAGTGAGGCTGTGGCTCCTCCGAGCCCTCAGGTAGATCTATGCTTGCAGGCTGGCCCTCACCAGGGCCGCCTCTGTAGCTGGCCTAGGCTGTGCCAGGGATAGTGGAGGCGCTCTGCTTTAGCGTTTCTGCCTCTGAACCTTCACTGTGTGAATTTAGGTTCCTAGCATCCCTGTATGACAGCCTCCTCCATTGGAGTCGTTAGGCCAAGGCCCGCCCCCTTCTCTGCATTCTGGGGCGACAAGAGTAATGCAGCGTGGTGCAGAGGTATGGTTTATAAAGATCCTGGGTTAGGCCTCAAATAGGCCTCCCCGGTACAATGTGTCTTTATTGAGCAGGGTGAGGCCGCCTTTTGCCTCACGAGGAGGCTGGGTCTGTCTGCCCGACCCTGCCGTGCAGAACTAGCATACGGAGTACTCCCCTGTGTTACAGGGCAGGTCTGAGTCCTTCACTTTCAGTTCTGTATTATCCTACCTCGCACCACTGTGGCTCGGGTTGAGCGGAAAGTTCTAGCCTTCACTTCTTTTTGGTCGAAGTACGCTCCCCTGAAGCCAGAGCATTGCCATGAGCTGACGCCCCATGCTTACAGTTGGTAGGCCCCTGACTTTGGGGCCTCCATTGAGGCAGAGTGGCGTATGTTGTACTCCCCTTGCTCAAAGGGTGCTAGCGCTCTTGCTGAGTACACTGCCATGCGCAATGTGATTAGGTACCAGAATGCTGTAGGCGCTGTCTAAACAGCTTATCTGCCAACGAAGGCTGCGCCATTAGGTAGTAGGCCTCAGCAGGCCTCCTGAATGGGCAGCTCCCAAGAGGGCGCTGTAGGCCAGCTCACCTCATGTGGCTGGCCTTGGTGGTTCGAGCAGTTGACTCACTGATGGGTGGTAGGCCCTAAACAGGCCTCCTCGGAAGTGAGTCCCAACATTGTGGGACATACTTGTTGGTGTGGTTTGATTCCCAACAGTGTACCTGTGGAGCAGATTGACTTGCTGTCAGCTAGTAGGCCCAACCAGGCCTCCCTGATAGGCGAGTTCCCAGTGGGCTGGCCTTAACAGGCCGCCTTCGAACTGTCACCCAGATTCAGGGCTCATAGCTACCAGTTGTTTAAGAGTACTATCAGGTAGTAGGCCTCCTCAGGCCTCCCTGAAGGTAATTCCCACTTACGGTGGCTATCAGGTAGTAGGCCTTACCAGGCCTCCCTGTAGGCAAGCCCAAAGGACAGGCAACTGGACAGCTAGCCTGACCTACTATCAGGTAGTAGGCCTCACCGGGCCTCCCTGAAGGCATGTTCTCACATATGTGATTATCAGGTGGTAGGCCGCTCCGGGCCTCCCTAAATGTGAGCTCCCAAGTATCGTGGCTGTCAGGTAGTAGGCCTCCTCAGGCCTCCCTGAAGGCATGTTCTCACATATGTGATTATCAGGTGGTAGGCCGCTCCGGGCCTCCCTAAATGTGAGCTCCCAAGTATCGTGGCTGTCAGGTTACAGGCCTCACCAGGCCTTCCTGGTCATGAGCTCCCACATGCTGGGGTTATCAGGTAATAGGCCTCTCCCGGCCTTCCTGAATGTGGGCTCCCACATATTGTGGTTATCAGGTTACAGGCCTCATCCGGCCTTCCTGGTTTTGAGCTCCCACACACTGTGGTCGCTAGGTTACAGGCCTCACCAGGCCTTCCTGGTCATGAGAGCTCCCACATACTGGGGTTATCAGGTTACAGGCCTCACCAGGCCTTCCTGGTTATGAGCTCCCACATACTGTGGTTATCAGGTTACAGGCCTCTCCAGGCCTTCCTGGTTATGAGCTCCCACATTCTGTGGTTATTAGGTTACAGGCCTCACCAGGCCTTCCTGAATATGGGCTCCCACATACTGTGGTTATCAGGTGGTAGGCCTTGCCAGGCCTCCCTGTGAGTGGTTCCCCAACGATGCTGGGTTCTGGAAGCTAGTGGCCGCTTGCTATCAGTTCAGCTGGCCTTATTAGGCCGCTGCTAAAAGCGAGCTCGTGCCCTGGCTCAACTAAAGTGTTCGTCCTCTGCTACTGGTTCCCTCCCGGAACTTCTTACTCTGCCTACAGCCTGGTTTCCTACCAGTCGGTCCATTGCTCCCCTCACTGAGGGTCACTATGAGTGTTTGGACTCCTGAGTCTGGTCAGACGGTCGTAGGCCTCTCGTGAGGCCTCCCAGTTAGATCAGCCCCTAGGCCTTCACAGGCCTCCTCAGTGTTTCAAACACAAACACTGGGTAGATCCGTGGATCGAGTAGAGAAACTCCCCTCTCTAGCAAGGGTTGTAAAGCACTATGCTGAGTCATACTCTCCGGGATATCCCGTCTCTGAGATCCGGGCTGAGGGTTCACTGCCAGCTTCGCAGTCCCTCGGGTTGGATGCCTTACCTAAGGCAAATGTCCAGAGGCTCTGTCTCCAGACAGACAGGAATTTGGCCAGACTGAAGTGTCCGACGTAGTGACACCAGGTCAGGCCGTCCTGGTGGCATTTCGGGTGGTATATTCCCCCGAATAGTGACTGGCTGGGGTTCCCTCGGGTTCCCTAGCCACATTCCCTAGAAGGGACCCCTTCTAAATTGAAGTTGTGGGTCCTAGGCCTTTGAGCAGGCCCAGGTAGGCCTTCGGATTATATATTTGGAGTTCCTCCTGTTAGGCTTATAGCTTGGGCTATGACCGTAGGGAATGCTGTCACTGACAGCCCAGTGTGACCTGAGGGTGAGTGGTTCTTGCATTTCATTTGAATTTGCTGGTTCTGACAGTTGTCACTGCCTCCTGGCATGCACTCCCCTCAGCATGGCGGAGTGGGTATTTCGTTCCCCAAAGCGTCGATGACGTATTGTCGAGTTCCCTTCGAAAGGGAACGTCTCAGGTTACAACTGTAACCTTTGTTCCCTGAGAACAGGGAACGAGACAATACGTCTCCCTGCCATGCCTCGGGGCCTGCCTACCAAACAGTCCCTTCAGACGAAGGATGATTTGTCATGTTTGCAAGGCGCCCTTATATACTTCCAGGTCGCACGTTAATCATTCACGTAATGATTCACGGGCTGTCGCCGGTCAATGTGATTGCCGTGATTTGATTGTGATTTCAGACACCTGTCACGCCTGAGGCGTTCCCCAAAGCGTCGATGACGTATTGTCTCGTTCCCTGTTCTCAGGGAACAAAGGTTACAGTTGTAACCTGAGACGTTTTCTGTCACCATTTGACATTTTTCTCCTCAAATGCTGAGCCTATTGTTTGTACAACACGCGCCGTTTCCGTGACTGTTCAAAGCCTGTATGAGCCACATGAAGTTTCACAGAAAACCGCATTACATGGATTAGAAGTTTAAGTTTATTATTATGAAAAATGCACAAAAATACTTAAAATTTATACGAAATATATATTTTCAAAAACACGTTTTACTCTAAAACTGCAAGAAAAGCACAACCCTAAACTTAAACAAGTTGTGTTCAAAATGTGGGTCTGATATCTCCAAAAAAAAAAAGCTTTTCGGTAAGATTTTAATTTGCCCATAGTACCAAACATTTTCACTAGATGAAATTGGTCTCCCATTAATTTCCAATGTAGTTAATTTTGAGTGTGACCCCTGTCTATGTGTGACCCCCACCTCACACACACACACCATCATCATCATCATCGTACTACGGTGGCCGAGAAGTAACAAACCACAATTCCGAAAACAAGACCACAAAATTATAAACGCAATGGAAAGACTAAAACCAAATTAACAAGTTATAAAACACAATAACATTTCCGAAAACAAAACAACAAATCAGAAAACACAACGACAAATCTGAAAACAAATGAACAAAATACATTTGTTTTTAGTCTTTCCATTGCGTTTATAAATTTGTTATTGTTTTCGGTTTGTTTTGCACTTCTCGGCCACCATACTAAACCCTTTGCATTGTGTGTGTGTGTGTGTGTGTGTGTGTGTGTGTTCACATTGCAAGTGCCAAAACCCTTACCATTAAGTTTGGTACCATTCCGATAAAGTAAAAAAACAAAACAAAAACCTAAAATGTTTACAATTTTAAGCCGTTAACCCTAACCGAACAGCACCAGAGGGTCAAACTGTCACATCTACAGTCTGCTATAGTCAGCGCTTGTAGCCGGTGTGAGTTGATCAGACTGCAGGTCTGCAGATGTAGGATATCTCCAGGATCTGGGCTTGTTTACTGACACTGACCCGTGAAGGACGGTTATGAAACACTCAGGCCATGTGTCTGTCTACCGGCACTGAATGAATGAGTCTCTCTTCTTCTGTCGTCTCCTGTTCCTCTTGCAGATTCAGATGCAGAGGTTTTTTCATGGTCTTTGCAAACAGGATATAGGAAGTGAGACATGGATGCTTTATTTATCATGTTCTATTCCGTATAGTCTGTGTTCATGAAAGCAAACATTTGAACAGCAGCACACTCATAGAGAGGTTTAAAATCAATTTCCTAATGTGGGGAATATATATATGTGAATATATATGTACACTCTACAATTTTTGGGGTTGTTTTAACCCAATTTTGGGTCAAATATGGACAAACCCAGCCGGTTTCGTTTCGGTCTGTCCATATTTGACCCAAAATTGGGTTAAAACAACCCAGCATTTTTTAGAGTGTATATGCCTTTGAATGACAGTCTAAATTTCTTTAATGGAGATATATATGTAATTTATTTAATGGTGAATTTCTTTATGTTTCGGTCACACGACCTTCATCAGGCAAGATCTTGTGACCAAAACGTAAAAGTAAAATAACTTTTTTTTTTAAGTTCTAAAACGTTACTTTTTTTTAAAAGTAAAAGAAAACATAAAAGAAACTAATAAAAGTTTTTTATTTTAATTTGCAAGTACCGATAATGTTCCTTATTTTTACAATAACAAATAAAATTGAGTTGAAATAATTGAGGAAAACATAAAAAAAAACTATATTTATGAGTAATATTAACTGTTTTTATGTATTAGTAATATTAACTTTTATAGTATAAGTACCGGTAATAGTAACTTTTAATTTCCTGTAAACCTTTGTAAAATATTCCATATATATATAGTATATATATATTATGTTTTTTATGTTTTAGTCTCTTCTGCTCACCAAGGCTGCATTTATTTGATAAAAAAGTAAAAAAATATGAAATATTATTACAGTTTCAAATAGCTGTTTTCTATTTGAATATATTTTAAAAAGTATTTTATTCCTGTGATGCAAAGCTGAATTTTCAGCATCATTACTCCAGTCTTCAGTGTCACATGATCCTTCAGAAATCAGTATAATATGATAATTTAAGAAACATTTCTGATTATTATTCTATTTTTTTTTCAGGATTCTTTGACAGAAACAGTGTTTAGTTGAAATATAATATTCTGTAACATTATCTTCCATTTCTTGCAAATATTTAAGTATATAAAAGCATGTGTGTGTATTTAAATATATAAAATAATTATACACAGCACACACACATTTATTATGTAAACACAAACTTTTATTTTGGATGCGATTAATCGCGATTAATCGTTTAACATTTACTCATGTCAAAAAAATATTTCTAATGAATATCCCAATTATTTCTGGGTTTTAAATATCTGTGTGTGAATATATAGTTTAAATATAGTGTCTGAATTCTATATCTAATATTATTCTCATTGAATCGGTGTTGTACATTCATTGTAAAACCCTTCAGGGATGTTTTAGACTCAAAGGCCCGTTAATAAGAGACTGCATTAGCGTTTAATGAGGTTAATGAGAATGAAGACAGAACGAGGCGTTTATTCTGGCGCTCGTGAGGAACTGAAGCTCGGCCAGAATAGATTCCCAGTGTTTTTGAAAGTGTCTGGAAAAATCCCATTTCCTCCGTCTCTAATATTGACTCATGTCCACATTCAGGAATGGCCGATGGACTCGTTCTCTGTGTTTCCACGATGTTTATGGGACATAAAGTGGGAACACGCTCAGCATCTTATTTGCTGTCTCGCTCGGAGCGAGAGACGAGAGCTGGTTGTTGAACAGAGAGCTCCTGAAATAAGAAATACGCTTTTATTGACGATTACTGAGAAATGCAGTTATACTTTTATAAAATTAAGTTCTTTAATGGTTCGTTACAACACCTTTGGCAAAAAAAACCTGCAAAAATTGTTTTTATGGTGTAGATAAATCTCATGAAAACCAACATTTTTGGCATAAAAAAAGTTTTTTTCATGACAATTAAGTTTATTCCCTAATGCAAATTGTAATGTATTTTGCTTTATTTTATCATTATTGTCAATCGATCGTGATTCTTATTAGATTCCTATTACTGTAATCCACTGGTTTAAATTGTAAAAGATTTAAATAATATGTCTCATTTTCATTACAATAATTTAGAGAATTGTCATAAAAGTAATGTCACAATGCAAAACATCTCGTCTCGATATATGTCTTCATTTTCTATAGGCTAAGCAAAATATATATTTTTCTAATAATTACTTTTGATTTTAATGTGAAATACAACCTGAACAGGACTTGTGTTGGCTATAATATAATTCCTTGAAGATTAATTTTAATAATATTTCCAAAAGTTGGTTAATATAAACCAAAAGTTAATTGATTTTAATAATAATAATAATAAACATTATTTTTATAGCACCTTTAAAAGTAGCATCTCAAAGCGCTTTAAAAAAAAATGAAAAGAACAAAATTAAAGCATACATCAAAGTAAAAAAAAATATATATATATTTATTTTTTTACTTTGATGTATGTTTTAATTTAGCATAAGGGATGCACAAATATGAAAGTTTTGTCCGATACCGATAATTATTTAAATTTGAAAGCCGATAAATATAAGGAATTGTTCATAAATTTGATAAATGTTCATATTTAATAATATTTGTTTATTGTTGGTTGTGATTCTCATTAGATATATATATATATATATATATATATATATATTCTATGTGCAAAGTCTAATTTCTTGTGTTTCTTGTGAAATATCATTCTTTGAAGATTTAAAGTGACGTAACCCGCAGTGTATTATTAGTGTGTTCTTTAAAGCATCCTCTGTGAACCCCAGTAAGGCTGTAAACCCTAGAGGTGCTAATTGGAAATATAGTTTAGAGCGTATAGAGCGTCTGACTGAGGAAAAGCTTTAGTTTTCCAACAGTTTGCTCCTCTCAAACATGTGCTGTTTGAACAGCTGCTCTCCGAACACACCGATATAATGAAGAGATTCCCACAGTCACTTCATGTTGAAGCGCTAATGCAACAGTCAATCATCCAGTGCTTGAGTGGCCAGATATATGAAGTTGATAATGATTATTATGACTTTTAATGTATTTATTCAAAGTGACTTGTTTCGGTAAACTTTTTTTTTTTCAAGGAATATGTCTTTTTTTTTTTTTTTTTTGTCAAAAAAGTCTCAGAATATCTTATCAAAGTCATTTTAAAGTCTTTTATCTTATCAACCAAACATCAACGAGCCAGAAATACTCTTAGCGACAGCATAGCAACACCCTGGCAACCGACTACATTCTATAACATAACAATAACATTCTATAGCATTAGGGCTGTGCGATATTGAAGAAAAATGCGATATGCGATAACTCCTTAAATAATGCGATATTCGATATGCGATACGATAATGCTTAAAGCTGCAGTCCGTCGTTTTTCCTCTTTGTCGCCATCTCTGTTCGAAATCTGCAATTGCAGTTATTCGCGGAATTATTAAAGGAACACTTCACCTCTGGAAAGATGAATGTGTATTTAAAATGGGTCATTTATGTAGAAGAAATGTGAAATTATTTTTGAAATTGGAGCCTTCTAGACTGAGAAAAGACAGAAAATGTATTTTTGGCTTATGGGGATGAAAGACAACAACTCCCAGAATGCACTTGCTTCGCTGCCCTAGGAGGAGGCCACGCCTACCGGTAAGAGATCGCAGTAAACAACAAGGCTATGCTACTAGTGAGTCTCCGTGAGTCTGCCCAGTATTTTGATGTCGCCCAAAATGTCCAGGATTCGGCTTTTGCGTTCTTCAGTCGCCATTCCTCATGTTTACTGTGACGAGCAGGAACGAGACTGACGGCCGCGGAGAACGATGCGAGCCCGGTGGCGTGATTACTGATGAGTGGCGCCGGCGCCTGTGAGACGCACCGGTCTCGTATCTCTCACGGAGGAGAGGGAATTTTCCTAGCAATGTTAAAACGCACATCAAACGATCACTTGTTTAGCGTTCATGTAAACACTACATTCAGATTCACCAATCGGAATGAATTCAGTTAGATTGAAACAAAAGGTGTGCATGTAAACTATGAATGGCGACTGCAGAAAGCAAAAGCCGAATCTTGGACATTTTGGACGATCTCGACGGCCGGACATGTCCGGGAAAAAGAGGATGGTCACCGCTACTACTCAGCTTTCTCCACAGAATAAGAACCTGTTAGCTTAGCTTCCAAATAAAGAATGGCTGACATTATATGTACATTCTGTGAGTGAGATCCCTCTATGGGCGGGTTGAAAACATGCGGAACAGCGCCTTCTACTGGATAAATGATGAGCTAGTGTTTGTAGTCTTACCCTTATTCAAAGAAATTTGACTTCCTGCTTTTTATGACGCAAATTGACGATTTTTGCGTCATAAAAAGCAGGAAGTGGAACACTTAAATCCTTATTTCTCCCATCTCAGGGGAAAATAAGGGAATAAACCATGACCATTCGAAAATGTGACTGGGTTTCTAAAGATACAAAGTCTAATGCAAATGGGTGAAGTGTTCCTTTAACTGTGCGTGGGTAGTAAATCGGCATGAAACAGCGCGGATGAACACAATGTATTGAGGAGAACATGTCTCTGCCGCGTCGCTGTGGATACTGTACTGTCATCAGCAATCTCAGAGTATACTTTTTGGAAGTGTCAACATTAGAATTTTCATCGGAAAATGTCATCTGAACAAGTAAGTAACATTCACTTTTGTTCTGACCAAATTCGGGGGGTGGGGGGAAGCATTGCAGTAACGTTAGGCTATATCATGCTGATTAAATCTAACGATTGCTTATATCACGTCAAAACGTGAAAAATATATTTTTTCTGTAGCCACTCTGAAGTCCGAAGTCTTTGGGTTTTACAACTGGTGAATCTCCAGTTGTCACTGGTGATTGTCGCTTTAAACTTTCGGGATCCGCCATACCAAGTGCTAAGCTAAATCTCCACCTCCATCATCCACACACGCTAGCCGGGACTCCTGCTCTATGTGTACAGAAGTGACGTAATGACGCAAAGACATGCTCGAAATTCCCGCGGGAAATCCACCAGTACCACTGGAATTAAAATCATTATTACAAGCTTACCGTTTTGAATCGAGGTAAGGCAAGCAGATCGTTTTGAACACTGGCTGGTTACGTTTTTTTTTTTACGATATTTTTAAACCCAAAAAAGTGCCGGACTGCAGCTTTAAAGTGTGTAAAATAAACTAACATTATTTTTTAAATATATTTAAAATGATATAACCTACATGTGTTTCACATTCTTTTTATGACAAGAAAACATCCTTATAACTTGTGAAAGTGAACATCAGTGTTTTACGTAAGAAGTGTTATTATAACATCAGTGTAAACCTCAGGGTTTCAGGTTATCCTACATTAGCTTTATTTAATAAAAACTGAATCATAAAATGTAAAAATAAAACATTGCTTAGTTTTCACTGTATGAATTAAATATATCCTGATACTTATTAAAGCTAAAAAAACTTTGTCTTTTGTTCATGACCCCATTTATTGCAAGCTGTTGCGATATGCATATTGCGATATATACATTTGCGATATTTCGATAAATTCGATATATTGCGCAGCCCTATATAGCATCATGAGGGTGACGTATGCATGGGCAAAAAAATCTTCCAAAAATGATAGTCGAGACTTTTGTTTCTGTAAAAAAAAATATATAGCCTATATATTTATTTATTTTTTGTTTGTTTGTTTGTATGATGACATGGCTGTTACACTCGTATTACAACGAGAATGTGATTTATGGACGAGTCCTCGTATTTCAAATGGCTTTAAACATATACTAAACAGTGTTTTATTAAAAATGTAAAAATGCTTAAAGTGTCTGTGATGGGTAGGTTTAGGGGTTGGGTTACTGTGTGTGTGTGTCTCTCTGTGTGTGTGTATGTGTGCGCGCGTGTGTGTGTGTGTGTATGTGTGCGTGCGGGTGTGTGTGTGTGTGTCTCTCTCTCTCTGTGTGTGTGTGTATGTGTGCGCGCGGGTGTTTGTGTGTCTGTGTGTGTGTGTGTCTCTCTGTGTGTGTGTGTGTGTGTATGTGTGCGCGCGGTTGTGCGCGGTTGTGTGTCTCTCTCTGTGTGTGTGTGTGTGTGTGTGTGTAGTAGATGGAAGTGTGAGAGTTGCTCAGACGGGTGTGTGTGTGTGTGTGTGTGTGTGTGTGTGAGTGTGTGTGTGTGTGTGTGAGTGTGTAGATGGAAGTGTTTGAGAGTTGCTCAGATGGGTGTGTGTGTGCATGTGGGTGTGTGTCTCTCTCTCTCGCTGTGTGTGCGTTCGTGCTTGCAGGTGTGTGTGTGTGTGTGTGTGTGTGTGTCTCTCTCTCTCTCTGTGTGTGTGCGTGCGTGCGTGCTTGCAGGTGTGTGTGTGTGTGTGTGTGTGTGTCTCTCTCTCTCTCTCTCTCTCTCTCTCTGTGTGTGTGTGTGAGTGTGTAGATGGAAGTGTGTGAGAGTTGCTCAGACGTGTGTGTGTGTGTGTGTGTGTGTGTGTGTGTGTGTGTGTGTGTGTGTGTGTGTGTGTGTGTGTGTGTGTGTGTGTGTGTGTGACTGTGTGTGTGTGAAGAAGGACAGATAAACATCCTGAGGAACACACACCGCACAAATACTTCCTGTTTGCAACTCAAACAAAACATTAGTTCACTATGAAGCACTTATAAATAGTTTAAAAGCTAGTTTAATAATTTGGACCATTTCCCTTATGATCTATCTATCTATCCATCCATCCATCCATCCATCCATCCATCGATCCATCCATCCATCCATCCATCCATCCATCCATCCATCCATCCATCTATCTCTATCTATCTATCTATCTATCTATCTATCTATCTATCTATCTATCTATCTATCTATCTATCTATCTATCTATCTATCTATCTATCTATCTATCTATCTATCTGTCTGTCTGTCTGTCTGTCTGTATGTCTGTCTATCTATCTATCTATCTATCTCAAAGATAGAGACTCTGTAAAAGGATTTCTTAAATATCTTTCACATCTTGAACTCCTGAATAAGAGGCGACAGCATGTTCTCAGAGTTTGCCGTGTCAGGATGTTTCACAGCTGAACATGTTTATGTTATGCATGTCTGGCAGATATATGTATATATATATATAAACCCACACGAAATATCTTTCTGTCTCCAGCTCATGATATTGCAGTTCAGCCTGATGCTTTTTTCACTGGTTTTCTTGGGCCGACAGCAGCCGAGGAATTTCTCCGCTCTATGTGGAAGAAACTGTGCCAATGCAGGCGTGCCAAAGTGACTGGCACACACACACACACACACACACACACACACACACACACACACACACACACACACACACACACACACACACACACACACGCACACGCACAGACAGAGAGAGAGAGAGAGAGAGAGAGAGAGAGAGAGACACACTCACACACACACACAGACAGACACACAGACAGACAGACACACACCCGCACGCACACGCACACACACACACACACGCACACACACACAGGTACGGCTGAGAATATTTAGGGTGTATGAGAATGACATCAGGGGCTCGTCCTGAGCAAATATCTGAGAGAGTGACAGGCGGACGTTGACGTCAGGGGTGGTGGACGTGTAAGAGAAAACGTCTCTCTCTCTGTGTCTGTGTGTGCGTGTGTGTGTGTGTGTGTGTGTGTGTGTGCGTGCGGGTGTGTGTCTGTGTGTGCGTGTGCGTGTGCGTGTGTGTGTGTGTGTGTGTGTGTGTGTGTGTGTGTGTGTGTGTGCGTGCGGGTGTGTGTCTGTCTGTCTGTCTGTGAGTGTGTGTGTGTGTGTGTGCGTGCGTGTGTGTGTGTGTGCGTGCGGGTGTGTGTCTGTCTGTCTGTGAGTGTGTGTGTGTGTGTGTGTGTGTGTGTGTGTGTGTGTGTGTGTGTGTGTGCTGCGTGTGCGCGGTGTGCGTGTGTGCGTGTGCGCGCGCGCGCGTGTGTGTGTCTCTGAACTTTCAAGATGTTTTCACTGAGGAATGAACACTGATTTACCAGGTACAAACTCTTTTGATATGATCATAATTGTACACAACGTCCAAAAGTTTGCTGTCAGGAAGATTTTTTCATTCAAATAAATGCTGTTCTTTGGAACTTTTGGAAGAATCCTGAAAACAAATGTATCACTGTTTCCACATGAATATTAAGCAGCACTTAACAACATTGATAACAATCATAAATGTTTCTTGAGCATCAAATCCTCATATTATACTGATTTCTGAAGGATCATGTGACACTGAAGACTGGAGTAATGATGCTGGAAATCAGCTTTGATCACAGGAATAAATTACATTTTAACATATAACAATAGAAAACAGTTAATTTAGACTGCAATAATATTTCAAAATTTTTACTGTATTTTTGATCAAATAAATGCAGCCTTGGTGAGCAGAAGAGACTTTTCACAAACATTAATAAGCTGAACGTTTGAATGCTAGTATACTGAACATTAGTTTTTATCCAGTGTTGAGATTTATGATTAAAGTATATTAGTTAATACACACACTCTTAAAAATGCTGGGTTGTTTCAACCCAATTTTGGGTAAAATATGGACAAACCCAAATGTTGGGTAAAAATGTAATGTAAAAATTTAACCCAACGGCTGGGTTTGTCCATATTTTACCCAAAATTGGGTTGAAGCAACCCAGCATTTTATAGAGTGCATGAATGGACTATTATGCGTAATATTGTGCTGTTATACTCATCATCTGAGTATATTAGTTACATCATCGCATAATTTTCCAGCTTTCTTTCACGTCTCTGTCAGTGTTTGTGTGACACTTCACACGTGTCTGTCGTCTCTCTTCATCCCTTCAGCTTCTCCCTCGCTTTCTTTCTCCTACATCTCTCCTTCTGATTTGCTCAAAATGATCTCAGTCATTAGACATACAGTAAGAATATAAGATTAATCATTTGATGAGAAATGTTTGAGTTCATATTGAGATCTCTGACTTTGTGATCTTGAGCGCTTGAGTTCACTTCTGAAACTGATCACTTGTGTCTTTTTTCAGGAGAAACTTCTGATGAGCATGCATATGAGAGGTAATAGCAAAACCCACCAAGTGGATCATTTTATTGTGAGATTACAACCCCTTCACACACAGGCAATAAAAAATGTATTAATTTTAGTAGAAAAACTACACATAGCACCTTTAAAATTGTCACTTTTTGAGGGTGAGCAAAAACGCACCGTTTTGTGTCTGTCCCTTTAAATGCAAATGAGCTGCTGCTCCCGGCACAGGGGGCGGAGCTTCAAGAGCTCGTGTCCTTTTACCTCACACACACACACACACACACACACATGCACTGAACATTTCAAAAAACGTTTAGCCTTTTATGTTCAATCCGGAGTCAGACAATGATGGAGAGACTCAAGAAGAAGTGACGACATGTAGAAGAACAGGACATTTCTGAATGATTAGTTGATGAATTTATGTAGATTATGTGTAGTTTTCTTCTAATCATTGATTAGCATATTCTGTCTTGATCATCTATAAATCGTGGTTCCGGGGGCGGGGTTTATGTAAATTTTAGGGTTGGTGATGTCACTAATCCGGGAGGAATGTCGTGTAGTTCCTACCAGCCGTTTGTTGTAGTCCTTAAAAAGCGATTTCTTTAAAAGCAAATATCTCCCCTTTGCTCTGAACTTTGAGCGTTGTAACTTTGCAGATGTTGTTTATCAAACAGCAACATTACACACTAACTACAGTTAGAAAAGTGAAATCATAATCAATCACCCATTTAATGAAAACTCTGCTATACGAGTATAATTGTTGCACTTAGCTTAAAATTTATAGTTAGAATAACTTGAACTCAGTTATCCAAGTTGTCACTTCATGCAACTTCACATTTAAAGTTGAAACAAAAGTAAGTCAGCATGAACAGTGTGTTTTTTCTGCTAGGAAAAGAGGCGATTATTGTTGATTTATTCTGAAGGCTTTAATAATTCATAAGCGCTCACAGGTTCATGTTATTCTGGGATGGCAGATCCTTGTTTAGGGGAAATATAGTGTTGAGCTCTTACTGGTTGAATGGACAGAAACTACATCCAAACCCTGTATTATTATTATGATGAATTATCACCGAACATTATGATCCCTGAAGATTATGGATCATTTTCTGAGTCTATTGGCAGATATTTGTTCTTGTTTTAATAAATGATTTGATCAATTTCTATCGTTCTATCGATCGTTCCATCCATCTGTTGTTCTATCCATCCATCCATCCATCTATCGTTCTATCCATCCATCATTCCATTCATCCATCCATCCATCGTTCCATCCATCCATCTATCGTTTCATCCATCCATCCATCTATCGTTCTATCCATCCATCCATCTATCGTTCTATCCATCCATCCATCCATCTATCGTTCTATCCATCCATCCATCTATCGTTCTATCCATCCATCATTCCATCCATCCATCCATCTATCGTTCTATCCATCCATCCATCCATCCATCTATAGTTCTATCCATCCATCCATCCATCGTTCCATCCATCTATCGTTCTATCCATCCATCCATCCATCTATCGTTCTATCCATCCATCCATCTATCGTTCTATCCATCCATCATTCCATCCATCCATCCATCTATCCATCGTTCCATCCATCCATCCATCCATCCATCTATCGTTCTATCCATCTATTGTTCTATCCATCCATCCATCCATCTATCGTTCTATCCATCCATCCATCCATCTATCGTTCTATCCATCCATCCATCCATCTATCGTTCTATCCATCCATCCATCCATCTATCGTTCTATCCATCCATCATTCCATCCATCCATCCATCGTTCTATCCATTCATCCATCTATCGTTCTATCCATCCATCCATCCATCTATCGTTCTATCCATCCATCCATCCATCCATCCATCTATCGTTCTATCCATCCATCATTCCATCCATCCATCCATCCATCCATCTATCGTTCTATCCATCCATCCATCCATCTATCATTCTATCCATCCATCCATTCATCGTTCTATCCATCCATCCATCTATCTATTCTTTTATCTATTGTTCTATCCATCCATCCATCTATCGTTGTATCCATCCATCCATCCATCCATCCATCCATCCATCTATCGTTCTATCCATCCATCCATCCATCTATCTATCGTTCTATCCATCCATCATTCCATCCATCCATCCATCCATCCATCCATCATTCTATCCATCCATCCATCCATCCATCTATCGTTCTGTCCATCCATCTATCATTCCATCCATCTATTGTTCTATCTATCGTTCTATCCATCCATCCATCTATTGTTCTATCTATCAATCTATCCATCCATCCATCTTTCTATCATTCTATCAATCCATTCATCTTTCTATCATTCTATTCATCCATCCATCCATCCATCCATCCATCTATCGTTCCATCCATCCATCCATATATCTATCGTTCTATCCATCTATCTATCATTCCATCCATCTATTGTTCTATCCATCGTTTTATTCATCCATCCATCCATCTATCGTTCTATCCATCCATCTATCGTTTTATCTATCGTTCCATCCATCTATCGTTCCATCCATCTATCGTTCTATCCATCTATCGTTCCATCCAATCTATTATTCAATCCATCCATCCATCTATCGTTCCATCCATCCATCAATTGTTCTATCCATCCATCTATTCTTCTATCTATTGTTCTATCTATCCATCCATCCATCTATTGTTTTATTTATCGTTCCATCCATCCATCAATCCATATATATTAAGGCCTTAAATCGGAGTCTTCAATTCATAAACATGGTATATTTTTGTCTTGTTTTCCAGTAGAAATATCTAAACATTCATAAATCAAGATACATTTACTGGAGAAGCAAAATTACTTTATTAAATGTTTATTCTGAAAAATGTATCAACATTTAGTAGGGAAAAAACCCATCAATGGGGTCAGAAAACTCCAACTTTATTTTTCTTACTCCACTGGCACTTTTTTTTTTTTCTTACGCACAAACTCACTTTTTATAAGCAATACTTTTTGTCATTTTGCTTATAATTGATCTTGATTTAATAATTTTAGATATTTGTACTGGAAAAAAATATCTTCCTCTGCATTTTTGTCTTTTTTTAGTTGTTTTTCTTTTCTTGGGAGGAAATTTGCTTATGGTCCATTTCCGCCAAGTTATTTAATGGGCTACTTCTCGTCAGCTGTGTACACCCTTAAAAGAAACAAAAACACAAGTTATGTTGAATTACTGAAGCAACTTTTCATATATTAAGACATGCTTGCTTCTCCTTGAATGTTTGACTGGAAGTAATGCATCCAAGAATCATCGGCGTTGTTTAGTCTGCGACTCAGCCCAAGAATAATGAGTGTGTTTGACTGACCTTGTGCTAGGCTAACCCACAGTCACTTAGCGGCTAGTCTCGAGAAACACACCCCCGGGTAACTGCACTACATTTGTCTTTCTGGGGCCAGACGGGAGACGGGACGGGTCGCAGAATGACTCAATGTTTGTCCAGCAGACGAGAGTCTGAGCAGGGAATCGTGACGGGACATCCGCCGCCAGACGACTTTAAGTGCTAATGGCTAATGAAACTGTAATTAATCAGATGAACATCTTAAGCACACTTGCTGCTCTGAAGCAATTTAGCATGAGGCCTTTCCAGATTTTTTATGATAATGACAAAGTGAATCTCATGAAAACTTGTCCAGGTCACATTTTACCACAAAATTAAAAGAAAGCATAAAAAAAAAAAAAAAAAAAAATATATATATATATGTGTGTTTGTGTGTGCGTAATGTAATGTCCATTTTCATGTCATATATATGTATGTGTGAGTGTGTGTAATGTAATGTCCATTTTTATGTCATATATATATATTGTGTGTGTGTGTGTGTGTGTGTGTAATGTAATGTCCATTTTCATGTCATATATATATTTGTGTGTGTGTGTGTGTGTGTGTGTGTGTGTGTGTGTGTGTGTGTGTGTGTGTGATGTCCATTTTGATGTCATTTTCTTGACATGTATTTTAATGAAAAATATATTTCTTGATTTTATATATATATATGTGTGTGTGTGTGTGTGTGCGCGTGTGTGTGTGTGTAAAAACATTATTTTACATATATATATATATTATAATATAATATATATCAATTTATTTTTAATCCATTACAGTTTATGAGAATTTGGGGGAATTGGGGGAATAAAAAATACAAATGTTTAAATGTATAAAAAATAAAACATAAATAAAAAATACAATAAAATAAAAAAATGCTTAATGCATAGTAAAACAAAATTAAACTGTTTTGTATGACATGTATAAAAATGTTATATTCGCCCCCTGAACAGATGCATGCTGGGATGTGAAGAGACCCCGGCCTCAGAGAGAGAAGTGAGAAACTCTCAGACAAGATTTAAATAAACAGGGAGACAGACACTGTCAATACCATCCTATATAGAGCTCTGAATTATAGTGCAAATATTAGTCATGTGTGTCAGACTGGAGGAAAACTGTAATCTGACAAATATTGAATGTGAGAAAACTATAAAGATATTTTAAAAGGTCAATAAGAAGTCACCGAAAATATACTTTAAACACTTAATGTTTTATTCCATGTGAGCTGTACACATTTGTAAGACATTCACGTGTCATTGGCGTTACCTTGTTTTTCTGTGGTCTGCAGCGCCACCTATTGGCCACAGAGTGAAAATGCCACTATACATGATTGCAACAGTCTATAAAGATGGCTTATACTGGCTTAAAATACTGATTAAATAATTCAAGTCCACAGATGCAATACCGTGTTTGGATCCGTCCACTTTATTCCAGAAGTATATACCTCTCTGAAGTGGTTTTACGAGCTGCCTTTAAGGCAATGTTAGTGTTCATTAGCTTTAGCTTAATATACTTACAGATCCTTCAGCCTCCCTGAACAAAAAAATCATGTCAATCTTTGGTCTGAATAATAATAATAATAATAATAATAAAATCTTATTAAGAAAATGCATAATTTTTCCAGCATTTTAACCATGTTCACTGATCCACATGAGCGCTGGCCATAGTTTGCACATAAAAAAAAATCATAATTTCCAACCGAAAAGCAGCTTTTTACTCTCTAAAGGAGAAACACTCTGATATCTGATCATCAAAGGTTAGTTAAGAAGGGCAGCTTGTTCTAAATGGTTTACACAGTGTAGTTATAGAGAGAGAGACCCTGTTGAAATATCCCAAATCAGCCTTGGCCAGCTTAAATAACCAGCATAATGCATGTTTTTGGATATGATAATACATTAATAAACCCGCTTGTGCCAGTGACACATCAGCATGTTCATCTAAACTATGGTAAAGGCCCCATGAAATGCATTATGACTAGTTTTCTGCTTCCTGTGTTGATGTATTTCCGTTTGAAACAGGAAGTTGGAGTGGGATATAATAAAAGACTAGTGCAATAAAAAAAACACCCAATAGAGAGCAAAAGTCGGGTTACCGGGCGGACCTTCGTTTTCTCAATATGGAAATTGGTTTTGAATGATAACTTATAGACCTTTAAAGACAGACCTATTGTGAGCTACGAGGTTGTTAAGCCGTCAGCCAGCAGAATTGTGTTCAACAGCAGAATACCTGGTGAAAAACTACATTACCCATGATGCCCTACTACAGAGAAATGTTTTTTCCAGTCAAAAACGCAACGTGCCAAAAGATCAAAATACTTGTTTATATATATATATAATGTACTTTATATATATATATATAAACAATATATTTTAAGTTTTTTGCTAAATATGCATATATATATATATATACATATACAAATGTTGATTTTATATATATAAGAATTCCACCAAAATTGTGGAATAAACTGCTCATAAACTGTAATAGATTAAAAAAAATCTATATAAATTATATTATAATATATATATATATATAATAATGTTTTTACACACACACACACACACACACACACACACACACATAAAATCAAGAAATATATTTTTCATTAAAATACAATGGACATTACATTATATATATAATATTTTATTTTTTTTACTTTTAATTTTGTGGTAAAATGTGACCTGGACATGTTTTCATAAAAATGTTCAAAAGGCCTCATGCTAAATTGTTTTAAAATAATAAAATATATTTTTTATTTAAATCAATTCCCTCAAATGCTCATAACTGTAATGGATAAATAAATAAAATAAAAAATATATATATAATAATGTTTTTACGCACACATATATAAAATCAAGAAATATATTTTTCATTAAAATACATGTTATATATATACATATATATATATGCATATTTGGCCATAAATTTAAAATATATTGTTTATATATATATATATATACACACACACGTATACAAATGTTGATTTACATATATATATATATATATATATATATATATATAATCAACATTTGTTAATGAGTGGTTTTTAATTTGTTTTTAATTCCGTTATGCTGTCCGCAATGCTTCATGGGATTGTAGTTCTCTCCCTCACTAAAGCTTTCTTTTTGTTGCATTTTTTATGTTTGTAGTGTTGTTGTGATTCACCTCGTATCTGGTTGGCTTGGTTCGGTTCATGGCGTATAGCTCTTTAACAAGGCTATTTTTTAAATCCCTATGGGAAAATTAATGCAAAAAATACTTCCAGAATGAAAGCCTCTGTAAAAGGGGGTGGGCATTGTTGCACTAGAGCATCATGGGTAATGTAGTTTTTCACCAGGAATTCCACTGTTAAACATGATTCTTTTAAAACTCAGCATAGAGCAAATACCATGGATTATCAATCTCGTGGTAGCTCACAGAAGGGCGGGTTTATAAGTTATCTTTCTTCCTTATGTTTTTCCTTCTGGAACCCGACAGTGTCACTCAGTCTTTAGTTTACGTCACAGCCTGACAAAACTACACTTAGTGGACGAAAGCCAAGAAAACACTTTCAAAATAAATAAATTCCAGTCACTTCCTATCGACTGTTTGGATAAGGAAATAAATATAAGCAACACAGACTTTCTTAATAATACACTAAAATGCATTGATGCACATTACTCCTTTGTTTTCACAATCTTTCATCAAAATGTAACAACTTACTCCGCCTCTGAAACGACTTTCCTTTTCAGGTGACCTCACAAATCCCTATTACAGTTTAATCCCGCACTTCCAATCGCATGACTCCCACTTTTTCCTGTTTCAATCAGAAATGCATCTGACTTTAAGTAAAATGAGTTGTGAACGCCGTTTCATGGTGACTTTAAAGGGTAACTGTCGCCAAAATTGAACCTAGGCTCTTTTTGTTAATTTACCCGAGTCAAACATTCGTGTAAAAGCATAAATATAATGGAAACGCCACTTTTAAGATTGACCGTATTTTAGTTTTCGGTCAAAATGCCTTTTGAATGGGAGTGCATGGGGCACGACTATGATAGCATCAAAATCTCTATTTTTAAAACACTAATGCGGCTCCACACAACATGAAACTGTGCTTGAAGTATCACCAGCGGCTCTACACATGAACTCCAGCACTGACTACATAGTTTGTGTACACAGAGTTTACTAAAAAGAAAGGTTTTGAACAACTCACTGTGTTTCCGTCCGCCGGAATTTTGTCAGTCAAAAGTAGTCAATCTCCGAATGCAACGTATTGAACTGACTCCATATCATAGATATATACACATAGATGTCGCCTTGGGGTTCTAAGCATGCGTCAAAACGCTGCTATCTCCGCCTGTACTTCAAATTCATGGATGATTATGCCGGACTTTTGTGCTGCGTATGGCTGTTCACACGAACGAAATATGAACTAGGAAGAATGTTTAAAAAAAAAGTTTTTTTTTCTTTTTTTCTCTGGACATGATAAATGCATGTCTGGCCGTTGGAACGAACCAAAAAAACTAGAAAACCGCATTCATGACGATTTATGGTGATTTTATTTCCGTTAGACCTTCGCCTACATTGACGCTGATGCATTAAAGAGGAGGAGCTCCCCTGTTCCATGATGGCGGCTCTATTGACGCATTCGTTCCAATGAACTGCCGTAGCCAAGGCGACATCTAGTGTATATATCTATGACTCCATATGAGGAAAAGTCATGAACTTGTAATTCCAATGAAAAGAACGATAACTTAGACACTTAGCTCATGGCAATATGTCATGGAAACAAGCTTTAGGCGCTTTCCATCTTTACTCTCCTCATCTTACGTTGCATTCGGAGATCGACTACTTTTGACTGACGAAATTCCAGCCAACCGGAAACACTGACTGATAAAGTGAGTCGTACAAAACCTTTCTTTTTAGTAAACTCTGTGTACACAAACAATGTAGTCAATGCTGGAGTTCATGTGTAGAGCCCCTGGTGACACTTCAAGCACAGTTTCATGTTGTGTCGAGCCGCATTAGTGTTTTAAAAATAGCGATTTAGGGTTATGGTTAGGACTCCCATTCAAAAGGCATTTTGACCGAAAACGAAAATACGGTCAATCTTAGGCTATGTTTACACGGAAACGATCTGAAGAGAAAACGCAAAAGTGGCGTTGCGTTATCACTTTTTATTCTGCGTTTAGACGAGCGTTATTGGGGGGAAATCTGCGTGCGTATGGTGACGCAAAAGTGTGTGAGATTGGATGTAGTGTGCACTCCAGGCGGCTAGGTGGCGATGTGAAGCACTGAAAGTGAAAGAGACACTGACACAGTTTGTCATGTTTAATACGGTAAAGCCGCTGCTTTAACCCTCGCTGCTCTTCGCGTGTCGCTCAATAATGACAGATTTTTTAATTTTTTTAATTGTCAATGAAATTAATGCTATATTTTAGTTTGATAATGTTTTGTTATTTTCCTGTACTGGCGCATGCCTGCGACGTAAACGCGTACGCGCCGCCTTCACTGTCTAGCAGACTTTTGCGTTTTTACCGTTTTTACCCTTTAGACGGGAACGCGACGGTGGAGCGTTTTTAAGATTTCCACTCTGGAGGGTGGTTTCACTTTTTTGCGTTTTTAAGCACCAAAAACGCCGTTGCCGTGTAAACGAAAGGCACATCCCATAAAATATTTTTACGTTTTCACCCGCGAGCGTTCTCGTGTAAACAGGGCCTTCAAAGTGGCGTTTCCATTCTAATTATGCTTTTACACGAAAGTTTGACTCGGGTAGATTAACAAAAATAGCCTAGGTTCAATTCTGGCGAGAGTTATCCTTTAAGTTGGTCCAAACTAGTGTAAAAGTTTTTGTTTGTTTTTCAGCAGGGGTGTGTGAGAGAAAGAGGGCTTTGAGATGCTTCTGAAGCTTTCCATGGGAAATACAGTCACTGCTCCTCGGCCCAGGGTTCTCCGTCCTCCGCTGTCGAGAAGTCGAGAAGGGTTGTGTAGCACTGGCATCAATCCCTGTGTAATAAAAAGACTTTCATTACATAGTGCACTCTCATGTCCAGCCCATCACAGGCAGGGTCACATCTTCATTACACAAATGTCCCTTTCAAAACGTGTTGATCGATGCCTCTAAGCAAGCGCTGGAGCAGAGCCCAGATCAGGGGAAAGCAAACGCTGCCGACAAACACCTCTAATCAGCAATAATTACAGAGGATGAGCATGACGATACATACACAGTAAAAAAACGTTGGGTTATTTTTTTTAACCCAACCGTTGATTTATGCATATTGGGTCATTATGATGGGTTATCTTAAAATTTGTTGGGTCGTTTGTTTACGTCATTGGGTTATTTTTAGTTATAACCTAACAGTTGGGTAAAATACGTTCCTTTACTGTATGTGCACATCTGTGCTGGGTTATTAATAGGGATGCAGTGAATCCAGGATTCGGTTTCGGATTCGGACGAATATTGGGCTTTGTAACGAGATTCGGTTTCTGCCAAACCTTAGAATTTTTTTCCACCGAATCGAACCCTAGGCTTGCAATACACGCGGTAAAATGCATAATGCTGCTTATTCCTTTTATTTTTTACAGTTAAAATAAAATAAAATAAAAAATCCACTGCTGTGGACGTTCACTCTAAAAAATGCTGGGTTGTTTCAACCCAATTTTGGTTAGAATATGGACAAACCCAAACGTTGGGTTAAAAATTTAATTTAAAAATTTAACCCAACGGCTGGGTTTGTCTAGCCTGGTTCTACCAGACTCATGTACATTTCATGTGTACAGAGAGTCTGGCCTCTCTCCATTGACAAGCGTTAACTTCCTTGAAGGCGGGTACTCTGTTGAAGTAACCAATCGCTAATGTTTGGTCGTGACGTATGACGACTCAACACTCTAAAAAAATGCTGGGTTGTTTTAACCTAAATCTGGGTCAAATATGGACTAACCCAACCGTTGGGTTAACATTTTAATGAAAAAATGTAACCCAACGGCTGGGTTTGTCCATATTTGACCCAAATTTGGGTTAAAACAACCCAGCATTTTTTAGAGTGAAACTAGCGCACAACGTCATCATTCTCAGCCACTCCTTCTGTTCGCTGATTGGACCGGTGAAAAATTGACTGGAGAAAATCCAAGAATACACCACAATCCCAGATCTAGTACTGAAGGAAAATGAAAATTGAACGGAAGTACGGGGTGATATACCACTGTATATAACTTATTTTAAAGCCAACATTATTAAGTGAGTAAGTGCTACTTTTACCTTCTCTACCTCTGACTTGTCCTTGGCATAGCTGATGCTTTTACAAACCTGACTGGCTCACATTATGTGCTACGATAATGTAACGCAATTTAGCCTTTCGTGTTCTAATGCCAAGATTGTGCTCGCTTATCAGCTTGATTTATTACTCTAATTTATATGCTCAGCTTGGCTCGATGTTGAGGACAGCAGATCTGATTGGACATGAGTTTCCTCATGCCGCAGTGTGCTGTCTTTATCGGGACTCAAGTGTAGATGCCAGGCTGTTGAATTGAAACACTAATAGCTAGAGAGAGAGAGAGACTGATATGCATTCTCGTTTGGACATGCACAACTTTTCAGTTTAGACTAAATGATATGGAATAATAAAGTGCTCACATAGTTTAGCATTTAAAGCTCATAAAAACTCGATTTTTAGATTTCCCAAAAAAAAGTATATATATTTTTTGTGCTAGACCATGCAAAAATTACTGTCTCAATTCTAGGTTGTCAGGGCATTGATATGTGGTTTCAAAGGTGTTCTGAGTGTTTTTAGAATGTTGCTATGAGGTTGCTAAAGTGCTTTGTTTTGAGTGAGTGGCATTTTAGAATGTTGCTATGCAGTTGCTAGGGTTTTCTGAGTGTTTTTAGAACGTTGCTGTGTAGGTTCTAATGTGTCATGTTGAGTGGCTTTTTAGAATGTTTCTGATTATTTCTGATATTATGATTCGAACCGAATCGTGATCTGATTACAAGTGAAGAGTGTTAAACACGGATGTAAACTGGGATTGTGATGAGATTACTAAAATAACATGCATCCGAAATCGCATACTTGTCCCTATATAAGTAGCTACTCAAGAGAGTATGCGATTTCGATTTCGGCAGCCAGCAATAGAGCTGGTAAGTCCCGCCCCCTCCGCTAACCCCGCTGGACCTCAAAGTTGAAAAACCGTCAATGCAAGTGAATGGGAGAAAATAATTATTTTCTGGTCCCGTTCGAATTGTGCCATGAATGTGAACGTATGTTGTCTGTGAATTTTTTATATAATCTTTCGTGTGAAGAATGCTACAATTTAGCGGGTAGAAGTTTGATACGGGTAGACTTTGTGTGAGAGCACTTTGTGGACTACAACTCTTCGCTGCTTTCGACGCGTTTGAAACGTCAACACCACTAGCTCACGGCTCTAGCTCACGGATCCCGCTAGACATGGCTGTGTCTTTGGTGCACTTCACCGCCTTCTTTCAGGGAGAGGACAAAATCGTTGAGGTTGGCGAAAACCACGGGTAAGTCAACTTTATGTGGGGACGTCACATAGGCGACATGTAGTCTTTCTCGTTATGTCTTTTCCACAACTGCTAGCCGACGAATCATACCATATACTGTCAAACTTGTAACATGAAAGATTATATAAAAAATTCACAGACAACATATGTTCACATTCATGGCACAATTCAAACGGGACCAGAAAATAATTATTTTCTCCCATTCACTTGCATTGACGGTTTTTCAACTTTGAGGTCCAGCGGGGTTTTACGGAGGGGGCGGGACTTACCAGCTCTATAGAGAAAGGCACGTGATCACATTGCAAGAGAGCGTCCTGAAGCACCGCCTACTCACCTGTCAATCAACAAGTAGGCTACTTGTTTGTTTTGTTTTGAAATTTGGCGCCAATGAATGCTTAGTTAGCAGAAAATAACCGTCCGAATAAATAGTTTGGATGTGCGCATTAATATACAACTACAAGACCACAGCATGACTGAAATCAGTTTGCAGCGCCAGCGACACGGGTTATGAATCACATCTGAAGTTCAGTTGACACAGGTAAGCCATTAAAAATACTAAATATTCTGCGCGAAACGTCTTGCTCGATTTAAATATGAGAGACGCGATGTGTCTCATCTGTGATCGGATTATAACATCAGATGTAAACAGTGCCTCGATTGCTAGTTGCCAGCCTGTTGCTAAGGTGTGCTGACTGTTTTACTGAAAACCTTTTCACAATATTCTTTCTTTTGAATTTGGGGTTTTCATAAGCTGTAAGCCATAATCATCAAAATTATGACAAATAAAGGCTTGAAATATCTCACTTTGCATATAATGAGAATATATTAGTTTCACCTTTTCAGTTGAATTAGTGAAATAAATGAACTTTTGTACGATATTCAAATTTTTCGAGTTTCACCTGTAGCCTACATGTCATTTGAAAGAGAAATCACAATGTTCATCATAAGATATTCTACTAATATATATATATATATATACTCAGGAATATATAGACCTCATAGGAGGAAAGAAAAAGATCCATATTGGAAAATTATTATTAAAAAGTTATTTGGCCCCAGGTTGTTGATAGACGATTCAGAAAGAAAGCATGAAACATTTTCCAAATCGTAGCCAGTCAATTTGCATTATTGCTCTTGACTTCCAGGAATACTTCATCTTTACACCTATAAGAATCTAATGTTTATTATTATATAGTCTATTATTGTGGTGCAATATATTTCAGATAACCCCACCCCTAAAAAGCTCATATAAATGAAACAAACTGTGGTTGGTCATTTTACGCCTCACGGTCTCGTCCTGTCTAAGAGGGCGTTTAATTGGTGGCCAGAATAAGCAGCAATGCGACCAGACTTTATGCCGTCATATGATTGCTCTTTATCCCTCATTTGTCCAAATCTTCTACCACCCCGGAAACTTCAAGCCAAGTCTGAGCTCACAGACAGATGTAATTATCCACCTACCCAAAAGTAAAACCGTCTTCTGCACATTTATATTTTATGATTGTTCTTAAATTAGCTTTAGCTTGAACAATATATCAAAAGCTGATATGAATTTATAATAGTTGCAATTTAGCTTTAATGTCTCTGGGCCAGATGGAAAATTAAATTAATCTTTTATTTGAGTAATAATATGTCACACACACACACACACACACACACACACACACACACACACACACACACACACACACACACACACAAAAGATAATAGTTGTGTTCAGAGCAGGATGATAGTCAAATATCTAAAGGTGTTTCCATATCCATAAAGTGACTTACTAGCTTTCAGGGAAGTTTAATTTAAGTATTGCACTGCAAAAAAAAAAAAATGCTTTTCTTACTTAGTTATTTTTGTCATGTTTCCAGTCCAAATATCAAAAAATTTAAGAAAGCATTAAAGGTACAATATGTAAGAATTTTATAATAAAATATTTAAAAATCACTTGCACAGTGTGATATATTTCCTGCAGTTGTGTACTTACAATATCCCAAAAGTCTCCAAAGATTTTTTATTTCAGAGAAACTCCAATTTTAAATAATGGCTCGTCCCGGAAAAAAATGTCGCCTGTCAATGACGCAATATCCGCGCTATCCTCGGTTTCCGCTCGTACTGCCATAGACATGACGTAACCATGGCGACAGACGTGGACAACTGCATAGTGCATAACGTTTAGCAGACTTTGGGACAAAAAAGAAGAACTAAAATGAGGCTCAATATCGGCATGGTGTTTTCGAGATGCCGAGAGCTAGCGTCCGCGACTAACTTGGACTTGACAGAGCTTCACGAGTCACGACTTGACAGCGACACCGCTCTTGAACACTCTTTATTAGACAGGTGAGCAAATGTACATAAAACAAATGAATGTTATATAGCTCAACATGATGAAATGTTAGAATATGATCTGTATGTTATTCTAATGTTGATCTAGCTTACTAGTAAGCTGCTAGTTTCATAAAGCAAACGAACTAACGCATAGAATAACATTATAACTTTCAAATAACTTTCAACACATGCTGTTTAGTGTGATAGTGTAGCGTTAGAGCGAGTGAAGCAGCGCTGCGTTTCCTCACAAGTTTAATCCGTCTAATAAACTGACCTGTGGGAGTAATTCAGCATTCGCGGGTAGTTCGGTAGAATTAACCCTTTTTCCTTTATATCAGCGGGACTCGCGTGTGATATCTGTCTATTATTAGCAATCGCGCCCTGCTTCATACCGCTGTAATGTTAAAACACATCAATGTTTTCACTCATCCATTAACATTATTACATCCATCAGCTTGACAGCAAGTCCCAGCATTCAGCTCGTCACTGCGTCATCAACCTACGCCTTTGTTATTGTAGGAGGTTAGCGATCCCTAGCGGCGATTTTTTTTTTTTACACATTATAGCTTTAAATCAAGAAGCATTTACTAGATGAGTAAAATTACATAAGAAATTATATCTTGTTTTCTTTTTAAAAAAATTATCTGCCAATTGAATGAGACAATTATCTTAATTTAAATGGAAACCATGCAAAATAATCTTAATTCAATTGGAAAATAAGATTATTTTTCTTACCCCATTGGGAGATAACTTTTTCTAGTTTTAAGCAAAATTTAGATAAAAAAAAAAAAGTCAGTTATAATTTCTTATGTCATTTTACTTATTTAGATATTGGACTGGAAACAAGACAAAAATACTTAGTAAGAAAATATTTTTTTTGCAGTGTGCAAAATAATTTTTTTGACAGAAATGAGTGAATAGTTGATCATTTGATCTTGTGACAACTTGACTTTAATGTCTTGAGAACTTACAATTTTCTTTGGAGAAACATATGAGAAAAAAGAGACTTATATAGTTCACCCAAAAATTGACCAAAAAAGAAGATCTTTTGAAAATTCAGTCAGTGAAAGTGAATGGGGTCCAATGTAGTTTTGAACCCAAACGCTCACAGAAGAAAGAGTCATACAGGTGTGGAACAACATTTTAAGGTGAACTATCCTTTTTAAACAAAAGTTTCTCTTTCAATTTAATCTCATTCCTGTCTAGTAGAAACAAAGTGACGTACTAAAGAGATCTCATTTGGGGATTTTTTTCTTTCATACGGTTCAGTCTCTGGAATTTAAATGAAAACCACTTGTAAGTTGTACAACGTTAGGCTTCATTTTACAGCCAATGAAGACATGGCTTCCCGAACACACTCGGAAAGACATTGTGCACTGCAAAAAATGCCTTTCTTACTTCGTATTTTTGTCTTGTTTTCAGTCTAAATATCTAAAATTTCTTAATTTACTTGGGAAGTAAAATGACATATGAATTTATATAGGTTCTAAGGTTATTACGATGATTTTTCTTGTTTTTAATTTGAATTAAGATCATTTTTCTTACCCCATTGGCAGATAATTTAGCTTGTTTTAAGCAAAAACTCAGTTATGATCTAGTAAATGCTTCTTGATGTAAGAAATTTTAGATATTTGAACTGGAAACAAGACAAAAATAGCAAGTATAGCATTTTTTGCAGTGTGTAGCCTGAGCGAAGGCACCAAACGGTGGGCGTTATAAACACACGTCTACCAAAACATCCGCTGTGTGTGTGTGTGTGTGTGTGTGTGTGTGTGTGTGTGTGTGTGTGTGTGTGTGCCCCGAGCTCAGCTGTTGCTGTGCCCTCCCAGATAGTGGGTGGCCGTCATCGTAAACGATGTCTGAAAATGCCAGTGTTTATTTGACCATCACAAATATTGTACGAGCTTGCCTCATTCGGTTAGGCTCTAAGCCAAGTGGTTTCTAATGAAAACCAGACAGAAGGGCCAGTCTTGCAGAGACACATACCCTCCACTAGAGGACAATGCCAAACCATAACCACAGCTTTTAGATCCTTCTGCAGAAATCAGTTCCTTTTGTTCTCAACCGCACACAAAGATCACATCTGCCGTTTTAACTTTAACCCCAGAGGAATGTTGAATACGTCAGGGAATAGTGTCAAATTCTAGTTTTCCGAGTTGTGCCGTCTATCCTAACCCAGGGATTTTCCAGAAGTAGATCAGTGTGTTAATTTGTGCACCAATAATGTGATTATTTCTAATTGCATGACACAAGCAAAACCTCTTCACTCCTGTTTACATGTAATTTAATTTTTCTGATTATTCACTTAGAACTGTGGTCCTCTTTACCACTATTTTACCCACTATTTTTTTTTTCAGTTATGCACCTAAAAATGTCTTCATTTCGATGTTTTGAAACTGGAAAAATTAGAATATGGTGCAAAAGTTCAGTAATTCAACTACTTAAAAGTTGAAACTAATATATTATATAGACTCATTACATGCAAAGTGAGATATTTCAAGCCTTTATTAGTTATAATTTTGATGATTATGGCTTACCTAACGCTAAAAGATGTTTTGTGCCTCTAACAAGTGCTTTCGATCTTCTTTCTGATGTGAAAAACACTTTGAGTTTTGCCACAGACTTGTTGTCCCAGCGTCTAGAACGCGACTGAATGCTTTTTCAAGCGTCTCCATACGCGGAAAAACGCAGAAAACTCCTTTTAAACAGGAAATTATTAAATATTTACGTTTACAGCGGGTCTATTCGCACGGGATTAGCATTACCTGAGGTCATTTTTCCGGACCTTTTTTCTGAAGGTAAAAGTCGCTGTAAATAATCTTTACTGACACTGTCCGTAATGATTACTGAGATGGCACATTTGGACGGGACTCAAATCACAGAGAAGCTCTGGCAATTATTACTTCACCCAACCTCTCCATGTTAAACTAGTCCCGTCCGATAGGGCTTTAGAGACTTGTGGATGGGTGACTTGTTTTGAGCCTCTCAGAAAGCACTAGCAACCACAAAGCAATGACATGCCAAATTTGCACGGGCATGCACCTCTCAAACTGTCTTCAGGGCATAGTTAAATTAATTAATGGACGAGGTAATATCTGCATTTTGTCTACAGCAGCGTAAGATGATTTCCAAGAAATCCCAACCTTGAAGCCGCACGTTTGATCTTTTAAAGGGATAGTTCACTTTGAAATTAAATGTTGGTATGTTTTATCTTACCTGAAGTGCATCCAAGATGTAGGTGTCTTTGTCTCCGCAGTAGTTTCAATTTAGATATTTTTAGGTCAAGCCGTTCTTGTCTGTCAGTCATATAATGCAGGTCTATAGGCACTGTCTCCAATAGCGTGCAGAGAAAAGTCCAAATTAAAAAATTCCCCATCGTAAGTGCACATTGATGGCCTAAGACACGAAACAAGCGGTTTGTGTGATAAAACGAACAGTATTTATATCGTTTTTATCTCTTTTACACAACCACGTCTGAGTGATCTGTTTACTTCGTCTGCGCAAGCGCCGCAGAGCGCCGGAATGCTCCGGAAGTGATCTCTCTCCCGGATGAGTTCGCGCGAGCTTGCGTAAATGTATTTTTTTTTACATCGGTTTAAACATCCCGGATAAGCGCAAACTAGTACCATTTCTATTAGCCGTCCTACAATCTCTGTTCTGTGCACAGGTTCTGGTGTAAACAATGAGTGACGTACACGCGCGAGAGAGATCACTTCCGGAGCCTTCCGGCGCTCTACGGCTCTTACGCAGACTACGTAAACAGATCAGATGGACGTGTTTGTGTAAAAGAGATAAAAACGATATAAATACTGTTCGTTTTATCATACAAACCGCTTGTTTCGTGTCTTAGGCCATCAATGTGCACTTACCATGGGGAATTTTTTAATTTGGACTTTTCTCTGCATGCTATTAGAGACAGTGCCTATAGACCTGCATTATATGACTGACAGACAAGAACGGCTTGACCTAAAAATATCAAAATTTAAACTACTGCGGAGACAAAGACACCGACATCTTGGATGCACTTCAGGTAAGATAAAACATACCAACATTTAATTTCAAAGTGAACTATCCCTTTAACGTGCCTCAACAACAGCCGATATAATCAACCGTGAATATTTTCTTTTACAGAATGTTTTATCAGATCCTGAATTCCTCTGTGATAAAGCAACACAAGAAGTCATGTTCACCCTCGGATCTGAGTGTAATTCAATGGGGGAAACGGCTTTTGAATTGCAAAGCGTTCAACACCGCCGTTCATCTCGCCGCAGGGCAAACAACAGTGTAATCTGAGGAAAACAAGTGCGGCGTGTATTGACTCCGTGTTTTCCTGCGAAACAGATGGAAGAAATCTTTCATGACGCGTAGTTAGCCGTGTTAACACTGAGTCATTGTGTTGACTATCTTCATCACAAATAGCTTGGTCTGTATTTCTAAGGAAATTATTCAGTGCCGGGCAGACCCCACCGTGCTTTTCTCTTTTCTTTTCTGGGAAATAATAACTATAAGAAAAAACACATGCTGATGGTGTCTGAGAAGAACAACACGATCCAAAACACACATGATGCTTCAGCACTTTTGTGAACCAGATGTTGCTCTTTTTAAAGCTCAGGAGACTCAATGGATTTGTTACTTTATAATTGTTGACGGCATGTATAAATTAAATGTAAATTGCAGCTCTTTGATATCTTAGCAAATGTAAGACATTGTTGTTGAGATCTCTTCTACAACTCTTTAGATGTGAGGGTTTTCTCAAGAGAAAAGCAGACATTTCCATGTGCTCTTCATTTAATCTTGTTGTAGCAGAACATTATTTTGATATTAACTAGATGTCATTTGTGATTTTTCTTTCTTTTTTTGAAAAAGTTTGGGGTCAGTATGATTTTTGTTGTTGAAAGAACTACTTTTATTCAGCAAGGACGCATTAAATTGATGTTACAAAATATTATATTTTCAAATAAATGCTGTTCTTAAGAACTTTCTATTCATAAAAAAGTCATGGACAAAAAATATATGAAAAATATGAAGCTGTTTTCAATATTGATAATAATCATAAATGTTTCTTGAGCATCAAATCATCATATTATACTGATTTCTGAAGGATCATGTGACACTGAAGACTGGAGTAATGATGCTGAAAATTCAGCTTTGCATCACAGGAATAAATTATAATAATATTACTATTTTTTACTGTATTTTTGATTAAATAAATGCAGCCCAGGTGAGCATAAAATACTTCTTTCTCTTTTCAAAAAAGAGTTAATAAACTTTACAGACCCCAAACTTTGTATATATTTGTAAATGTTTGTGTTTAGACATGCATGAGCATAAGCGCAGCAAGCACATGCTCTTCTAAGGAGGGATCCACCGAAATTAAAACTCTTGGCCGAAGCCGAATATGATGAAAGACTTGGACGAATACCGAACACGTTTTTTTTTTTGCATTTTTTCCCATTTATTTTGACAATTTGTCCACCATTGCATAAATTAAATAGTCAAAATGTGCTTTTTACTATTTTGTCTTGCTTTTAAAAGAAAAAATCAATTACAAAACTACAAATTAAAAATATTTATTTAACAATAAACATTTTGTTTACATTACAGCAGACATTACACCAACAAAGCACAATATAACTTAAAATAAATAAAATGTTAAACTAATAATATGCTTTGATATTAGGCCTATAACTAACTGCTGAAAGTGTGTGAAATTGTGTGTCAATGAAATTAATGCTATATTTTAGTTTGATAATGTTTTGTTATTTTCCTGTACTGGCGCATGCCTGTGACGTAAACATGTACGCGACGCCTTCACTGTCTAGCAGACTTTTGCGTTTTTACCGTGTTTACCCTTTAGACGGGAACGCGGCGGTGGAGCGTTTTTAAGATTGCCACTCTGGAGGGGGGGTTTCACTTTTTTGCGGTTTTAAGCCCCAAAAACGCGTCGCCGTGTAAACGAAAGGCACATCCGATAAAATATTTTAACGTTTTCACCCGCGAGCGTTCTCGTGTAAACAGGGCTTTAATTTCGGTCACCCTTATGCAACATTACAGTTATTTTTTTCACAACTTACTCCACATCATTTATAACTTGATACTCTTTTTTTTTTAAGATTCTCGTTAAACACACGCATCTTTGACTTGATCTCCACGCTGACTTTCTTTCGTCTTTCTCGGACACTTTAAAACGCTTCCACACTTACGACATGTTTGCTGAATTCATAAAGCGTGAGCTGCCTCTCACTCTATGCTGGATGCCAATAGATCGCGTCATCAAAAACGTCATTGTTCGGTCAAATTTATTCGGCCTTTTCACTTATTCGAACACCGAAAGAGCTTTTTTTTTTCTTTTTTTTCGGCTGAATAATTTCGGTTGCCAAACATTCGGTGCATCCCTACTTCTGAGGACATATAGTAGTGTCCACTTACCCCGAGTTTGGTCACCGAGGAACATTATGACCAAGTGGTTGATTAAGGATGTATGCAACTGTGTCATGATGCATGATGTGTTTGTTTGATTGTCTTTGCAGAGTTAATTGTGTGTCCTTACACTACGGTGGATGAGAGCATCTTATGTTTTCCAGGGTAAGGAGGTGTCCTCATCTTCACCTGTCCGTTCTGGGGGTAAGGTGGAGGCCGGTGTGTTTTACTTGAGTTAGTGCACACGACTGGGACGATAGGGGGTCTGTGGTTTTCCAGTTGCCCTTTCCTCGCCGTTCGGTGTGGTAGGCAGTTTCCGTTGAGCGTCCTTTGAGTCTCTTTCACTCTTTTGCCTTTATCCTCGGCAGTAACGAATCGTTGCTCATGAGGGGACGGGATTGTGTGGTTTCTCATTGGCGAATGACTGTTATTGTGAACTAAATCCACTGGGCTGTGTGCGAGAGAAGAGTCGGAAGTCGTGTCCTCTTCGCCATTCGAATAGTGGATCAGCGCCACAACATCAGTCTGACTGCTTCTGGTGGCATCTGGAGGGAGTCCATTGGATGGACTTGTTTCTTCTTCATCAAGGTCAATGTGGGACGTCAGAACATCGATCTGTTGGACGACCTTCACAGACACAGAGGGATCAAAAACAAAAGTTAAAGGAATAGTGTGCTTAGAAACAAAAAGCAACTTTATGCTTTACAGAATAGATGCTTTACACGGCTGTTAAGCACGCCAGAGCTTGTCAAGCTCTAAAAAGGACAAAAAAGCACTTCTGTAGTCCTTTAATAATTCTTCTTCTCTGCCAATGCGTTCACATTTACATATATTAACAAGGTGCGTCAAAATGTGTTGCACCAACTATGACGCCAATGGTTTTTGCAGTCATATTATAGGTTCACAAAACCAAAGCAAAATTGTTATCAACTGAACCAAAAATAAAACTAACATAACTTAAGTCGTCATGATTGCATCTATGAAATAATTTTAGGTTTCCAAACTAGTTTCCCAGACGCTTCTAGAGCCCATCTGTCATTCATCAATCATAATCCCGCCCCTAAACACACTTCATTGGCTGAGTCACAAATTCTCATGTCATGCCTCTCAAACAAACCAATCAGTGCTTTAAAAACGTCTCAGTGACTTCAATTACATGCGATGATATAGAAAATATAGAACACGCATCCTTCACCTTTGAAGTTTGTTCAAAACACGTCATAATCCATTATTATTATTATTAAATATGTCATAAAATAATCTTTTTTGGCTTCTTTCTCTGTGATGCATTAATCTACTGACATCTTATGGGAGTCTTGATGCATCCATTGAAACATGTCTAAATAATTCAATTAATATTTTACGTCCTGCACAGTCCATTATTGCTAATGTCAATCTGCACGTATTAAGCTATCTTTAGGTATTGATTTAAGATTCTGTTCTCTTTTAACAGGCCTTTGTGATGGCCACTTCCCCATCCAGAATATACAATATTCCTCTATACAATAAGCTCCCAGTGAACATTTCCAGCTCTGCTGAATATATAATTGACTGTTCATTTCTGGCAGATGTGTGTTTTGGCTTCTGAAGGCTTTCAGATGATGTTTAGCTTGCTGTTTTTCAGGTTTATTACAAACATGTTTGCTAAAAACACACACAGATATTATATTTCCACTGGTTTAAACAGGATGAAAGTTTTGATCTTATCCAGTCTCTGTGCTTATTACAATCCCATCTCAAATATGTTGAACCCTAAAATCAGCAACAAATCTTGTTATATGAATGTTTCCTCATAGCTGTGAATGCATGCAGAAAACTCATTATTAATAGTATCCGGTCACCAACAACATGTTATTTCACTGTTTGTCGTTCCAAACCTGCACTGTAAAACCTAACAGTGAAAGGCACTAATCGAAATGAGTACATTTAAATTATTTTTTAAAAAAAAGTTCATTTAACTCAATAAAATATGTGATATTAACTCAAAAAATGTAATTCATTAAGCAGAACTTAAACCGAATAAGTTATGAATAACCTATGTGTTATTTTAGCTATTAATTTAATCTAATTTGTTTATGGTTGAAAATAAAATAAATATTAAAAGTAAATTAGAAACCAGTGGGTAGGTTTACAATTTCTAATTTTTTTTTTTTTTCAAGAAATCACTTTTGTATAAGGTCTATATACTTTTATAGTTTTCATAGCTCATAAAATAAACACATAAATAAATACATTTAAAGTTTTCAGCTTCATTCGAAGCCTACATGTATAAGATATTCTGAGATAAATACAATGTAAGTCAATGGGGTCCAATGTATGTTTGGTTCTCAATGTTCTTCAAATAATCTTATTTTATGTTCCACAGAAGAAAATCAATCATTCGGGTTTGGTTGGAACATGTGAGTAAAATAAAATAATTTTAATTTTGGGTGAAGTATCAATTTAAGAAAATTGCATGCACCAATGCTACACCTTTCCTAATAATTTAACAAACAAGTATTCATTACTTCAATGAGCTCATTGTTTCTGCTTAAATGATACATTATTAGCTAACTGTGCGATTTGTATACGTACATTTCTGTAATAAATAACTTGGACAGTTTCCTCTGATAACAAATCACTCTGAATTGTAATGTAAGTAGACTCATGGATTTTTTTTTTGTAGAGCTGCTTTGAAACGATGTGTATTGTGAAAAGCGCTATACAAATAAATGTGAATTGAATGAGAGTAAATGTGGAACAGAAGATATTCTGAGAAATGTCTGTACATTCAATGTAAGTCAATGGGGTCCAATTTTGTCTGATTCTTAATTTTCTTCAAATAATCTTCTTTTATTTTCCACAGAGGAAGGTCAGTCATACGCTTTGAAACATGTGAGTAAATTAAAGAATTATCAATTCATGGTATCAATTCAAGAAAAATTGCATGCATTTATAAATCAATATTTTAAGAATTTTGAATGAACAATCCCAAATATTTCAATTTGTATTAAACAGTCAACACTATATATTATTGCATCCTCACCTCTTTCATCTCCAACTGGACCTGTTTGAGACCACCCAGCACTTCCTCGAGCTCATTGACCACTTGTTTGATCTGTTCCCGTACGGTCCCCTGGCTTTTCCTCTGGTTGCCATGGTTTTCCAGACCTACGCCCCCCTGACCCGTCCTTATTTCCCGCTTCGATCCGTTCACCTGCAGCCTCGAGCGCCCCAACTTGCTGGAGGGCACCTCGGTTGGAAAAAAGCGGTGTTTTCCCCATTACTGTGTGGTTTTCCAGGACTTGATTGTCTGCTGGTCTCGGGGCCGTTAGGCGAGTGTTGCTCTTCGTGATGCCGGAAAGACACCCGTCTCCTTGTGCAATGTCCGTTATATCCGTGGACGTCATCCCACTCCCGCTGATGTCCGTAGTGGTTGATCCGACGAGTAGTAGCGTTGACCTCTGACCCTTAAAACATGGGCCCCATTAAACGGATGAAGCAACTCCGGGTAATACCAACGCTGAACGCATCCACATTCCCGCCGGATCTCCGTAACGCACGGAGAATCCCACCTGGGCGTTCGTACATCCACCCAGGAATAGCATGGATGCTGTATTTCCTTGGCATAAACTTGCCGTGGCGTTGACGAAATGACCCTCTCCGCTCCGTCTATCCCCAACTCCTTCGGGAACGGGCTATTCCGACTCCATACGCACACATGATCCATCAACGGGTCCCGGTGTGTGTCGGACTCCCTGCTCCAGGCAAAAGTGGCAGGAATGAGTTTGAAATCTCGCAGTCGTGTTCTCCGAGTGCATTTCCAGTCCCAAATCCCGACTTAGAAAACAACTGGTTCTCTCTCCATCCACGGCGTCTGTTTTTCTCATCTGCGTTTTACAGTCTCTCTTTCTTTCTCCCGCACTTCCCCTCTCCAACTTTTTGTCTCTCACCTCCCCCTTCCTTCCTCCTGGTGCTTTTTCTAACTTACTCTTGTTTTCCCAACGTTCTCTCCCGTTCTTGACGTACGCAGCTTGTTGCCCTTTTCTCTAGTAGTGGGCCTCTTTCCTTCCCTCCCTCCTTTTTTTTTTCTTCAACTCTCCTTCTCCTGAAGTCTTTCACCTCTCTCTACACCTCAGTTTTTTTTTCTCACTGCGTAAAAAAAAAAAAAATCCCTTCTCAGACTCAACTCACCCTTTTCCCCAAACTCCAAACACTTCCTTCCTACACCTTCTCGGTCTCTCTCTCCCGGGTTGGGGCTCGTAAAGCGCTGACAGACGCAGCGGCTCCATGTGATTCCCGATCTTTCCCTCAGATCTTGCCACTCGGCAATTAAACACAGCCAGGATTCCACGCGAGAGAGAGAGACCGAGAGAGAGAGAGAGAGAGAGAGAGAGGGAGAGAGACTGAGAGAAAGAGAGAGAGAGACAGGAGGAGGTGGGGTTTCATACGTTGCTGGAAATAGACAGGATCTAACATGAGCCAGAGACCAAGAGTAAGTGGGGAGGGGAACGAGAGTGAGAGAGAGAGACTGAGAGAGAGAGAGAGAGAGAGACTGAGAGAGAGAGAGAGAGAGAGAGAGAGAGAGACTGAGAGAGAGAGAGAGAGAATGACGAGAGAGAGAGAGAGAGACTGAGAGAGAAAGACACAGAGAGAGAGAGAGACTGAGAGAGAGAGAGACGAGAGAGAGAGAGACTGAGAGAGAGAGAGACTGAGAGAGAGAGGAGAGAGAGACGCTCGGCACCAGAAAAGGGGATTTTCGGCATAACTCGATTGCCACAAGCCCACGTGAGTCTGAGAATCGAATGCGTGTTCGCCGTCGCATTGTTTATGTGAGTCAGCTGAGATACTGGCACTGTTTGTCATGATTCACGTCTTGTGACACATTTAATGAACAACACTGTTTATAGATCCCTCACATTTCACTAAATTCCCTTATTTATTTACTTGGAAGTAAACACTTTTTTTTTTAGTTTTGTTTTTCCACTGGAAAGAATCAAAAACGCAGATGACACCTACTTTATTATCTTCTTTTCTCCCAGGCCAGCGGAAAGGAAAAAGACAAGACTCTTGGGAGAAAGACGTCAGAAATCTCAACAAATGTCTCGAACTGTCCTGAGACACACGACCAAAATTGCATGATGATGTTTGCTCGTCATGAAAGTGTTAGTCCCCCTGTGGTGAAAATCCAGCTTTTAATGTTGTTTATGTGTATATGTGGTGTTTTTAATAAGCTTTAACACAAAGCATGTGTAAGTTCATAAGTCGACAGCATTACTGAGTATTTTCTGCTTAAAACTGCAGTGAACAAGAGACAGTCTCAAAAACACGGTTTGAAATCGCTGGTGTTTTTGACGTCACAAACTACCTTGTAATCAGATCAACGTGTGATCGTCAACCAGTGGATCTCTGAGCTGAGTGAGTGAGTGGAGGCGGGGCTCATTTGCATATTCACAGAACCGTGTAACCAATCAGATCAACGTGTGATCGTCAACCAGTGGATCTCTGAGCTGAGTGAGTGAGTGGAGGCAGGCTCATTTGCATATTCATAGAACCGTGTAAACTAATCAGATCAACGTGTGATCGTTCAACCAGTGGATCTCTGAGCTGAGTGAGTGAGTGGAGGCGGGGCTCATTTGCATATTCATAGAACCGTGTAACCAATCAGATCAACGTGTGATCGTCAACCAGTGGATCTCTGAGCTGAGTGAGTGAGTGGAGGCGGGGCTCATTTGCATATTCATAGAACCGTGTAACCAATCAGATCAACGTGTGATCGTCAACCAGTGGATCTCTGAGCTGAGTGAGTGAGTGGAGGCGGGGCTCATTTGCATATTCATAGAACCTCGCATACTAAATGAGGCAAGAGTGTCGAGTTACATTCAAGATATTTTAAGGCATAAATAATTTTTTTTCAAGGAAAAAAGTTGAAATAAGTAATTTTGGTGATTGACTACACAGGGACTTTAAACTTATGTAACTTATCCAAATGATCTGTGTTGATGATAGTGCTATACTCTAACTGTAAGACAACTATAAGCTTATTTGTGCCTGTTTTTATTTCAGGAGAAACATCCGACGGCAAAGTTGAGATAGTGAAACGTGAACTTGAGATTCATGACGCATGAGATCTTCCTCTGGTCGTCTGAGCGCAGGTATACCAGTTCTCCTCAGAAACCAGCAGATTCCTTTTTGCTGACGTTGGTTTGGAAACAATAAACTGTGAAAGCCACAGAGATGAATCCCGAGCAGTTTTGAGCGGCCGTCTCAACCGCGTCAGCATTTCTTCACATTCCTGGATTGTCACATTCATTGTCTAAACTTGAAATGGGTTAGTTGAATATGACGTGAAAAATCAATCAAAATCACTGCAAGCCCCAGTCGACATGTGCACAGGACTGGAATGTAATACTCACTCAAAACCTTTTTTTTTATATAGGATTACAGAATAACCCAAATTAATCATTTGGAAAATGTATTTTGGAAACCGTTCCTTCAGGACTTTAAAACTCCTATAGCTTCACATGTGATTTATTTAAACGGTCCAGTATCAGGACGTATTTCCGATACAAGACAAGCAGAGATCTGATAAATGTATAGCATGTAATTGACTCCAAGAATGTAAAAAATCCTCTAGGCATTCCAGTTCACCCAGTAGGGTCTCATTTGATCCCATTACGATCATTTTAAATGGTGTGCAAGGTTGAATTCTGATAGGAATCCTGTGCATATTGCTTTAAGACTCCTGTAGGGAATTCAGGATGGTTGTAGAAACGCATATCAGACCTGACAGATTTACTGTGTGAGTGTGTGTGTGAGAATGTGTGTGTGTGAGAGAATGAGTGTGTGTGTGAGTGTGTGTGAGAATGAGTGTGTGTGTGTGTGTGTGTGTGAGAATGAGTGTGTGTGTGTGTGTGTGTGTGTGTGTGTGTGTGTGTGTGTGTGTGTGTGTGTGTGTGTGTGTGTGTGTGTGTGTGTGTGAGAGAGACTGAGTGAGTGAGTGTGTGTGTGTGAGTGAGTGAGTGAGTGTGTGTGTGTGTGAGAATGAGTGTGTGTGTGTAAGAATGAGTGAGTGTGTGTGTGTGTGTGAGAATGAGTGTGTGTGTGTGTGTGTGTAAGAATGAGTGAGTGTGTGTGTGTGTGAGAATGAGTGTGTGTGTGTGTGTGTGTGTGTGTAAGAATGAGTGAGTGTGTGTGTGTGTGTGAGAATGAGTGAGTGAGTGTGTGTGTGTGTGAGAGAATGAGTGTGTGTGTGTGTGTGTGTGTGTGTGAGAGAATGAGTGAGTGTGTGTGTGTGTATGTATGTATGTGTGAGAATGAGTGAGTGTGTGTGTGTGTGTGTGTGTGTGTGTGTGAGAATGAGTGAGTGTGTGTGAGAGAGTGAGTGTGTGTGTGTGTGTGTGAGAATAAGTGAGTGTGTGTGTGTGAGAGTGTGTGTGTGTGTGTGTGTGTGTGTGAGAATGAGTGAGTGTGTGTGTGTGTGTGTGTGTGTGTGTGTGTGTGTGTGTGTGTGTGTGTGTGTGTGTGTAGGTTTCACCATCATTGTGTGGATAGAATTTCCAAAAATGTACTCAAAAGAATGAAAAAATATATATTTATTTGCAGACATTCTGTAAAAGATAAGTTTTAAGAAAATACATTATATTACTGTTAGAAGCTACCTGTAAATTTACAGTAAAGTTATACAGTAATTTTGGTATATTATATTGCAATATAACAAAATAAAACAATTAGTTCTACTGGGTAAAAGTTTTTTGTTTTTTTTTACATTAAAACTACTTTTTTAGCCTTTGTGTGGAAGATGACATGAATTTCACATTCCATTCATTCATCATTTATTCTTAAATGAGCAGCGCACCCAAAATGTAAAGTTTTTCATGAAAATTTGCAAAACGTGTTTCAAACTGTTCTTTTTCCGTACTTCAAAAGCACACAGTGGCAATTAACTGCATGCTGCAAAAAAATATATATATACTGTATATATGTACCGGTGTGTGTGTATATATATATATATATATATATATATATAGCATATTACAATGATTATAAAAAATATATATATATTCCAAGTCTTCGGAAGTCTTATGATTGCTTCGTGTGAAGAACAGACCCAATTTTAAGCTCAACATTTGTCATTTTGACATCAAATGTCATAGATGCCTGGTTTTGAATCGAATGCGATTTGACAGATGCTTTCATAGTGCTTTTTTTTTTATTCTTTTTGAAGTATCACCATCCACTTTAACTGTAATATAGGGCAGCTGAAGATCATATAAATCAAATGGCAAGAGATGGGTATTCAAATCCAAAATTAAATTTAAATGATTTGGTTACACTTTATTTTGATGGTCCTCTTATAAGTAATGCACCTGAAGACATGTTAACTAGCTCTCATTAGAGTATTAGTAGACTCACTGTTAGGTTTAGTTGAATAAGTTGACAGACTACAGTCAAAATGTGTTCAGACGCCTTCAACATTTCTCACATTATCACAGTTTATTCACTATAGTTTAGAAAATGGTAATAAAATATGAGCAGAACTCAGTTGATATTTGACAGGTTTTGTCCATCTTCTGTTAGACTGTCTCACACATGAATTATGTTGAATATCTGTCAGCTGATAAATTTAACTACACAATTAGATAATACCAGTTTAGCTCGACCAGTGACCAAGCAATACTTCATTGTGTTCAGTGTGTGTGTAGAAAGAGCATTAGCAATTACAGAAAAAACACTGAAGAAAACATTTATTGGTCATTTTTGGTATTTGGTCCCAATTTTTTTATTAATTTTACTGGTAGTCACTGTATGAATAACTTTTAGGGTATAATATGTCACGGTTTACTTTATTTTGCTCTCCTCACTTATATAAATGAACTATAGTGTCCTGCACACACTAGTAAACAAATATCAAATATTATATTTGGTGTCTGAATAATTTTTGGTTTGACTGCACTTGTAAAGTTACTTATACTAATAATGTCTGTTGAAGAGCATCAAAATAAAGAGTTAGCAGATATTAAGCAGACTCTGAAAGTTTGTTGACTTATAGTAGAATAATATAAAGGCTAGTAGCGCTTTAGTAGGGCACCATCAAAATAAAGTGTTATTAATAAGATTTTCGAATGTTCCCATGAATGCACGGGTGTGTGTCCTGTTATGAACCACATTTTGTCTCCAGATCTAAAAGCTTCGCCCTAAAGGCTTTTTTTTTTGCATCATGTAGTTTTGCATCTTCTTCCGCATGACTGAACTATAATCAAACTCTACTCCAAAAACCTGCAGTTTTTCCATGTCATGTTTGCTTTCTAGCGAAATTAAAAGCATTTCCCCGACACAAAAGAGCATCTATAATTAATGGACTGTTACTCCAAACGTCGGTATGACCATTCGCTCACCTTGACGTCTGAATGAGGTCGAATCCGCGGCCGGCCTCATAATAATGCGGAGGCTTTTGTTAAAACTCTCTCCACGTTTTCAGAATTAGTCCTGCTTATGGGGTTATTTTTGATCAGCCATTATGATTTCTTAAGTGTTACTGTGTTATTTTCACAGACTTATGTTCCTATGGAAACCAGATGAGGGATGTTATGCACTGTGTCGATATTTTCCTCTGTTCATTGAGGTAGAGAAAAGATTTGAGCAAAATAGTATGACATTATTATTTATATATATATATATATATATATATATATATATATATATATAGAAAGGTATCACTCTAAAAAATGCTGGGTTGTTTTAACCCAATTTTGGGTCAAATATTGACAAACCCAAACGTTGAATCAAAAATGCAATTAAAAAATTTAATGGCTGGGGTTGTCCATATTTGACACAAAATTGGGTTAAAACAACCCAGCATTTATAGCAAGGTACACCTTGCTAGTACCGTGTCAACAATGTGCTGGAAACATTCCTCAGAGATTTTGGTCCATATTGTCATGAAATGATCATGCAGTTTCTGCAGATTTGTCGGCTGCACATCCAGGATGAGAATCTGTAATTCCTCCACATCTAAAGCTGCTCTATTGGATTGAGATCTGGTGACTGTGGAGGCCAATTGAGTTTAGTGAATATATATCCAGGGCTTGACATTCACTTTTTTGCTCATTAGCCACTGTGGCTAGTGCTTTTCCAAAGTTACGAGCCACTCAGTATTTTCACTGGCCACAATTTTGACATCGATACCATGGAGTAAAACGGTCATATAGATATTTTTAATTTCGTCTCATAATTTGGCAGCAGGGATATTAGGCTGCTGTCCCTTTAAGACCTGACGCACGGATCCATTACACTGTTACACGGGTTTTCTTTCTCAACTGTTTACGTTCACATAAAACACAACTGACTGTGTTTACGTGAATACTCGCCAAGACCGGCATTTTGACATTATTTTGTGTGTTTTTGACTGTTTAAGTGCAATAAGCAGAGAAACCGAGTTTTCGAAAACTTTATGTGCGCACTTTGGGTGTGAGCACAAAATCTGCGGGAATGAGTAAAATAATGCGCAATACAAGCAATCCCATGCCGAAATTCAAATTCACACACACAGACACACACACACACTACCGGCTTGGAAGATTTTTTTTTTTTATAGAGGTCCCTGATGTTCACCAAGTCTGCATTTACAGGTGAAACTGGAAAAAAAAAAATATGGTGCAAAAGTTTATTTATTATATAGACTCATTACATGCAAAGTGAGATATTTCAAGCCTGTATTTGTTATAATTTTGATGATTATGGCTTACAGCTTAGGAAAACCTTTTCCGAATATTCTAATTTTGAATTTGGGGTTTTCATAATCATAAGCTGTAAGCCATAATCATCAAAATTATAACAAATAAAGGCTTGAAATATCTCACTTTGCATGTAATGAGTCTATATAATATATTAGTTTCACCTTTTAAGTTGAATCACTGAAATAAATGAACTTTTGCATCATATTCTCATTTTTCCAATTTTTTTGATTTCTTGAGTGTTACTGTGTTATTTTCACAGACTTATGTTCCTATGGAAACCAGATGAGGGATGTTATGCACTATGTCGATATTTTCCTCTGTTCATTGGGGTAGTCTTAAGAGAAAAGATTTTTGCAAAATAGTATGACATTTTATATATATATATATATATATATATATATATATATATATTAGGGCTGTCAAATGATTAAAATATTTAATTGCGATTAATCACATTAATGTCATAGTTAACTCGCGATTAATCGCACATTTTTATCTTTTCTAAATGTCTCTTGATTTCTTTGGCCCATTATTTTTTCTCTTTTTAATGCTCTTATCAACATGGAAAAGTGGATCGGCTTGCTTTGTGCAAATGTGTTTTATTGAAAACAACATTGGGATACTGTGTTCAATTTCACACTAACATTCTCACTTGGAGCAAATAATCTCTCACACAACTGTCCATCACTAAAAGGGTGAAAGAAATACTGACGAGGAGGTGACGTTACGGATATTGATGATTGGGCGTAGAAACGCATCAGCGGTGTGTGTGCTTGACCTTTTCAGCCTGGACGTACCGCGATGACAGCTCAGTTCACAACGACACAACACACAGATCACTTTGGTCTTGTCAATTGAACCATTTGGCAACTTTTTAAAAGTAATTTTTCCATTCAGAATCGTATTGGCATCCATTTCGGCGTCTCGCGCTCATCATTCCTCCACTCAAAACGTAAAACGTTAAAGCGGGTCGCAGTCGCACACCGGGCGAGGTGTTAAAATTCGTTCTCTATGAGTGTACACACACCGGCGGCGCCATTCTGTGTTTTTATTGCTGGCCATAAACTGAGAAAGTGCGTGTCCACTGTGCGATACGAGTTGTCCTAGACACGGCTCGTCGCTGCGCTTCTCGTCCACTCTTTGGCCGGTTCGCAAGCCCTAAACAAGTGTGTGTCTGTTGTTTTGTTTCTGGTCTAGCTAGATCCGGTGTGGTGTTGTAGTTTTAATAACGTTACTAGTTGTTGCAAAAGCATGTGAAAAAAACTACAAAGTTTGCTAGGCGTTGATCTCGCGATAAAAAAATTGACGCCGTTAAAATGGTTTTGCGTTAATAACAGCCCTAATATATATATACATTGTTATATATATTTATAGCAATTAAGGTACACAATTTTGGGTCAAATATTGACAAACCCAAACGTTGGATCAAAAATGAAATTTAAAAATGTAACCCAATGGCTGGGTTTGTGCATATTTGACCCAAAATTGGGTTAAAAACAATCCAGCATTTTTTAGAGTATACATCTTGCTAGTACCGTGTTGTACCGTGTCAACAATGTGCTGGAAACATTCCTCAGAGATTTTGGTCCATATTATCATGAAATGATCATGCAGTTTCTGCAGATTTGTCGGCTCCACATCCAGGATGAGAATCTGTAATTCCTCCACATCTAAAGCTGCTCTATTGGATTGAGATCTGGTGACTGTGGAGGCCAATTGAGTTTAGTGAATATATATCCAGGGCTTGACATTCACTTTTTTGCTAATTAGCCACTGTGGCTAGTGCTTTTCCAAAGTTACGAGCCACTCAGTATTTTCACTGGCCACAATTTTGACATCGATACCATGGAGTAAAACGGTCATATAGATATTTTTAATATCGTCTCATAATTTGGCAGCAGAGATATTAGGCTGCTGTCCCTTTAAGACCTGACGCACGGATCCATTACACTGTTACACGTGTTTTCTTTCTCAACTGTTTACGTTCACTTAAAACCCAACTGACTGTGTTTACAGGAATTACTCGCCAAGACCGGCATTTTGACATTATTTTGTGTGTTTTTGACGGTTTAAGTGCAATAAGCAGCGAAACCGAGTTTTCGAAAACTTTATGTGCGCACTTTGGTGAAAACCTTTTCACAATATTCTAATTTTGAATTTGGGGTTTTCATAAGCTGTAAGCCATAATCATCAAAATTATTACAAATAAAGGCTTGAAATATCTCACTTTGCATGTAATGAGTCTATATAATATATTAGTTTCACCTTTTAAGTTGAATTACTGAAATAAATGAACTTTTGCACCATATTCTAATTTTTCCAGTTTCACCTGTATATGACAAAATACAGTAAAAACATTAATATAATTATTATTTTTATTCCTGTGATCAAAGCTGAATTTTTAGCATCATTACTCTTTAGTGTCACATGATCCTTCAGAAATCATTCTAATATGATGATTTGAAGAAACATTTCTGATTATTATCAATGTTGATATTTCATATTTTTGTGCAAACCGTGATGCATTTTATGTTTCAGGATTCAATGAATGGAAAGTTCAAAAGAAGAGCATTTATTTAATATATTTGAAAAATAATATTTTCTTACATTATAAATGTTTATGAATATATATATATACCGTATATTTAAAAAAGCGGTCCCACTTTATATTAAGTGGCTTTAAGTACTATGTACTTACATCGAAAAATAAGTACAATGTACTTAATGTGTTCATGTTGTATTGTTAAAACACTTTTGCTGCTATTGCGGTGTGATACGGGTCAGGTTAGGGACAGGTGTGCTGGTATGGGTCAGTATAAGGGTGGGTTAAGGTGTAAGGGAAGGGGTCAACTGTGTAATTACAAATGTAAACACATAAATTAATTACATGTTGGTATTTTTTTAAATATAAGTACAATGTAAAAACATGTATGTACACAATAAGTCCATCGTATCAAATTGTTAATTTCAATGTAAGTACATAGTACTCAAAGCCACTTAATATAAAGTGGGACCAAAAAAGCTATTTATATTTGCAAGTCGATTTTGAAGAACAACAAAATCAGGTTGAACAAATGACTGACCATTATAAACATGATTGAGATGATGAAGAACATGATGATGATGATGATGATAACTAACACCGTCTCGTCTTGTGTGTCAGTGTGGCTGAGATTGTTCTGTTCTGTTGGACTGAAAGGACAAGATGTCACCTTTCTCTATTCTAGTCAAATCTATCACTGCGCTGGAGGTGAACATCTCACGGGGACCGAGACACAGGCAGGACATCTCTCAGCTTCTTTCTCTGTTGCATTTGATCCAGAGCACAAAAGAATATATATATATTGGAGAATAAAACCAGTGGAGACAACAAAAAGAGGGGAAAGAGCAGAACAGAAGTGAGTGGAGAGAGAATTCACTGAAGCAAATGAAATTACAAAAACGTCATCATGCATTAACATGTATTAAAAAAATAATATCTTTCCTTTGTGTTTTTTTTGGTGTGTTTTTTTTACACTCCTCCATAGGATGAATCGCTTCTCTGTTCTTCATCGAAAGTCATCCGCTAAATTAATAAATGTAAGTGTTTTCCATCATCACACTTTTTTAGATTATTGATGAACGAATTGGCTAATATAGAAACTTTAAAAATGGTCAACAAATTTGAGTGATTCATTTTCATATCCATTAATATTGCCTGTAGTCTCTCTTTTTCTAGCCGTTTTCGCATTTTGAAATATAAAACTAATCATAATTGTGTTCCTTCTGCATTAATACTCTAATATACACAGTTAAAATGGGGTTGTAATCATAATAGAATAAAACAATACTGTACAAATAGTATCTATCAATATAATATGTATAGGCCTACTGTACACGGTTAACAATAACTACTGAAACTAAAACCATATAAAAATAAGATAAAATAAACGTTAACTGAAACTAAAACCATATAAAAATAAGATAAAATAAACGTTAACTGAAACTAAAACCATATAAAAATAAGATAAAATAAACGTTAACTGAAACTAAAACCATATAAAAATAAGATAAAATAAACGTTAACTGAAACTAAAACCATATAAAAATAAGATAAAATAAACGTTAACTGAAATAAATCATATAAAAATAAGATAAAATAAACGTTAACTGAAATAAACCATATAAAAATAAGATAAAATAAACGTTAACTGAAATAAACCATATAAAAATAAGATAAAATAATGTCTTTTAAAAATCTTAAAATCTTATATTTTATCTTATTTTTATAAGATAAAATATAAAAATAAGATAAAATAAACGTTAACTGATATAAATCATATACAAATAAGATAAAATAAACGTTAACTGAAATAAACCATAAAAAATAAGATAAAATAAACGTTAACTGAAATAAACCATAAAAAATAAGATAAAATAAACGTTAACGGAAATAAACCATAAAAAATAAGATAAAATAAACGTTAACTGAAATAAACCATAAAAAATAAGATAAAATAAACGTTAACTGAAATAAATCATATACAAATAAGATAAAATAAACGTTAACTGAAATAAACCATAAAAAATAAGATAAAATAAACGTTAACTGAAATAAATAAGATAAAAATAAGATAAAATAAACGTTAACTGAAATAAATCATATAAAAATAAGATGAATAAACGTTAACTGAAATAAACCATATAAAAATAAGATAAAATAAACGTTAACTGAAATACACCATATAAAAATAAGATAAAATAATGTCTTTTAAAATCTTATATTTTATCTTATTTTTATAAGATAAAATATAAAAATAAGATAAAATAAACGTTAACTGAAATAAACCATATAAAAATAAGATAAAATAAACGTTAACTGAAATAAATCATATAAAAATAAGATAAAATAAACGTTAACTGAAATACACCATATAAAAATAAGATAAAATAATGTCTTTTAAAATCTTAAAATCTTATATTTTATCTTATTTTTATAAGATAAAATATAAAAATAAGATGAAATAAACGTTAACTGAAATAAACCATATAAAAATAAGATGAAATAAACGTTAACTGAAATAAATCATATAAAAATAAGATGAAATAAACGTTAACTGAAATAAACCATATAAAAATAAGATGAAATAAACGTTAACTGAAATAAACCATATAAAAATAAGATAAAATAAACGTTAACTGAAATAAAATATAAAAAACAAGCTTTTTTTATATCAGCTATAGTTGCCAAGTTATAGGCTACATAATTTTAGTTAACTTGATGTACTAAAAAAACTAAAATAAGATTAGTAAAAACTATATCGATTTTCTTTTTTTTTAAACAAAAAACTTCAAAAATTTAAATAACGAAAAATATAAAATTAAAACTGATTCAAAATAATAATAAAAACGATAATAGTATTCAATGATACAAAAAAAAAACAAAACAAAGTACAATGCACATTTTCTGTATTGAATATCCTAATTTCCAAAACGTGTCTACTATAGAATACTGTCTCCCACAATACCACAATGCATTATCTTCCACCTCTAAAGTTCATAAAATTAGATTCAAAATGCAAAATAGCTTTTTATTTCAGGACGCCTATAGATGAACAGCGTGTAAACCCATTTCAAACACAGGATTTGAGTTTTTTGGGTTTCCGTCACATGGATTCAGTTTGTTGGGTCTGAAATGAGACGGTTCTCTGCCAAAAATAATAGGATCCTTTTAAATACATAATTCAATAAAGAACAGTGTGTCTCATTGAATTTATCATCTTTCTAGATCAGTGTCTGACCGAACGGCTCTCTGATTCATAAGAGAAGCTGATATACAGAAAGTGACTGTAAAAGGAACGGGACGTCCAAAGAGCTTTTCTGAAAATGGCAAATTTTATTATTTGATCTGAATAGACATAATTTGAAAAGGAATGGCTTACTTTATCATTACTTTCTCACTTTCATGTGATGTGTATGTAACCAGGGCCATAATAACAGACGTACAGATATCAATTATTTTATTTAGTTTAGGAATAAGTTAATTGGAATTGTAAAGATAATATTTCCAGAACACTCGCAATTATCCATTCATTTATCTTAAAAATAATGAGAAAATCTGATATTTTCCATGTGATGAAATCTAATATCCAATAGATTTTTTACTATTTTTCCAAAAAGTTTTTTTTATTAAATTTTTTTATGCTTTTTGGGATAATAACTTTCATGTAGTGTGTAATAAAGCTGTTTGTGATTGTAAAATGTCTGCAAAGTTTCAAAGATCAAGTGCAGATAAATGGAGTTTTTGTCTCCCAGAAGAAAGAAGCGATTCGGAACTGTAACAAATTAGCATAATTATATCCTTGATCCTCATTGGCTGCCGGTGAGCAGTGTCTGCTTTGCTCCGCCCCCAAACACTAGCTTATCTGAGACTGGAAGAGTTTGTGTTGTTCATGTGGAGAATTCAATGCAAATTTGTATGCACATTTCTGGATATTGCAAAAAAAAAAAAAAAAAAAAAACGTTGGATGGAAACGCCAAGAAGCGCATAAATCCTAAAAATGCATATACATTTTTTTTTTTATGCAATAAGAAGACATACACATAAACTACGATGGAAACACGTTAACCAAATAAATCCCTCAATGACTTCCCGCAACAATAACTTTGCATCAGCAGAGGCTGTGATTGGATAACTGGACTAACCAGCGGACCAATCAGCATCTCAAATGTTGGTTTGGTGATTCTAAAAAATGCCTGAGCCAAAGTCTGTCATCATAATGGTTTGGTTTAATTCCCCCCTGAAGCGTCTCACATTATCCGAACACAAGATAACGACAGTGTTTATTGCGCTTCGTCTGACGCTCTGAGACGCAATCTCTTCCTCAACTGCAGCGAATTCCGTTTTTTTTTACAGATAGTTTGCGCCAATTTCACAGGAAGTGACGATTTTATTCTCTTGAACATATGGGATGGAAATGCTGCTTTATTCGCAAATGTTTTATGCGATATTTAAATTTTGCGCATAAGTTAATTATCGCAACTTTGCATGGAAACGGCTACTGTGTATCAAGAGCTGAGGAAGAGCTGAAATGGACCAATCACAACAGACTGGGCCATCTGACCAATCAGAGCAGACCAATCACAACAGACTGGGCCATCTGACCAATCAGAGCAGACCAATCACAACAGACTGGGCCATCTGACCAATCAGAGCAGACCAATCACAACAGACTGGGCCATCTGACCAATCAGAGTAGACCAATCACAACAGACTGGGCCATCTGACCAATCAGAGCAGACCAATCACAACAGACTGGGCCATCTGACCAATCAGAGCAGACCAATCACAACAGACTGGGCCATCTGACCAATCAGAGCAGACCAATCACAACAGATTGGGCCATCTGACCAATCAGAGCAGAGTGGACCAATCACAACAGACGGAGTCATCTGACCAATCAGAGCAGACCAATCACAACAGACTGGGCCATCTGACCAATCAGAGCAGACCAATCACAACAGACTGGGCCATCTGACCAATCAGAGCAGAGTGGACCAATCACAACAGACTGAGTCATCTGACCAATCAGAGCAGACCAATCACAACAGACTGAGTCATCTGACCAATCAGAGCAGAGCAGACCAATCAAAACAGACTGAGTCATCTGACCAATCAGAGCAGAGCAGACCAATCACAACAGACTGGGTCATCTGACCAATCAGAGCAGAGCAGATCAATCACAACAGACTGGGCCATCTGACCAATCAGAGCAGAGTGGACCAATCACAACAGACTGGGCCATCTGACCAATCAGAGCAGACCAATCACAACAGACTGGGCCATCTGACCAATCAGAGCAGAGTGGACCAATCACAACAGACTGATTCATCTGACCAATCAGAGCAGACCAATCACAACAGACTGAGTCATCTGACCAATCAGAGCAGACCAATCACAACAGACTGGGCCATCTGACCAATCAGAGCAGACCAATCACAACAGACTGGGCCATCTGACCAATCAGAGCAGAGCAGACCAATCACAACAGACTGAGTCATCTGACCAATCAGAGCAGAGCAGACCAATCACAACAGACTGGGCCATCTGACCAATCAGAGCAGAGTGGACCAATCACAACAGACTGAGTCATCTGACCAATCAGAGCAGAGCAGACCAATCACAACAGACTGAGTCATCTGACCAATCAGAGCAGAGCTTTGGGTTTAGAGAGACTGAATCATTGATGAACTTTTTTAGACACTGAGAGAAAAGAGCTGATGCTGAGACTAATAAAGTGGTTTTTTTACCTTTGATGTAAACCTGTTGTACGAGACTCCAAAACAAGCCTTTAGAATAGCGTAACAGGTGCACTTTATATCATTTGATATAAAAACGTTCAAAACAAATTCAGAAAGCATGTCAAACTACCAATGACGTCTTGTAGCCTATTGACTCTGAACATTAAACGAACACACACACATCACTTATTATATGAAGTCAAATGTTTACATTTTATATATTGGATTATTATATAACAGTGAAATACTGCAAGTATTTTGTCTTTCCTTCTTCGTTTATCTTTGTGGCGTGTATAGTTATTGTCTAGCGAGGGTCCTGCCATTGTTTAAATTAATTCATCTGTGTGTTTGGCTTTGACAGGAGGCCGTTTCAGGAATAACTTCAGTAAACACACATAATAATCTGATGGAGCTCCACTCAAAGTCATGAATGCCTGTTTTTTTGTTTAGTTTTTTTTGCTTGGATGCACTAACTCAAATAAAGACCAATGAGTTCATGTCCGAACAACAGGACCAAACGCACATATCGCCATGGAAACAAACAAAACAAAGTGATTTCTGTCACGGTGAACTGAGGCTGATGTTTTAAAGCGGTGGTATAATACCCTTTTCTCAAGATGTAAAATAAGTCTCTGATGTCCCCAGAGTGTGTGTGTGTGAAGTTTTAGCTCAAAATACCCCCACAGATATTTTAATATATCATGTTAAAATCGTCACTTTTTGAGGGTGAGCAAAAACACACCGTGTAAAAGTCTGTCCCTTTAAATGCAAATGAGCTGCTGCTCCCGGCACAGGGGGCGGAGCTTCAAGAGCTTGTGTCCTTTTACCTCACACACACACACACACACATGCACTGAACATTTCAAAAACTTTTAGCCTTTTATGTTCAAACCGGAGTCAGACAATGATGGAGAGACTCGAGAAGAAGTGACAACATGTAGAAGAACAGGACATTTCTGAATGGTTAGTTGATGAATTTATGTAGATTATGTGTAGTTATCTTCTAGTCATTGATTAGCATATTCTGTCTTGATAATCTATAAATTGTGTTCAGGGGGCGGGGTTTATGTAAATTTTAGGGTTGGTGATGTCACTAACCCGGGAGGAATGTCGTGTAGTTCCTAACAGCCGTTTGTTGTAGTCCTTAAAAAGCGATTTCTTTAAAAGCAAATATCTCCCTTTGCTCTGAACTTTGAGCATTGTAACTTTGCAGATGTCGTTTATGATCAAACAGCAACATTACACACTAACTACAGTTAGAAAAGTCAAATCATAATCAACCACCCCTTTAAAGGATAATTCCGGTATTTAACACCTTGAGTCTATAGAGAGCCTAAGTCCCTCCCCTTCCGGTCGACCACCATGGGACCTTATTTCGGAAAAATATTGTATGGTAGTCAATGGCGAGAGACAACAAATATTTTGATCTCGGTTGAATTGTGCCCTGATTTACACATATGATGTTTGTCAATTTAAAAGATACATTTTAAAGTCAAGAAAGTCGCAGTTTGATGTAAAACTGCTGAGGTATAAGAAAATACGTCATTACAAAGACTACAAACCCAGAAGGTGCACATGCGACGTCATACCTTTTCTCTCAATGAATGAAGCTAACTTTACTGAAGCTAACGTCTGTCATTTTTTCTATAGTCTTACATTATAATCGTAACGTTACGCCGTCATGCCTGACTCGTGTTTTGAGCCAGAATAAACACATACATAGTGCGAGACGAGAGATGTAGTTCATCGAGCGATTTTCACATACAACTAAACGTTACTTTTCTGTTTTATGACAAACTGCGACTTTCTTGACTTTCATATTTACCTTTTAAATTGACAAACATCATATGTGTAGTTCAGGGGACAGTTCAGACGGAATAAAAAGATAAGTTATCTCTCGCCATTGACTTCCATACATATTTTTTCCGAAATAAGGTCCCATGAGGCGGAAGCGGAGGGGCGGGACTTAGGCTCTCTATATTGTAGTTTGTTTTGGATGAACAAGAGTGGTGGACAAGATTTTTTTGACAATGGTTCCTCTCTCGAGTTTTTGACTATAAAAGAATTGGCCATGGACCCTTTTAACATTGGAGTCAATGGGCATGTCCGAAAATGTCATTAAAACAGCCAATAATGTTCGTTTACAAAACTGTGCAACTCACCGAGTGATTAGTGGTGTTCGTTGATGTTCCAGAAACAAAAAGTGTTGCGAAATACAGTTTCTGTCGTGTTTTATTCGTCATTTTGTAAAATCCCATTGAATTCTGTTGAAGGACTGAGTGCTCGTTAATATAAATGCGCTAACGGAAACGGAAAGGGGGCCGTTTACATTTGGTCGATGTAGTCTTTTTGCTCGCTTCCGTTTCTCATAAGGCTAGCGAGCAGAGCTCTTTACCGCAGTTTTTGACCGCACAAATTCTAACCATATTGAAAGACGTGACCACTGACCAGTGCAATATGAAGTTGAACTCGACTGTGACCGTGAGTGTCCCGCGAGACATAAACATCAGTTATCGCCATCAAGTGGTCGGGAGTGTGCTAACGCTTCAGATTCAAATATTGAGCGGAAGTTACACGGTTGTGAAGTGTCTGAAAAAATAGTTCCACTATAGCAAAATAAACGGATTGGAATCATATATTGCGACGATATATTGTTTATAATCATCAACTAACACCACTAACCACTCGGTGAGTTTAACAATTTTGTAAACGAACATTATTGGCTGTTTTAATGACATTTTCGGACATGCACATTGACTCCAATGTTAAATGGGTCCATGGCCAATCCTATATAGTCAAAAACTCGAGAGAGGAACCATTGTCAAAAAAATGTTGTCCACCACTCTTGTTCATCCAAAACAAACTACAATATAGACTCAAGGTGTTAAATACCGGAATTATCCTTTAACTAGGTGTCATCATAACTATAGGCAAGCTCAGGCGTAATGAGATAAGTGAAATTACAGCAGACGATGTAAGAGCTTCTGCTGCCTTTCCTGGACAATTGAGCCGCTTTATCACAGCGGGTTCACGGTCAATACTCCTGTGCCATCAGACTCACTCTTCTCCAGCTATTGTGTGCGGTGGAAAGCTTCACAAAAGAGAGTATAAATCAAATGTTTATAGGCAGGGAAAGCAAATATGATGGTGTTGGTCTCTCCCTACTGGACAAAAAACATATTGCATTAATGCGGTACTACAGATAACACTCGGAAAATTAGAATATAGTGCATTTATTTCAGTAATTCAACTTAAAAGGTGAAACTAATAGACTCAAAGTGAGATATTTCAAGCTTTTATTTGTTATAATTTTGATGATTATGGCTTACAGCTTATGAAAACCTTTTCACAATATTCTGATTTTGAATATAATGCAGTAATATAGGGACTTTGCCAACTTGACTGTACAAATATACTGTAAAAAATGGCTTGATTCTAACAGTAACTTACCGTTTTCCTGAAACATTTGTTTTATACTCTCTTTTGTGAAGATTTCCACCAAACACAAGATAAAAGTAACTCTAATTTAATTACTTTTCCCTTTAAAAATATTACTCTGTAATTTAATTAGTTACTTCTGATGTAATTGCATTAAATACGGTATTTAATTCTATAAATCAATAGTGGATTTAACACCAAAAAATTATATCTAATATTAAAAAAAAAAATGTATGTAACTTTCTCCCTTTAAATACTTTGGTCAATTCAATAATAATTTATAAAATGTTATATTATTTATTTTAAATAATTAAAATAGCTTGTTAATGTGTCCTTGTATTGTTCAACTGGTTGAGGTTGATATGGGATTTAGAAGTATAATAAGTAATGCAATACTAATATAATCAAATTAGACTGTTGCAGATTGTAATTAAGCTAGTAAATCCTTTTTTTTTTTTAGAGTACGGTAACTTACCCAACACAGTATACTTTTTAATTACTGCTTTAGACCTACTTGATTTATCATCAGTTTTGAACGTTAACGTGCAGTGTAACAAAAAAAAGTTGCTGCCTTAAATTTTTAAGTACAATTTCAACTTAAATTACATTAAACTAACTTTTAAAAATGAGTTGAATCTTGTATAACTTGAATTCCTTAAAACTCACCAAAATGACATCTTTTTTTAGCAATTCATGCCTATGAATATGCAAATGAGCCCCGCCTCCACTCACTCACTCACTCAGAGATCCACTGGTTGACGATCACACGTTGATCTGATTGGTTACACGGTAGTTTGTGACATCAGAAACACCAGCGATTTCAAACCGTGTTTTTGAGACTGTCTCTTGTTCACTGCAGTTTTAAGCAGAAAATACTCAGCAATGCTGTCCACTTATGAATTTACACATGCTTTCTCTTAAAGCTTATTAAAAACACCACATATACATATAAACAACATTAAAAACTGGATTTTCACCACAGGGGGACTTCACTTATTTTGATGAGTTAAAAGTAATGCAAAAACATGTTGCCATGATGGTCATATAATTGTAATATAATTTTTTTACAGTGTGGGTTTTGATGTTCAGTAGTTAATTTGAATGTTTTACAAATAGCAAAAAAAAAACAAAAAAACATTTGAAATGAAACCGTGACAGTGGGTTGTGCTTTATAATAAAAATGCACATATGATGCCTCTTCTTATTGCATGCAACCATACATTTACTTGCTGCATATATTAAGAATATGGTGCAAAAGTTCATTTATTTCAGTAATTTAACTTAAAAGGTGAAACTAATATATTATATAAACTCATTACATGCAAAGTGAGATATTTCAAGCCTTTATTTGTTATAATTATGATGATTATGGCTTATAATGAAAACCTTTTAACAATATACTAATTCTGAATTTGGGGTTTTCATAAGCTGTAAGCCATAATAATCAAAATTATAACAAATAAAGGCTTGAAATATCTCACTTTGCATGTAATGAGTCTATATAATATATTACTTTCACCTTTTAAGCTGAATTACTGAAATAAATGAACTTTTGCACCATATTCTCATTTTTCCAGTTTCACCTGTATAGTGTGTGTACTACTTGTCAGGAGTTTTACAATTTACTAGTTGTTGTACCGTGTCTCGACCACTAGAGGACGCAATTTCAAACTTTTCTACAAACGTTTAAATAACTGGGTCTATATTATATATGTATGCAAGAACAAAGGGGTATAAAATTGCCACAAATATATAATTTAACAAGTGAATTGAACATGTTTAATGACATTAATGTACACATCATCACACTAGGAACGTATGAAGGCAGTACAGGACACGTGACGGGTGGAAAGTTTACATTTACAGCACGACACACGTAAATCCAAAAAGAGCATAAAATAAGACATTGTGTGAATAGTTGTATATAAAATAGATACAGTCGTTGATTAATAAGAGCTTGTCGTCAGATAAGGCCTTAAAACATGAAGCGTATACATGCATGACATCTTTGTTGTGTTTGGTTGCACTCGTTTTGAGCTTGTCTCGAGCATGCAAAAATACACAGCTGCTTAGATCTTCTCTCATGAGATGTAGCGTAATTGCTTCCGTGAGTCCATTTGCTACAAAATATTGTAAACATATTATACATCAGCACCTGTAGTGTCTGCTTCAACAGTTCAACGAGAATGAATGGTTCACTGGAAGGGTGAGATCAGTTGTGTGAGCTTTATGCATCAGTGTAAATGTGTAGTTGACTTGACATGGCAAGCTCAGAATAATGTTTCAACACACAGTTAGCGGACTGACTTCATCACATCCTCGCGATATGAAATCATTACACTCCCAGGCTGCTGTTTTAATACACTTCATCACTGAGCACTGTGAGGTTTGATGCACTGCAATGTGATATTGCTATTATACAACTCTTCATATCGAGTATATCTGACTTTTGTTGTTGTTGTTGCTGAAGAAAACGGTTCCAGAAAAAGTCCTCTGGATCAGGCGAGAACATGCTAGTGATACAGTGCAAGTGAAATGAATTCAGTGCTCTTATAAATACTCACTAGACTGCTAATGTAATCCAATTAGTGTCCCAGAACTGTTGTATAGGCCTAAATATATTTATAGTTACAAAAATATAAAACATGATTGGTCAATGCAGCGTTCCAGTAGTGCTAACATGACATGAAGAGACCGCTGTGAAGCAAAACTATGGAAGCTTGAATTTGCCACTGAATAAAACGTAAGGTTATTGCGACTTTTTATCTCACAATTAGAAAAAAAAATTCTCAGAAGTGTGAGATATAAACTCGCAATTGCGAGAAAAATCGAATTGCGAGATATTAACTCGCAATTGCGAGAAAAAATCGAATTGCGAGATATTAACTCGCAATTGCGAGAAAAATAGAATTGCGAGATATTAACTCACAATTGTAAGAAAAAGACACAATCGCAAGAAAAAAAATTCAGAATTGTGAGATTTAAGCTCACAATTGCGAGAAAATATAACCAGAATTGCATCAGAATTGGCAAACAAAATTGTCAGAATTGCGAGATACAAACTCATAATTGCAGAAAAAGAATTGCGAGATATAAACTTACAATTGCAAAAAAAAATCAGAATTGCGAGAAAAAATTCTGAATTGCGAGGAAAAAATTAAGAATTGCGAGAAAAAAATTGTCAGAATCGCAAGATATAAACTCGCAATTGCGAGAAAAATGGTCAGAATTACCAAAAATAGTCAGATTTGCGAGATATAGACACGTAATTGCGAGAAAAAATTGTCAGAATTACCAAGAATAGTCAGATTTGTGAGATATAGACTCGTAATTGTGAAAAAAGTAAAAATTGTGAGATAAAAAAGTCACAATATCTTTTAAATTTCTTTATTCCATGGCGGAAACAATTTTTCCATACAAAACACTTTTAGCATATCAGAAACTTTAGTTTTGTTGCATAGCAACATTCAGTCTGTGACTATTTGTTTTTATTGGAATGACTGTAATTATTATAATAACAATTTAATAAAAATATCAAAGCACCGAAATTAGTTCCAAAAGAAACCAAAACACAATCGCGTTGCCAAGCAACGCACAGACTGACAGTGGACTGAATGATACAAAGAGGGAACTTTCAAGTTATGTTTTAGGAAAACTTTAGGAACGCTGCTTGTCCAATCAAAAATAGATATGAAATAAAAAAAAGATATAGTTCCGGTCCTAGATGATTGATCAATCGCTAAAATATGATGCAAAACAGCATAAAATCACACAATCCTTAGTTTCGTTGCATTGCAACATTCTGTCATGTCAGGGACTATATCTTTTGGCGGAATGATGGCTCTTTATGACGGTTTAACGAAAATAATATATACATTTTTATAATAAAAGCAACGAAAATAGCTCCAAAAGAAACCGGAACAGGATAGAGCGTCTCGGTGCTACCAAACAACACACATCTGGCCGATACTTGGAGCGAACTTTCCAGTGACATTTTAGGAAAACGTTATACTGCTTGTCCAATCAAACAGATATATTTAGATATATTTCCAGTCCTGATTGATCACTCGCTATAATATGACACCGACGAGAAACAATGTTCACCGTATCACTGCGCACAATCGCTAGTTTCATTGCATAACAAAGCATAATGCTTTGTGAATTAGCTTAATAAAGTAACGGTTTCATTTAAAAGAAATTTGCACACTATCCGTCCTAAATAGTATTGGAAATTAGAATTAGTGTGTCCCAAATCGTAGTATGTTGAAATAAGTATTACAAAAATACCCAGATGGTCTACTTTTTCCGGTCAGAGAATCCGAGATCCGTTGGACGAGATTAGAACTACAAACACCAATACAAAAAAGTGTTAAAAACTACAAACATGGCGGGTGTGCGAGTCTGACGGTTAAGCAGAGAGGTTTAGATAAAGGGTTTTTACCAGTATCTAACCTGATGAAAATATATATATTCAATGTTATCCGCATTATAATTAATCTGCAACAACATTGTGAACTTTTGTAAAGGATACGTTTGGTCATTAACCTTTAAATGCGTCATTATGAACATGAAAGTCCCACGACACATCAACGTGACTACGTTTCTCTCCAAAACGCTGGGAAATTAAATAAAAAAATGAATGAGGAGGATTTTAACTGACAAGATGATTGACAGGGTAGTATCACGTGACTAAGCGACAGAGCTGTCCGTTAAAGACGCAGTTATGACGAAGTAGTTTGTCCCAATTAAGTTCCCAACTGTCTTTTTTTTTTTTTTTTAATAAGCTTGAACTTGATTAGGCAGCAACTGACAGCCGTTATTGACGTGGTTCATCACTCTCTGTTTTAACTGCGCCACTTGCTCTCTCAGCACGCTCGCCGTGGACGCGAGCTCCGTGTTCTGGTTCTTCAGAGATTTCACTTTGTCTTCCAACCGGGAAATCCGCTCGAGTTTCCTCTTGCGGCATTTTGAGGCGGCGATCCGGTTGCGCAGCTTCTTTCTCTCGGCCTTTATGCGCTCTTGCGTGTCCATGTCGATGGGGGAGAGCGGAGGACTGTCCCCGAAGCTCTGCATGTCCGGAACGGTTTGCGGTTCGTCCTTTTGCGGTTGTTGCGTCGCCATTGGGTGCGCGGGCGGCGGCGGAGGGAACGGAATCGTGTCCGTTGTATAGTTCACCGTCGTACTTCCGTACGCGTTTAAGTTCGTATACACGGGCAGGTCCGTGGGCAAGGCGAGGTTAGAGCTGCTCGTGAGCCGGTTCAGCGTCGGTGGAACACACGGGCCACCGTTCAGCTGGTTCTGCTTGTGAAGGTCCTCCAGGGCTTTGACGAATCCCTCCGCGAACTCCTGCTCGTCGCTTACCGACTTCGGGTAGACGAACTGGGAAGTCGGTGTGGTGGTCACCATCCCGTTGGACTGAATAATCAGCCTTTCCAGCTCTGGCGAAGCCAGTTTGAGGAGCCCCAAATCGGGTGAATTAAGAATCCCCTCGGCATCTCTCAAATCTGGCTTGAGGTTCGAGCTATTCTGGTCGTCTAGGTTCAAACTCATATCTTTCTTCATCATAATGCTTGATATTCCTTGGATATCCTCGTCTGGGTAAAGGCTTATTCCCATCCTACTACACCCAGTGAAGGGTGTCCAAACGACGCATTTGATCGCACAAGTATTTCCTCGAACGTTTATTTTTATTCCCTTGATCGATTTATGGTATTGTTTTACAGTATTGTTGTCTCTCCCTTGCGCGAGAGGTGTTCTCTATGGGCGTCAGTACGCATTTGCAAGTTTTCTATCCCTAAAAATTCCATTATGTCACTTTAGAACGCTCAGATTGGCCAAAGATGACGTTTTCTTCCGGTTTCATTTGCATAAAGGGCGGCGCTCGCCGCTGTCGCCACAGAGACGGCGAGTAAACGGCAAACAGTGCGGTGCATTGTGGGTTGATGTCATAGCGAACGTAGAGAGCGCGCGAGGGTGGGGAAACAAGGCAGCCTGGCTGGTAGAAAATGTTCCTTTAGTTTTGAACATGTTGAAGGTCTTTGTTGTAGGCTTTGCTTGATCAAGTGTTCCAGTTCCAGTCTAGCTTTTTTATCTGATGGAATAATCCGCACTCGTGTTGACTGAGTTGGAAACATGAATATGTCTTATTTATTTTATGAAACCCAAGTCTTAAAACTTTATTTATTTACAGGTTTTGTGTCCCATTTTTCCCCCAGACTTGTGGATCCCACTGTACATATACACTTTAAATATTAGATATTTAAATAGGCGTATATATGCACAGCCACACTCAAAACTCCCCAAAAAATAAAATAAAATAAGCATTTTTTTTTCACGATTTATGCAAAAGTGCTGAAACTGAAGTGAAAATGATATTGGCTACACTTATAAAAACATTTTTTAAATGTTTATGAAACAAACATATAGCCTGTGTATATTATGCAACACACTTTTAGGTCGGACAATAAAACTATAAATACTTATACATTGCATAATGCTTACAAGAGAGATGAAAGTCTGCAAGTGCACTCAAATAAATTAAAATAAGCTTTTTTAAAAAAGATTTATGCATTTCAATTAGAATTTTAAATGAGTAAAAAAAACTAGAGCTTAATAAATCACTTTTTTTAAATTTATGAATACGAATCAAACTAAATGACTCATTCACTCGTTCAATTAAGATATATAAAAATGTTTTATTAAGCTCTATGTTTGTTTTTTACTCATTTAAAATTCTTAATGCATAATATGAATAATATATAAGGATCATTCAATGCAATTTTACCATTAATTGTTATTTTAATTTATTTGTGTGCACTTTCAGACTTTCATCTCTCTTGTAAGCATTATGCAATTTATAAGCATTTATAGTTTTATTATCCAACCTAAAATTATGTTTTATAACATAAAAATGGTTAATAGGCTATACTGTTGAAACATTATGTTTTATCAACATTTTAAAATATTTTTTTATATATTTTGCACTTCAGTAGTTGCATAAGTCATGTGTCATATGAAAAATATAATAATATATTAGCAACATGAAGAGTATTTTAATGTTTTCAGATGTGACATGATGGATGTATGCCAGAATAATTGTTATATCCATAATTATGAAAGAAGATACTCCAAATAAATGGCTTTTAAATGCATTTAAAATCTTGTTTGTGATTTTAACACAGTTGATATCAAAACTCAAATTAGACTAAATGTGGATTTGGTAGCAAACTTGCAGTTTAGTCAAACATATTTATTTTATTTCCCATATGTTTTAAGCTTGTGTTATTTATCACTAGTTTATATGCATTACTGCACAATGTATGCAAAAACAAAACGTTGTTGCATAGCTCTTTGTTTTTTGCTTAATCACTTATAGGAGGGAAGAGACCATGACGACTTTATTTAGAAATCCTAATCTTGAGGGATGTGAAGCTGCTTTGAAGTTAAATTGCATTTATGAATTGACTGTGAGCCGTGTGGATTTCTATAAATAACCCTGCAGGCGTCGAGTCTGAGGAAGAGGAGCGTGGATAAATGCGCAGATCTGAATGGGAGGCGATGACGTCTGTAGACCGACTGCATCAGAGAATAGAAGCATCATCATCATCATCATCATCATCCGTTGCCATGGCAACACTGACATGGGCTCTGACGCAGGGGCAGGTGAATGAAGCGGGGGTGAAGATGTGCAGAGGATGAGTGGGCGGAAGAAGAAGAACAACAGACTGATTTTTACCAGCAATGGAGGAGATAGTTATGCACACTGAAAGCCATTATTGTTTAGTCAAAAACTAAGTTTTACTTTATAAACATACATATGTGTGTGTGTGTATGTGTAAATATTAGGGGTGTATAATAATATATCATGTCACAATATTTCTGGAAAAAAAAATTCAATATGTTTCGTTAATAGTGACAATATGTATTGAGGATAGTTCACCCAAAATAAAAAAAAATCAAGTTTTTAGTGTCAGACATTAAACTGCTATATATAATGTTTAATAATGCAATGTGGAAATATTTGTGTATAAAGTGTATACGTTATTTTAAATATATCTAGTCAGTGACAGAGTAAAGCATATTCGTCTTAAATCTGTATTTTCATCTTCAGAATCATGAATATTGTTATATTCTGGTGTCTCTATTGTCCTGTGCTTTGGGTTTCCAGCACTAAGTCCAAGGCGATTCATTTACACACACACACACACACACACACACAATGTAATATCAAATTTAGCATTTTAATCAACAGCACATTGTGTAGTAATGCATATAAACTAGTGATAAATAACACAAGCTTAAAACATATGGGAAATAAAATAAATATGTTTGACTAAACTGCAAGTTTGCTACCAAATCCACATTTAGTCTAATTTGAGTTTTGATATCAACTGTGTTAAAATCACAAACAAGATTTTAAATGCATTTAAAAGCAAATTATTTGGAGTATCTTCTTTCATAAGTATGGATATAACAATTATTCTGGCATACATCCATCATGTCACATCTGAAAACATTAAAATACTCTTCATGTTGCTAATATATTATTATATTTTTCATATGACACATGACTTATGCAACTACTGAAGTGCAAAATATATAAAACATTTTTTAAAATGTTTATAAAACATAATGTTTCAACAGTATAGCCTATTAACCATTTTTAGGTTATAAAACATACTTTTAGGTCGGACAATAAAACTATAAATTACTGCAATAATATATCGTGAGTTCCGTATCGTGATATATATAGTAGGCTACATACATAGTCCTCTTATTTTTAGCAGTCATCAAGCTTGTACAGTGGTCACAAACATGAATATACCTTTAATTTCCTCAAGCTTATTGCTCACTAAACTAAAGTTTGATTTTTGACCAGTGATATCTGTGGATGAGTTATTTACTTACTTTTTAATTGGTCTTATTAACGCCATCATTATCTCCATTCAGGCCGATTCGATTTCGAGAACGTGCATCAAAAGCAAGAGGCGGGACTTATCGCACGAACCAATCAGATCCAAATCATAACGATCATATCCAATCATAGCGCGATGGAGGCATTGCCTCCTCTCATGTGACTTTCCCCCAATTCATACTCAATTACCCCCCACCAAATGCTTTAGGTGGTCTGTTAAAGTCCCAGTCCCAAGTGGTCTGTGGTAAAATTCCAGCTTTTAATGTTGTTTATGTGTCTATGTGGTGTTTTTAATCTGCTTTTAAAGACAAACCATGTGCAAATTCATAAGTCGACAGCATTGCTGAGTATTTTCTGCTTAAAACTGCAGTGAACCAAAGACAGTCTCAAAAACACGGTTTGAAATCGCTGGTGTTTCTGACGTCACAAACTACCTTGTAACCAATCAGGTCACAAGGGGGCGGGCTTTAGCATATCATTAACAGCAAACTAGTCTGCAGAGAAGCAGTTTTCCCACTAAAATCGTGTAGATTTAGAAATATAGCGGGTGTGTGATGTATTAGGACGTTAAGATGAACTAAATGCCTTTTTTGTTCTGAGTTGTTCAAAGCGTGTCTAAGGATGCTGATTGTTAGAAAGCTGTCTGACTCTGAGATGCGATTGGGAACATGGTTTGTGTAACATTAGCAACGCATTATTGGTAGTTTGGTAGTCAAGTAAAAGGCAAATCATATTAATTACGTTATGTGTCCGACCTTGTAAAGAGCGACACCATTGAGCAGCTTACTCAGTAAGTTGATGAGTGGATCTCTGAGCTGCTGTGAGTGCGTGGAGGCGGGGCTAATTAGCATATTCATAGAACCGTGTATACTAAATGAGGCAAGGGTGTCGAGTCACATTCAAGCTATTTTAAGGCATGAATAATTTTATTTCATGGGAAAAAACTTTAAATATGTCATTTTGGTGATCAAAGATTAGTTTTAAAGGTCTACAGGGGGACTTTAAAACTCAACGGGCTCAAGGGAGGCAAGAGGGATGCATAACTTCATCTACGGGTGTCGCTGTTGGACAGTGTTACTTTAAAAAACGAGTGACTTACAGTTTTTTTAATGTCACAAAAAATTTTACGTTTGCGTTGTTTTATTTTTGTAAAATCGATTATTTTCTCATCCAGTTTCTTTGAGGAAACATATATATATATATATTAAAGGGCTGTCAAAAGATTAATCGCGATTAATCGCATCCAAAATAAAAGTTTGTGTTTACATAATATATGTGTGTGTACTGTGTATAATTATTTATATATATATATAAACACACTCAATCATGTATATATTTAAGAAAAATTGGTTATATTTATATATAAAATATTTATATATTCATATAATATAATATAAATTATATAATTCATCATATAATATAAATTATATATATGTATATCAGTATATAAATGCAAATAATTCTTAAATATACATGAATGTGCGTGTATTTATACATAATAATTATACACAGTACACACACATATATTATGCAAACACAAACTTTTATTTTGAATGTGATTAATCGCGATTAATCTTTTGACAGCCCTAATATATATATATATAATTATTTTTTTTATGAGCAGATTGATTCTTGACTAAAATTATCCTCAAGGAATTACCTGTCAAAGATCTGTGTATGACAATTAAAAGATCCTTATGCAATTCAGCACTTTATATGTTATATCTTGTTGGCAGCATTTTCAATGAATTTCCTGCATATGTATGTGTGTCTCCACCACCTCACTTCCTGTGTTTAGCACTCTTATATACTGTCTATGGTTTAGCATCATCTCAGGACCTGAAGGAACTTCTGCTGATTAATATAAACACCTCAATGGGAAGCCATTCTTTTAAAGATATAGGGACCGGCCTAAAACAAACAGGTTTGGACCAGATCTCAACTATGGGTGTTGGCACACATGTCTAAACCACCAATCACTCCACCATAAAGCAGGTCCATGCATGCTTTATTGATTTATGTTTAGACAAAGATTATTCTAAAGGGCAACAATTATTTTGCAGAAATAAACGCCTCTGTGCCATTTTGTTCCTGCCTAACTTTATTTAACAGCACTGTAAAGTGCATGGTAATGTTCAACTAGATAGAAAAGTTTGTCAAGACACAAAGTTTGAAGGAGTTTTAATCGTAAAAGCTTGAAGTTTTTCAGTATGAAGTTTAAACTAGTTTTAAAACTTAAAGTTAGAAAGCAATAGTATCAGTCTAAATCATGCTAGCAACATGTTACATGCTAGCCATGTGCTAAATCCTGCTAGCAATGTGTTTAAAACATGTTAACAATATGCTAATTAACAACGTTTTAAATCATGTTAACATATAGTCACGTTTAATTCATGTTAGAAACATGCTAGCAATGTGCTAATTCATGTACATTAGCATGTTACTATACTACATGATTATTAGCGATAGATAGATAGATAGATAGATAGATAGATAGATAGATAGATAGATAGATAGATAGATAGATAGATAGATAGATAGATAGATAGATAGATAGATAGATAGATAGATAGATAGATAATTGGAGTTTGAACAGTCTTGGCTCATTTGAACATTCTGTCAATGTAAGTCAATGGGATTTTTACGATCGTCTTGTCAACATAATTATTAAGATTACTTATTAATAAACAATTATTAATAAACAAGCGTACAACATATTTATATAATCATCTTCAAGGATTTATATAAAGTGATAGTTTTTATTTATTTATGTTTTATACTTATTTTAGTAACTGAATAATTCCCGAGGGTAAATACAGCCAGAGCAACAGATGGCGCTGTTGAGCCCCGTCACCCTGATCTCAGTTCAGACAGGAAGAGAGGAAGAGTCCTGGATCATGATCATAATCATGATGTGTGTTTGTGAAGATCTCATCTGATGGTCATTCTTCTGTTCTTGATCGAAACTCGCTTGTTTGTCAGTGATGGACCAGAAGAAGACAGTGATCGTGACAGGTAAACTGTGATGAAAGTCTTGGTAGCGGAAAACGGAATGTTTTTGATGGATCATGTGGTCTTTGTTTCAGTTTTAAGAGTTTTTCTAGTGACAGCTGAGTTTACGTCTCCTTTGTTTTGTTTTCTTTTCTTTTCTTTGTCTTTTCGTGCCTTGTCTTGCCTTTTCTTCAGTTAACTTACTGTGTTGATAGCATATAATTTACTATTATTGTCTATGATACTTGATACTAATGTTTTTATCATTTACCATGGTAATACAAAGTTTAACTTTCAATTTTTATATTTACCATAGTATTGTTTTGGGACGTCTATCATGTATATGTTCGATTATGTTTGTTTGGACATTTACTACAATACTTTACTATGGCGTTTGGAGTCAGTGTTATTTCAGTATTGTTTATATTATATTATTATAATTTATATTTTTATTAATATGTATATCAATTATTGTTTTAATAATTTTTAGTATTTTTTTATTTCAGTTTTAATTTTTATGCATTTTTTTTGCATTAAGATAATGTAAGTTAAACATATTTAAATTAGCCAAGGCAACATTTCTGATTTTTGTTTAGTTTAGATTTTTTTTCATCTAATATTTAGTTTCAGCTTTATACAAATTAGTTTTTAATAGTTTTAGCTTTATGATAATCATCCTGTTTTGTTGTATATGACTGTATCTACTGTAGTATAATCATTCAGTAATATCAGTATTATAATATATTAAAGTAAAAGGAATTTACCATCTGATTTCCATCATCATTGCACATTTGAATACTACTTTTTTTCCTGATTGAACTGATAAAAATATGCAGTTACTGATTAAATCCAGTCTTAGACTCTGGACTGCCAGGTTTAGATTCTGCTGACTCCAGCTTGTCCGGAAAGCATGTCGAGTTTAAAGGGTTTAACGGCCATTTGCATGTAATGAGTCTATATAATAGTCTATATAACTTTATATATATATATAAGACAGTCACATCTGCCATATGGTTGTGTTTCTCTGTCTCTGTAGGTTTTGGACCGTTTGGTGAACATGCGGTCAATGCCAGCTGGGTGGCAGTAAAGGTATGATATTTGCACCTGTGGGAAATAATGAGCAGATCAGATCAAGCATGAACTATGATCTGTACTTAATGCTTATGTTTGTTTATGCATAACTGTACACTTCAATTCAATATAACTTAATAGTGCTTTTTACAATACACATTGTTTCAAAGCTACAATCAGGAATTATTATCAGTCAGTGGTGAGTGTGTCAAAGTAATGTCCATATGGCAATATTCATACGTTATGTGATTAGTTAAAGGGCTGATTATGATTAGACTTTTCTAACTGTAGTTAGTGTGTAATGTTGCTGTTTGATCATAAACAACATCTGCAAAGTTACAACGCTCAAAGTTCAGAGCAAAGGGAGATATTTGCTTTTAAAGAAATCGCTTTTTAAGGACTACAACAAACGGCTGGAAGGAACTACACGACATTCCTCCCGGGTTAGTGACATCACCAACCCTAGAATGTACATAAGCCCCGCCCCCGGAACACACAGTCCATGTTGAGAAGAGGAAGAGTTGTTGTAGTCGAGCACATTTGTGAGTCAGCTCAAACTTTAGCGTCCATCTTTTCACATACAAGAGAAAGTCACTCTGTGTGCATCTCACAACAGTTTCTATACGAGCGATTTATAGATTAGCATGACAGAATATGCTAATTGAAGATAGTTAACGCCACATCAGCAACATAAACTCATCAACTAACCGTTCAGAGACGTCCTGTTGCTTCTACATGTTGTCACTTCTTCTTGAGTCTCTCCATCATTGTCTGACTCCGGTTTAACATTAAAGGCAGAACAGTTTCTGTCATTTTAGTGTGTGTGTGTGTGAGGTAATAGGGGTTATGCGGAGCGCCCAGCGTTCGAACCGGAAAACAGGTCTATGCATTTCCGCTTTTCACTTCTGCAGCGGTATTTGATCTATTTTGTTAATTTTTGCTTATTATAATAACATTCTTATTTCTGATCAAACTTTAGAGTAAAACTAAAAAAAAAAAAGGCGTAAAACTTAAATCCTTTGTCTAATAGATTACTCGGGGCTCTGGACATCCGTTTGGCAATACGGTGTACATCGGAAATTGATAGTATGGGTAGCTCCTGTAAACACAGGCTATAAAAGGTCGCTATTACTACACTGTGTTTACCTCAGTAGCTGACAGCCGGAAGTAGTTATACCCGTTTTGTAGAATGTTGCGCATAACCCGTATTGCAGCCGCTAACACACATTAGCTCTTGAAGCTCCGCCCCCTGTGTCGGGAGCAGCAGCTCATTTGCATTTAAAGGGACAGACACAAAACGGTGCGTTTTAGCTCACCCTCAAAAAGTGACTTTAACATGATATATAAAAATATCTGTGGGGTATTTTGAGCAACAGGACATTTCTGAATGGTTAGTTGATGAATTTATGTCGCTTATGTGTAGTTATCTTCTAGTCATTGATTAGCATATTCTGTCTTGATAATCTATAAATCGTGTTCAGGGGGCGGGGTTTATGTAAATTAGGGTTGGTGATGTCACTAACCCGGGAGGAATGTCGTAGTTCCTTCCAGCCGTTTGTTGTAGTCCTTAAAAAGCGATTTCTTTAAAAGCAAATATCTCCCTTTGCTTTGAACTTTGAGCGTTGTAACTTTGCAGATGTTGTTTATGATCAAACAGCAACATTACACACTAACTACAGTTAGAAAAGTCAAATCATAATCAACCACCCCTTTAAAATGTCCTCTTCTCAGGAGCTGGAGAAACTGGGTTTGGGTGACGAAATAAACCTCCATGTTGCTGAAGTTCCTGTGGAGTATCAGACCGTCCAAAGTCTTCTACCGTCTCTATGGAAACAGCACCGCCCACAAGTAGCGTAACTACTTAGCTAGTAGCTAAACATGTTTGTGTTGTATCAAATGAGTTTATATCTGTATAAACGAGTGTTATCAAATCGATGAATCGCATCTAACATAAACGACGTGTGTGTGTGTGTGTGTGTGTCGGTGACAGTTTAAAAAAGGGAAAAAGCACTTTTTCTAAGTATTAAGAATCTCTTAATATCCTTTTAGACTCTGGTTCTTAACAAACTTTTACTTTAGCTTTTTAATTTTTAAGGCCCAACATGTTTCATTTCCAGAGACATGGGGATCTCAATTTACTCCTTGAGTAAATTAGTCAATTGTACACATTTTTAGTGACCAAAACCCAAATATGGGTCACTTTGCATACAGCTGATAATTTTTTTTTTTTAAAGAGGACTATTTTTTGCAAAGTTTATTTAAATAGCCTAAGTAATAAATGACTGGTTTATAATATGGTTCAGCGCAAAGACCACGTGATCATATACGGTAACGCTAGTACAGGGATGTTAGCATACAGGTGAAACTCGAAAAAATGAGAATATGGTGCAAAAGTTGATTTATTTCAGTAATTCAACTTAAAAGGTGAATCTAATATATTATATAGACTCATTACATGCAAAGTGAGATATTTCAAGCCTTTATTTGTCATAATTGTGATGATTATGGCTTACAGCTTATGAAAACCTTTTCACAATATTCTAATTTTGAATTTGGGGTTTTCATAAGCTGTTCAGATTCATTTTATTTAAACAGGGACAATGCACAAATTAACATTAACTTTGTATCAAAACAAGGAGAGATGCATTGTGCCAGGTTTCCGCCCGTAGTCCCTTGGCAGATCAATAAGACAAAATTTCATAAAAGTAAAGTACAAAACATTAAAATATACAATTTTACAACTATAATCACACTTAATTTTCAATTAAAACTATCATATGCTCAATTGTTCCCCCTTCCTTAAACCAACACACACACACACACACACACACACACACACACACACACACACACTTCATAAATGTGTACAATTTTGTTGTGACAGTAACCATGCCTTTGTCAAACTCAAAAAGGTTAGAGGATTTGTACATGTAATAAGGTGTGTAGGGGGAGTATTCCACTGAGTTATAGCCACAAATGAAAAAGTTGATTTGCCAAAAGAAGTTTTGCGATTGGGAATATTGCACTCTCCTCTAGTGGCTGACCGAGTAGCTCTTTTTTTTTTCTGAGTTGAGCGTAATAAAAAAAGCGACAGCATTATTAATGATTTAAAAAAGTAAGCAAACATTTTGAATGCATTATCAAATTTCCAAAATTTAAAATATTGTACTTAGTAATTAGTTTACAGTGGTGATATTGACGTCCATTCCATGGTGTAAGCCATAATCATCCAAATTATGTTGAATACGGATGCTGCGTGAATTATTTTTAATACATTAACCATAGAAATGAACATAATTTTTGACATTCCTAATATTAAAGGCACAATATGCAAGATTTTTGGATTAAAATATATTTTGTATATATTTGTATATTTTGTAGACTTGTGTACTTACATTATCCCAAATGTTTCCAAGAATGTTTAAATCCAGAGAAATTAGCAGTTTTAACCAGGACACTGGTTAATTATATTAATTCGTTTTAATGCATTAAACCTCAGAAATTAAACCTTTTTGACAGCCCTATTAAAAACAACACATTTTATTAAAAAAAACTATTTTTTTTATAAAAAAATTCTTTAATTTTTTTTCTTCTTTTTCTGCTTTTTCAAAGTTAGTTGTCCACGTTGGAGTTTCGGGGATGGCCACCACAGTAACTCTCGAACAGTGTGGTCATAACCAGGGTTACATGCGCGTGGACAACTGCCGGTTCTGTCCCGACTCCCGCTGCTGTGTGGACGGAGGACCGGACTGCATTCATTCTGTCATAGACATGGACACGGTCTGTAAGAGAGTCAACTCCTCTGGGCTTGGGGTCTCTGTGTCTGTATCGAAGGACGCCGGCAGGTATGCACGTTTCTCTAACACGCTGTTAAATGCTCTTTAAAGGACCTGTTATTCTTTTTTCCATGTTCATCTTTGTTTATTGTGTAATGTTGCTGAGTTCTTCTCTATATCAGTGTCAGTGTTTCTGAACTCCTGAAACGCCTCCATTGTAGTCTTGAGTTTCTTCCGGGAACGAACACGTCACAATATTCCTCATTATAATAATTAATACGCAGAATAAAGGGGCGGGGCCTGGTTGAGTTAGTTAGTAGTGTGTTAAACTGACGGTTATGGTAAGGGGCGGGACATTTCCCAAACACACTCGAAGCGCTTGACCAATCACAACACACTGCTCCAGCCGACCAATCAGAGCACAGTGTGCTTTTCAGGAGGAGGGGCTTCATAGAGACAGGAAGTAAACAGCGTTACTGACAGACTGGGAAGAGAGGAGCCGCAGTAATGGAGAATATGAGGAAAATAATCAACTTTTAAGCAGGAAAAAACAAAATCAAGACTGTAAAAATTACATAATATGTGCACTTACCGTCTACTTTAAACCTTGCAGAATTTCTAAAACGTAAATCACTTTAAAGGGGGGGTATAATACCCTTTTCACAAGATGTAAAATAAGTCTCTGATGTCCCCTGAGTGTGTGTGTGAAGTTTTAGCTCAAAATACCCCACAGATATTTTTATATAGCATGTTAAATTTGTCACTTTTTGAGGGTGAGCAAAAACACACAGTTTTGTGTCTGTCCCTTGAAATGCAAATGAGCTGCTGCTCCCGGCACAGGGGGCGGAGCTACAAGAGCTCGTGTTTATGTAGATTATGTGTAGTTATCGTCTAGTCATTGATTAGCATATTCTGTCTTGATAATCTATATATCGTGTTCCGGGGGCGGGGCTTATGTAAATCTAGGGTTGGTGATGTCACTAACCCGGGAGGAATGTCGTGTAGTTCCTACCAGCCGTTTGTTGTAGTCCTTAAAAAGCGATTTCTTTAAAAGCAAATATCTCCCTTTGCTCTGAACTTTTAGCGTTGTAACTTTGCAGATGTTGTTTATGATCAAACATCAACATTATACACTAACTACAGTTAGAAAAGTGAAATCATAATCAATCACCCATTTAAGAAGTGCATTTGCTTAAATGTTGCTATTTTCCTGAACAATCATTTGTGGTAAAGATGAAAATTAAAAGTTTAGTTTTTAGCTGTTTTGGGCTTTATTTGCTCACTTTTTCTTAATAAATATACTTTGTCACTTAGAAATAAGTAAGATTACAGAAGTGAAATGCCATTTATGTCAGCTCTTTTCACTAGCTGTGTTTGCATCAACTCTAATAATCCGTTTGTAAACCGCACAGTTGGAATAAATAAAAAAAGTCACATCAATCGGAATTAATTCAACAAATCCGTTTGAAAGTGTGTGTGTGTGCGTGTGCGCGCGCGCGTGTGTGTGTGAGGTAAAAGGACACGAACTCTTGAAGCTCCGCCCCCTGTGCCGGGAGCAGCAGCTCATTTGCATTTAAAGGGACAGACACAAAACGGTGCGTTTTTGCTCATCCTCAAAAAGGGACTTTAACATGATATATAAAAATATCTGTGGGGTATTTTGAGCTAAAACTTCACACACACACTCTGGGGACATCAGAGACTTATTTTACATCTTGTGAAAAGGGCATTATACCACCCCTTTAAAAAGCCATTGCTGTCTCAGAAAAACATCAAAGCCAGAATTAAGTTTTTGGCACAATATGGGAAGTTATGTGTGGAGTTATGAATTGCATGGTGAAATCTCCGAAAATCTGCGGAGAAATATAATAATAAATGCTTCTCTGTCTCAGTGAAGCATGAGGGAAGAGTGTACTTTTAGCTGCTGGAACTGATGAGCTTCACTGTGAAAAGTCATGTAATGATTTGAGAATATCGCAGAACGGCTTGCTTCCCACAAATGCATATTTGTCATCTAAAGAGGAATGGTCAGATGTTATTTTTCCACAAACAGGCAAGAAGTGGCTCATGTTTTAGCTGGTCAGAGTCCACATTTGAACCCTTTTTAGTGAATATTTGGTTTCACATTAAACTCAAACTAACTGGGAGACATTTTTTAACTTATGAACAGTTTGAAGCCATTAACATAGAGTGGAGCAACACCAAATCTTCTTTCGCCTTATATGGGCAGTAATGTCAAAAATAAAAACTTTTAAAATGTAGTGATTTATGACCTTTTCCCACCCTGTTTCTCATCCTCTGATTCAAACAGTCTGTTTTGGGGGTGTTTCCCCTTTAAAGCGGCACTCGGTAACTCTAGCCACCGCTTTGCTGATTTTCTCAACGAGCTCCCCCTACAGCTGCGGTGCGTATATTTTTCACATCACTGTCGTAAAGTCACTTGCGGCGCGCCGGCGCCCTCCTCCCCCTTTCTACCGCTGCTCATGTGCTTTTGTTATGGTCGAAGCCAGTGTGGTGAACAAATGAGTCCTAGACGCACCAACTTTATCGTGTGGATGTCTACCAACATCAAGTCAACATCAACATCAACATCATACACAGTATCATAAAGCAGTTTGTGTTTCTCGTTCTTTCTCGCTCGTTCTCGCTTCTCACGAGACTTCCTATTTTCAACTTACCGGGACGTTAGTCCCAATGTTGCAAGGCTGGTTTTCCGGCTGTGAACGCTGGGGGGAGCGGGGAAAGTAACCATTCTCACCAGAACAGATTATTTAACCATCCAAATGATTTCTAAACGGATTTATTAAGCTGAAAAAGTTACCAAGTGCACCTTTAAGAGTTCAGTGTTAACGCCCACTGTTATGATTGGCTAACGTCAGTGCCTATGCATCAATTATTAACGCCCCCAGCCAGAACATTTGCGGATTCGGCGCAACTGTTTAATAGCGGCTGATGCATGCGAAGCGATGGCTCTTGCGATGATAAAACCTTATTATGTTTGAGCCGGAATCAGAGGAAAATGAACCATCACCACAACAACGAAGACTGGATCAGCCCGTGTCCACATGGAAAGTGAAACTATTTTGAATAAATAAAACATTTTTAACCCGAGACGCTTGAAAACGGATTATTGTTGCATAATTATGCTAACAGTTTAACATTATTTAACTAATTTCAATGAAATGATCGGGTGTACCACGGACAGAAATGAATGCACAGGCCATCTTTGAAGATGCAGCATTGATAAAGGCAACATTTTTAATTTTCTATCACATGTAGGCCTACTAGAAAGGCGATATATTTTCAAGATTCTCTTATACAAATGTGTTTATATTAGTCAGTAAAAAAAGTAAGTTTGCGTCGTCGTTGTTGAGCCCAGAATAGTCGGCACGGACTTATCTTTGAGCAACAGTTTTCTGGCAAAGCCAGCATCATATTGGGATTTGTTCTCAAAACAGTCATCCTTAAATGTAAAGAACAAACGCTTAAATGAACACTGCCGTGACTGGGACGTCCGCAAAAAATAAAGTGCATCCATTTTCCCCTGACGTCTGGATCTTTCGCAGCGTATTCAAAGATGTAGTTTGTCCACAGCAGGAACAGCACATCTGCGGCATCGTCATTTCCCTGTACACAGACCCACTCGCTGTCCGGCGACTGAACACTTGTGAGGCGCGCGGCACGGCAATGATACGAAATGAGCGTAGTTGTCTTCCGCTTAAAGCGTAGTTGTCTTGTGCTGGAGGCGGTCATATGCAAACGCTGGTACGTCACTTCGCACCGTGACGTCACTTCTTACCATGGATCCAGAACGAGCTGTATTTAGAGCTTGATTAAATAAATGATTCGTTTATAATGGGGGAGGACGTCTTAAGCTATGAAACTTGCAGGACGTTTTAATGACACAAAGACCTCTTCAAATCAAGGCAAATTTGGTTTCTCATGTCATGACCCCTTTAAACACAACTTTGTCAGATTTTTGGCTTTGATTTTTTTTTTTTGTGGCATTTTTAGATTCCACCAGGTTTTGAAAATATATATTTTATATAAAATATGAATAATTACATTTTTAACTTTGTACATTTTCATAAACTCAAACTGTTTATTTCTTAATTTATATATTTACACTTCTACAAAAATCTGCCAAATGTCTTCTTTAAAACAAGACCAATCTTACATCTATATTCCAAAGCATTCTTGAATTACAACCATTTAAGTTCAGAATGTGCATTTTCATGTCTATTAAAAAATGGGGGGTGCCGCTTAAGGGGTTGAATGTATAATTACACTGTATAAAAGTGAAACCAAATGACCCGGCCTCTTTCCTCAGGTATCTGTGTGACTACACCTACTACACGTCTCTGTTTCTGGGCGACGGCAGATCTGCGTTCGTCCATGTTCCTCCTCTGGGAAAACCGTACAGCGCAGAGGACCTCGCGCGCGCCCTCAGAGCCGTCGTTCTGGAGATGCTTGAACTGATGGAGCAAAACAAGGGGAAGAAACACTGTCTGCACGACCAGTGAGAGTCTCACACCTGGATTCAGGAGCTCATGCACATTTGAAGACTTCGATATCTTAGCTTGTGTGCTACGTACACGCTTGAGAATCGACTCGTGTGCTGAACTCGACGCTGCAGCCGGGCTCAAATCATTAAGAAAGCACTTTAATGGGGTATACTTGAAACATGCAGAGATTTGGTATTATGCATAAAACACAACACTTTTCTCTCGCCGTCTTGTTTTTATATTCGTTATTTAACAGATTAAGTGTTAACACTTTACAATAAGGTTTCATTTGCTAACATTAGTTAACTAACATGAACAATACGTCTACAGCATTTACAGGTGAAATTGGAAAAATTAGAATATGGTGCAAAAGTTCATTTATTTCAGTAATTCAACTTAAAAAGTGAAACTAATATATTATATAGACTCATTACATGCAAAGTGAGATATTTCAAGCCTTTATTTGTTATAATTTTGATGATTATGGCTTACAGATTATGAAAACCCCAAATTCAAAATTAGAATATTGTGAAAAGGTTTTCATAAGCTGTAATCCATAATCATCAAAATTATAACAAATAAAGGCTTGTAATATCTCACTTTGCATGTAATGAGTCTATATAATATATTAGCTTCACCTTTTAAGTTGAATTACTGAAATAAATGAATTACTAAATTACTTTTTCACCATATTCTAATTTTTCCAGTTTCATTAATCTTAGTTGATACATTTTTAAGCTCAAATGTTGAATCTTTAAATGCACTGTGAACTAACATGAACAAAGGTTAATAAATGCTGAAAATATGTAGTGCTTAGTGTTAGTTAATGCATGTTAACAAACCTGATTGTAAAGTGTTACTGATTAAGTATTTATGTAGTAAGCGTTTCAAATCAGGGTTTTTATAGTTGACAAAACTAAAAACATAATTTAAAATATTGATAAAAACTATAATCTCAGTGACAGTAAACTAACACTGTTTTAAAGTGAACTCTTATCATTTGCAGCTTTCAAAAATACCCCTAACACACACCGGGCTGGGAGTATAAGCATCCCAGTTTATTTGATCACAGACTACAGAGCAGGTGGAAAGGCTGGTGTAAAATTATGAGGAAGTAAAAACAATGTTTTGCCTTCTGGTCAGTGATTATAAAGACATCATAACTGTGTCTGTCTGGTTATTAAAGTGCCACAGTGAGTAACCAGACTTTTAGGACACAAGCATCAAACCTAACTGTACAATCCAAGTGTGTTTTTCACCATTTTAATCCTTTTATGTACAGGGTCCCACATAAAGACACCTCAATCTGATGCCTTTTGAGTAACCCAAGGTCTAATGCTATCAGCGCTAGCTGTGAAGACATCAGCGGTTTGGCTTTTGTTAATTATACGAAATGTGAAGTGGTGAGATGATTGTAAGGTGATGTCTTTCTTCTCTCAGTGGACGTTGTTTGAGATTTTCTTCTTGTATTGCTTTCTTACTCTCTGCCAAATGCTGGAATTTTGGACTATGTAGAATTAGGTTCGAACTAAAATAACTCTTTAAACTGCTTATTGACGGTTAATTACATTACATAGCATTGCATTAAATTACATTACATTACATTATACATTGCATTAAATTATTACATTGTGTTGCAGTACATTGCATTATACATTGCATTGCATTAAATTACATTACATTGCATTGCATTACATTATACATTGCATTAAATTACATTACATTGCATTGCATTACATTATACATTGCATTAAATTATTACATTATGCATTGGATTAAATTATTACATTACATTGTATTGCATTGCATTACATTATATATTGCATTTAATTATTACATTGTATTGCATTACATCGTATTATACATTGCAATGCATTCAATTACATTACATTGCACATTGCATTGTATTACATTATACATTGCATTAAATTATTACATTATGCATTGGATTAAATTATTACATTACATTGCACATTGTATTGCATTGGATTACATTATACATTGCATTCAATTATTACATTACATTGCATTACACATCGCATTAAATTACATTATACGTTGCATGACATTATACATCGCATTTAATTATTACATTACATTGCTTTAAATTATACATTGCATTGCATTAAATCACATTACATTATTCAATACATTGCATTGTATTACATTATAATGAATCAGTCCATTATATGATTTTATAAAAAGTTATTTGAATTGCATATATGGTTTTAATTTTCTTTCTTTCGCTTGTTTTTCTAAGGTTTTTACTGGAATTTGAGTGATTAATTACAACATACTGGACCAAACAGATAATGCTGTGAATCTTCATTATTTTAATATTGCCTTATTTCAGCATTTCCTTGTTTCCACTGATCAGTTTTATTGTATTAAGTGTTCTGACATCTGTTCAAGTGTATACATTAATATTCCCACATTCTGGTGGACGCTGTTGTGTTTCCTTATTCTTCCACTTTTTTTTATAAACTGTAGCTCTTAATAAATGATTTCTGCCTTATTTAATCGTTTTTTTATCTTAAATTCATAAAATTGATGTGAATTTTTACATTAAATTTTAATATTACCTTTAATATTATTTAATATTTAACATTACATATTTAAAAGTATGAGATCACTAGTGATAATGTGTTCCAAAAAGCAGAATTACCTATTTTATTATCAGCATATCATATTATAATAAATATATAGGCCTATTAATAAGTTTGTACAATGAAAGTGTGCAAATATTCAAATATAGTCCAAATATTTTAGGTTTTTCACTCTTTATTTGCCTTTTGATGTTATCTGAAGTCAGATACATAAAAACACAAATATTCGATAATTACAAATATTAAAGGTTATTAAATATTATTAGTCAAGTCATCTTCATTTATATAGCGCTTTTTAAACAATGTAGATTGTTTCAAAGCTGCTTTACAGAGATAAACGTATAATTTAAGGTAACAGAGTATTAGGTTGTTAAAACTAAATGCATAATATTTATTAAATGATTTATAATTTTTAATAATATTTCAGGACACTGCCCATTCACATTCAGTATATTATACCGTCTTTATTTTGTATTGCAAAAAAAATATATATATTTTGCGCAATAAAATTGTATTATAGCACATTTCATACATTCAAAGTGCTTTACACAGACATGAATTAAACTGTTACATAATGAATGCAATTAAAAGTTATAAATGGAATTAAAAGAGTAAAAAGATGATACATAGATCAACTTCTCATCTGGCAAAACCTGTGTATCATATTTTACAGCTCTGAATTTTACTGTGAGATTTTCCCATGGTGATTGAACACAATATTATATTTCAGACAGAGCTAGACATCTATTTCTAGACGATGTGTCATCTAAAATGACAGCAAAATGTTTACAAAACAGACCTTTTCCTGTAAAAACAGCAAACGTGTGTACACGTCAGCGGTTCCGTGCGCTCTACGTCGGTTGCGCTCGCCCGTGACGTCAGCGCGCGTCGCGCGCTCTCGAGTGGGAGTCGAATCTTTCTCCGGAATCGTTTGCTTTCATTTCTGCACGAGCCCGTCGCGCGCGCCGTTTCCTTCTCTTCGCTTCGAATCAAAACAAACGTCGCCCGACGCGCCTCGGTCGGTTATTCTCCCGCACCTCGGACGGATTATTCGGTGTTTTCTGTGAAAAGGCGGTCAATAGAGCCGGATAAAGATGAGTGTGGAGGCGTACGGGCCGAGCTCGCAAACGCTCACCTTCCTGGACACGGAGGAAACGGAGCTTCTCGGGGCCGACACGCAGGGCTCCGAGTTCGAGTTCACCGACTTTACATTGCCCAGCCAGACCCAAACCCAAGGCCAGACCCAGAGTCAGCTCGACAACCAGGTATGAACGCATAAAAACTCACAAACGAGCTTTAAATCAGGCGGGCTAGAACGCGTTTGAGTCCAAATATGGCGAGCTAGCAGGCGTTAGCCGCGCGGTAGCGTTAGCAACGATAGAGCAGGCCGCCTGAGAGAGAGATAGAGAGAGTTGTCAGAGGGACTTTTGTCAACTACAGTAATGTTTGAACTCATTTTATTTACTAATAAGTTCAATCAAATACACGATCTCGTTTGTTATGATGGATGGTGTGTGTTTTGGTTGGTTAGCTGCGGATCCCAGGTGTATTTTCGTACTTTCTGAGGGACTTATGTGAACAACAGTGGTGTTCATAGTGATCTAAATGTTTTAAGTGATCTGAAAATATCAAGCAGCACGTGTTATTACAGACACCTTGAGTTGGCTACAGCTGTCAGGTGTGTTGTCAGATATTTGTTTACTGTATTGATGTTATAATATAGTTCTGGGATGTATTTATGTACTTTCAAGGATGCATTTATTCACTTTTTGGCGTTGTTTTAAAATTATGCACCGATTTTGAGCATTTATGTGGTATTTTATGTCTTGTTTATGTCAGTAGTTGCATCTGACATGTGATTGTGTGTTTCTTTTGTGAGCTACACTGGTGTTAAATGAATATGTTTGAGGTTTTAGTATGAGTGATTCATTATAGGGCTTGTTTTGGTCAGGTAGATGTTTTGGTGAATGATTTAGCTATATTGTTTAATGTTTGCTCTATTAATATGTTGCATCAGGTTTTTGTGCATTTAAAGGTTAGTTCATTCAAAAATGAAAAAAATATCCTATAATTTACTCACCCCTCAAGCCATCCTAGATGTATATGATTTTCTTCTTTCAGACAAACACAATTAGAGTAATATTAAAAAATATCCGGGCTTTTCCAAGCTTTATAATAGGAGTGAATGGTGCCTTAGAGTTTGAAGCCCAAAAAAGCGCATCCATCCATCATAAAAGTAGCCTAATATATACCATACGGCTCCAGTGGAGTTAATAAAGGCCTTCTAAAGTGATGCTTTTGGTAAGAAAAATATCCATAATTATAACTTTATAAACTATAATCACTGGCTTCCATGAGTCGAGTTCTGGCGGAAGAGTGACCTCTGACCCGACGTATTGACGAAAAGAGGAAGGATAGAGAAAACAAAAACCAGTCATGAATTAGAAGTTTAAAATGAGAATTGTGGGAGGAGCTTGAGTTTGTTGCCCAGCCCTATTTGTTTTGACCGCGAGAGACGTCAACTCTTATAATGCCATTTTCACAAGATGTAAAATAAGTCTCTGATGTCCCCAGAGTGTGTGTGTGAAGTTTTAGCTCAAAATACCCCACAGAGATTTTTATATAGCATGTTAAAATTGTCACTTTTTGAGGGTTTGCTAAAACACACCATTTTGTGTCTGTCCCTTTAAATGCAAATGAGCTGCTGCTCCCGGCACGTGTGTGTGTGTGTGTGTGTTATGGTGGGTTCAAGTCATCTCGTATAGATCGTATTCACGAGTTGAACGCACTTGAATGCCACCACAACGTGTCACTGAGAAACATGGCGGATTACCACAGTACAAGGTATTTAGCTTGTCAGGCTTTTTTATTTACAGCACAGTAAGCTAATTACCTTCACAGAGTATGATAGCATTATAAAATAACAATGTAATATGTAACGATAAAGTTTTCAGTGGCTTCATAAATTAACTAAAAACATAAAAAACCAAAGCACACTCATGCAAATCTTTGTTCTTCATTTTCTAGAACGAGAGTTTAAGAACCTCGCTGTATTTTTGTGTAATTAATTAAGAGAAAGTACTCCGCCATCTGACTCCGACAAAAGTGACTTGAACGCACCGGCTGCCGTAAACACGACTTCCCACATCGTGCGTACGAACTTCCCAAGATGACTTGAATGCACCATTACCATTAGCAGCTGCGATTACCTCACACACACACACACACTAAAATGACAGAACTGTTCTGCCTTTAATGTTAAACCGGAGTCAGACAAAGATAGAGAGACTCAAGAAGAAGTGACAACATGTAGAAGCAACTAGTGGTGTCAACAATAATCGATTCGGCGATGCATCGCAATGCGGGATATGCACGATTCAGCATCGATGCGGCAAAGTGCCATAATCGATTATGTCACTGTTTATTTTCTGGCCTTGAGTTGGACAATAAAGTTGTGAAGTTTCAATTACTTCTGTGGGCATAACAACAACAACAATCAAGATGGCTGAGGCGGAGGGAGATGACCGCGATAGACGGGTAATTAAAAACGCACCCAAAGCTTAGAAAAGCGGACATCTGGGCACATTTCGGATTCTACGAAGTTAATGGGAAACTAAACAAGACGAGGCTGAACACAGGAGCGCAGCTTCGCGGCTGAGACACGAATAGACTATTATTAACTTAAAGCTTTACTCTTAAACACAAAAGGCACGACCATTTTAATCAAAAAATTATATTTATTAAACAAACCAGATCAAGAGCAAAAACTAAATAAAGTGCATAACTGAAAAATAAAGCATAGGCTCAAAACGAATACAAACAGTGGACACACTGCGCTTTGGGCTCCAATAATGTTTTCCCGTCTTCTAAAAAAAAAAATGCTGCCACACTGCCGATGTCTTAGTTGACATGGTAGAAGAGGACTGACTATGAATTAAACGGTCTCTCAATTAAATAAATAATATTCAGCAAACCTTCTAGTAGCTTACTTTCCTCAATCTGTCTCTCTTCTCCGGTGGGTTGGGCTAATCCAAAAGAAGTGAAAACAAGGGGGGTGTTCTGAAGACAGACTGTTACCTGAAACAGGGGTGCTCTGAAAACACCCCCATTAGCAATTAGTGCTTTCCACCTGAGGAAATGAACGCGCAAAACGAATGAAATGAACGCGGCAAAACTGATGAAATGCACGCGGCAAAACTGATGAAATGAACGCGGCAAAACTGATGAAATGAACGCGGCAAAACTGATGAAATGAACGCGGCAAAACTGATGAAATGCACGCGGCAAAACTGATGAAATGAACGCGGCAAAAAAAATCGACCAACAATCAGAATTTTGGTCAAGCCAAAACGTATCGACCAACAATCGACTAATTGACTGGGAGATTACAGCCCTAGAAAGCAGTGATTTATGTTTTCTTTTTCAGGTTTGAAAATGCCATATACATACCCTGTAGCCTACCATTACAATTTTATTTTGTTTAATGACATTTATGTCAAAGATACAGGAGAGTGATAATACACACATAGCAGCCAATAAAATCTGTTGTTCAATATATGACTGCTTGTATTGCCTCATGACCAGGGTCCGAAATTAACTTTTTGGGTCACCTGCCACGGGGACTGGTAGATGAAAAAATCCACCAGCCAAGCATATTTATTACCGGCCAAAATAATAAACAGCCTTTTTGTGTCACATATACATTAATTTCAGTACATTTAATTGAGATGATAAGGTATTATGTTGAATACAAACATAAAAAATTGTCCAGAGCAAAATTTGAAATGTAGGCTATAACAAAGATTTTTTTTTTTACACACACACACACTCTCTCTCTCAATCTCTCTCTCTCTAGTTTTTATGTTGAAAGGAATGGCTACTGTTCATTTTCACACACATTTCTGTCATTTTCTATCTGAAGAATAGATAGAATAGAAGAATTTCAATGCCTGCAACATTGAAAACTCCGGTCTCTTGTGTTTAGCGCGAAAGCTCACGTGATTGCCGCCGGACAGTCGTGCCGTGTACCTGCTGCTTTGACGCGATTATCAGTTTAACTGACTCGTAACGTGTGCAATATCTCACGACCTCCCGAGTGTCCGAACATTTTATTTTATTATTTACTCGCTAAACGGAAAATCTACCAGCATTTGGCGCTTGGCGGGTATTAATTTGCTGAAGATTGCGGGATGCTGAAGACAGCGCTTAGGAGACTGTGCACTGAGATAGAGCGCGCGCGCGACCGGGGCTCGCTCTCTCTCTCTGCTCGTTCTTCAGTTAAACATGCGCCCTGTCACACGCGCAGCAGTTCGTCTACATTCGGCTACTCACCGATCAGACATAAGACTATGGCGGGACAAACATTTTATTACATTACTATTTATTTTGGTATGAACATTCACCCGCCAGTGTGGCGGATAGCCTTTTGAGATTTACTCGCCAAATGGAAAATCTACCCGCATTTGGCGCTTGGCGGGTGTTAATTTCGGACCCTGCTCATGACTGATGAAAAATTTGCCTTGTTGTGTGCAGTAGAATTTTGATGCATCGCAATGCATCGTAGAATCGAATTGAATCGAATCGTTACCGGGTGAATCGTAATCGAATCGAATTGTGAGGGCAGTGCCAATGCACACCCCTAGAAGCAACAGGACGTCTCTGAATGGTTAGTTGATGAGTTTATGTTGCTGATGTGGAGTTAACTATCTTCAATTAGCATATTCTGTCATGCTAATCTATAAATCGCTCGTATAGAAACTGTTGTGAGATGCACACAGTGACTTTCTCTTGTATGTGAAAAGATGGACGCTAAAGTTTGAGTTGACTCACAAATGTGCTCGACTACAACAACTCTTCCTCTTCTCAACATGGACTGTGTGTTCAGGGGGCGGGGCTTATGTACATTTTAGGGTTGGTGATGTCACTAACCCGGGAGGAATGTCGTGTAGTTCCTACCAGCCGTTTGTTGTAGTCCTTAAAAAACGATTTCTTTAAAAGCAAATATCTCCCTTTGCTTTGAACTTTGAGCGTTGTAACTTTGCAGATGTTGTTTATGATCAAACAGCAACATTACACACTAACTACAGTTAGAAAAGTGAAATTATAATCAACCACCCCTTTAATATAACTTAAAAAAATAGTTTGGCTGAAAGAAGAAAGTCGTATACACTCGTATAGGATGGTGAGTTTTTGGGTGAACTATCCTTTTAAGTATATGAGGCAGCAGACAGAGTAAGTTTCATTGTTTTAGTAAATCAAGTGTGTATTTATGCTTGATTTAATAGCATTTGTGCTGCAGTTTCCTGCGGGTGTAAGTTGCAGAAATGTGTGATTTGACGGTTATGTGCATTGTGCAGTGGATTGAATCTCCTGTTTTCGCTTTTGTGCTGTTTAAAGATTTGTTTTGTAGAAATGGGGGTGTTAAAGTGACATGTTGTGTGTTCAGGTGAACGGGCCTGACGGAGTTCTGCCCAACGGAGAAGATGCAGTGGTGAAGACCAGCCAACTTCTGGCCGAGCTGAACTTTGAGGAGGATGAGGAAGATACTTACTACACTAAAGATCTGCCAGTGCACGCCTGCAGGTACTGAAGAAGATGATGAAGACATATCTCGCGTGCCTTAATTATGTGTCTATAGCTGTGAGGGATGTAGAGTATTGCACGATTTGATTCTCTGAAATAGGGCTGTAAACGATTAATCGCATCCAAAATAAAAGTTTGTTTACATAATATATGTGTGTGTATTGTGTATAATTATTTTGTATATATAAATACACAGACATGCATGTATATATTTAAGAAAAATGTGTTATTTATATATTAAATAGTTATAGCCTATTTATATATAATATAAATTATATAAAAATATATATGCAGTATATAAATGCAAATATTTTTTAAATATATACATGCATGTGTGTGTATTTATATATACAAAATATTTATACACAATACACACACATATATTATGTAAACAAACTTTTATTTTGGATGCGATTAATCGTTTACAGCCCTACTCTGAAACATGTACCTCTGATCACTCACAGCATTATTTGTACAGGTGAAACTTGAAAAGTTAGAATATGGTGCAAAAGTTCATTTATTTCAGTAATTCAACTTACCGTATTTTCCGGACTATAAGTGGCATCAGTCACTTAAATGCGTCATGAAGAGGAAAAAAACATAAGTCGCACTGGACTATAAGTCACATTTATTTAGAAATGTATTTCACAAAATCCAAGACCAAGAACAGACATTTAATCTGGAAAGGCAAGTTATTCAGCTCCACAACAGCACACAGAACAACAGCTGAATAGTGTCCGGTGTGTTAGTGTAACACATTAACAGTTATTCAGCGACACAATAGCACACAGAACATATACCTGGAGGCTGAATAGGCTAAACTAACATTAGCCAGCGAGTCCAACAAGTTACCGGTAAGCAAGTTCACCAAGCTCCCGATCTCACTCCTCAACACTGAATACATTGAGTTCTTCCTCGGTGTCGCTTCTGAACAACTCCGCTAACTAGAGCGCCCTCTCGGGGCTGTAGACGGTAATGTTTTCTCTTGGTTCATCTCAGTCAGTATGAATTAATTTTGATATATAAGTCGCACCTGACTATAAGTCGCAGGACCAGCAAAACTATGAATTTTTTTTTTACTTATAGTCCGGAAAATACGGTAAAAGGTGAAACTAATATATTATATAGACTCATTACATGCAAAGTGAGATATTTCAAGCCTTTATTTGTTATAATTTTGATGATTATTTATGGCTTACAGCTTACAGCCCTTTTCACAATATTCTTATTTTGAATTTGGGGTTTTCATAAGCTGTAAGCCATATTCATCAATTATAATAAAGGCTTGAAATATCTCACTTTGCATATAATGAGTCTATATAATATATTCGTTTATATTACCTTTTAAGTTGAATTACTGAAATAAATGAACTTTTGCACCATATTCAAATTTTGTAGATTATAGCATGATTTGATTCTCTGAAACATGTGTATCACTAACAGCATTATTTGTATATGACACTCTGCGGTGTAATTGACAGTTTTCCCAGGCAACTTCAGTCGGCCAATTATTTATACAAACAAACTCCCACAAGGCTAGCATGACCCTTCTGATTGTACAATGTACACATCATGCCTTATTTATGTAGGTCATTGTAGGTAGGTAGTTATTTTATCAGTATCTTTACAGATGATTTAACGTCACATACTTTTATTAAAAGCACATACTTTTATAATATAATATTCAAATAAATGCTGTTCTTTGGAATTTTCTATTCATCAAAGAATAAATCCTGAAAAAATGTTCCATGGTTGGTTTTCCACAAACATTTTTCAACATTGATAATAATTATCAGAATATTTTTTTGAGCAGCAAATCACCTTTTGACTCTGAAGACTGTAGTAATGAATTAGCTTTGCATCACGGGAATAAATTAAATTTTATAGTATATTGATTGAAATGGAAAGGTTATTTGAAATTGTAATACTATTTTACAATATTACAGTTTTTACTTAATCAAGTAAATGCAGCCATGGTGAGTATAAGAGACTTCTTTCAAAAACATGAATAAATCTTATCGACCCCAAACTTTTGAACAACGGTAGTGTGTGTCAGGCCTCATCCACACTAACTGCGTTTTAGTTTAGAAACGGAGAATTAAAACGAATACGATCTCCGTCCACACCAGCGCTTTATCTGCGTATTAGAATTGATCTCCGTCCACAATTAAAACGACTGAAAATGCGGATCACGTGACCATTCACCAACACCAGTGTAAACAGGCGCATGTAGGCGGTTATAAGATTGTAAAATGCAGAATTTACTTGCACAACAGCTGCTAGCAAAGACATCAACGTCAGTAACGCTTGTAATTCGTTATCCATGTTGCAGTCGCTAACGTTACGTAGTCCAGGCTGTTTTTGTATGTTTTCCTCCCGGGGACGGGTCATGTGACGGTTGTCTGACGAATCAGGGAAGGATACACCATGACTGATGACACCCAATCATAGAGCCGAGCGTGAGCTTCTGCGTCAGCGTTTCTAATGTCCTCCGTTTTGACTCGTCTTCACAAAAACGCCCTCCGGAGATTCAAAACGCGAAACGGGGTCGGAGCGTTTCTAAACTTCTCCGTTTTAGGTCTTCGGTTTTGCCGTTGTAGTCTGGATGGGAGGTGCAAACGTAGCAAAAGGTCTCCGTTTCTAAACGAAAACGCAGTAGTGTGGATGGGTCCTCAGTGTATTACTAGTATGCTACAGTAATCATTATGTGAGCTGGTTTTTGTTTTGTGTGTTTGCAGCTACTGTGGCATCCATGATCCAGCATGTGTGGTTTACTGCAACACCAGCAAGAAATGGTTTTGCAATGGCCGGGGCAACACCTCTGGCAGGTGAGTCCAGCAATTCGATTACGTTTGTGTTGTTAAACGCATTGTTAACACTTAAAGGCTGATGTCTTTTGTCACACTTGTCGTCTCAGTCATATTGTGAACCATTTGGTGAGGGCCAAATGTAAGGAGGTGACGCTGCATAAGGACGGGCCGCTGGGAGAGACGGTTCTCGAATGCTATAACTGTGGCTGCCGTAACGTCTTCCTTCTCGGCTTCATCCCGGCTAAAGCGGACTCTGTCGTGGTGCTTCTGTGCAGGTAAAACTCATCACTCATTCACAAACTGCTGTTTCTGTGGGTAAAATCATCACAGAAGTTCATTTTGAGTGGGTGGACCCAAATCTAAATTGACGTCTTTTAGACATCAGTAAATAAAGGGAGTTTTAGTAATTGTTTTTTATAACTACAACAATAAAATTTAAATATGCTCTATCTAGCTGCTTGATTGTGTCTTTATGGTATGTATAAGGCATAATCTGTAAGCTTTACAGGATTAGTTTACTTCAAAATGAAAATTGTCATCATTTACTCACCCTCAAGTTGTTTCAAACCTGTATGAGTTTCTTCTGCCGAACGCAAAGGAAGATATTTTGAAGAATGTCGGTAACCAGACAGTTAACTGGTCCCATTGACTTCCATAGTATTTTTTTTCCTACTATGGGAGTCAATGGAACCAGTTAACTGTCTGGTTACTGACATTCTTCAAAATATCTTCTTTTGTGTTCAGCAGAAGAAAGAAACTCATACAGGTTTGAAACAACTTGAGTGTGAGTAAATGATGACAATTTTCATTTTGAAGTGAACTATCCCTTTAAGGCTATTAAACTGTTAATATTGAGTGTCTAAACTCTTTCATGTGTGAAGGTACATGCTTACTGAAAATGAAATGGGAAAGTCCCTAATGTTGCTTGCATTTATACATAATGAAACTGGGCGTGAGTGTCAGAAACTTTTTGCATTTATGTTTCTCGTGTGCTAGCATAATTGCTTTAATGTGCTTTTAATGTAGATAAATGCACAAAAAATAAAATGTACACATTTGATTTTTATGAATTATATAAGTTTTATATCAGTTTAATCAATAGTTGTGTGTGCATATAAAAAGCAATGCATAAAACATTATTTTCCAGTTTTAACTGGAGTGTTTTTCTAGAGATTGCATTTCATGTTGAATTATTTTAAAATGTTTAATGTAAATTTAATCACACCACTTGAAGCTGTGAAACCACACAGTGTGCATGTTGTTAAGCGTGTGCAGCCTCTCCGTCTCATGGGCGTGTGTGTGTGTGTGTTTAGGCAGCCGTGCGCCAGTCAGAGCAGTCTGAAGGACATTAATTGGGACAGCTCTCAGTGGCAGCCGCTCATCCAGGACCGCTGCTTTCTGTCCTGGTTGGTGAAGATCCCGTCTGAGCAGGAGCAGCTGAGGGCCCGTCAGATCACGGCCCAGCAGATTAACAAACTCGAGGAGCTCTGGAAGGTACAGTGATTTACATATTTCTAGGGATGCACCGAAATTTTGTGTTTTGGCCGAAAAAGAAAAAAGGTCGGAAATATGGCGTTCACAAGTTTCACTCTCGCGCAACATTTTTAGTAACTTCACCAGCTGCTTTTTCCGCTCCATGTGTACGCCACACTCTCCGTTCCGTGTGTGTGTGTGTGTGTGTGTGTGCCTGCTTAATGTTCCGCTCCGTGTGTGCACTGCGGACTCTCTCAAACTCTACTCATGTACCAATGGCGCTCACTGGAAAAGCAAAATCCGCTCAAATAACGCGCCAACATTAGTCAAGTCAAGTCATCTTCATTTATATAGCGCTTTTAACAATGTAGATTGTTTCAAATTGGCTTTACAGTGATAAACGGATAATTTAAGGTAACTGAGATTGTTTTGGCTTTATAGCGGTTCTTGAATAAATATATTTTCCAGCTAAAGTTAGTTTTGATTGATTCACTTCCGTCGCAACGATCATTAGTTATTAAATTAGAGGCCGCTAAGACGACACCGTTCAGACTTTAAACGCGAACCTGTGATAAAAGCTGATGGCGCTCACGTGCGCATTAAGAATTAATTCTATAGTTATGCGCATTTGAATATATGTGCGCATGTTTGTAATTCCCTACAAACTAAGCCTTGACAAACTACTTGTCTGGCCTTAACATTTTTTAGACAGAATTTGATCACTTCGGGGTAGATACGCGAAACCGAAATGATCCCGACAACGCTTTATCTGTAGAGTGGTAAGGGAGAGACTAGTTGGCACTTCAGCACTGCGACATTACATTTTTTTAATGTTTGCAATATCCCTACTGTGCTGTGACATGGAATAGCCGTGCTAGGAAAGCTGGTAAAATGACGCTACCCTCTCATTCACTGATCTGCTGTCTGCTCACATGCTCTGATAATAATAGTTTTCTAAGACTATATCTTGACAATTAGTCAAAAAAAGAAATATGTTAAATCTTGAGTCTGTTGCATAGAACTGAATGACGAGTAATATATTGATATAATTTTAATATAGGGCTATTTTCTGTCCAATTTTTGTGTTACTTTAAATAATAGTGTGGTTATTTTATTTGATTGCCTTGTAGTTTAAAAAAAAATTCAGATTCAATTAAATTATTGCATTTAATTTATTTTAAAAGTCTAATAATAATACAATTATATTTAAAAAGTAATGTAAAATTAAGAAATGAATAATTATTTTTAAAGTCATTTTCAGTTTCGGTTTTCGGCCGAGTGCATCCAGACGTTTCGGTTTCGGCCCAGAAGATTAATTTTGGTGCATCTCTACGTCTTTCTTATGGAGTGAAACATTGCAACACTGCAGAACCGTAGTGCAGTTTTGAGCATCCTAATCTTGTATCATGTTTGTAGGAAAACCCAACCGCGACCCTGGAAGATTTGGAGAAACCTGGAGTGGACGAGGAACCTCAGCACGTTCTGCTGCGCTACGAAGATGCCTATCAGTACCAGAACATTTTTGGGCCGCTGGTCAAACTAGAGGCTGACTACGACAAGAAACTCAAAGAGTCCCAAGTATGAAAACCTTTCTGCTCTTCAACTCTATTCCTGTGTGTAGGGATGTCCTGAGCCGTTCTCAAGGATGTGTCTCGGGCCTGATTAAGCGTTTTTTATAACTGAAGCTGTCCTTAATTTTACGCCAGCTGTCTGTAAATTGTCTGTTTGGCGGTATAGATCTTCACGTGGGTTTGCCAACCGTCATTAAAAGGAAAAAAAGACGCTCAAATGTGCATGCGCGAGGCTCGAGAACCTTCTAGCGAGTCACGCGCATGTTTGATCATCCGTGTTTAGCATCTTTAATCTGCACTTTTGTTACGAATCACTTGAAAGTCATTTTTATCTGTTGTCAGAGTATCCGAGACGTCATTGCCTTGATATGTTGCTATGGGTTGATGCTTGCTGCGGATTTGATTGACAGACTGGCATTCAGTCCTTTTAATTTTCTGTTGGGTTAACTTTCTAAGTGAACTAGGGAGCGCAACAGTGCCCATCCATTTTTTCAGCTGTTCTGGAAATATTTCCCCATTAATTTTCTTCAGACATAAAAACAAAAACAAAAATAGTTCTACGCCATGAACAAAATCAACCAGCTCTGAAATAAATCTTAAATTTTTTTAAATGTGTTTAAAAATACAAGTGTCAAGTGCAAATCAAAACAAAGACAAATACGCAGTCTTTTGAGGAAATGAGCATCTGTGAATGATTTAATCAAATCCACAATAAGGATGCAATTTAAAACTTGACCAACCTGTTGTCTCTAAGTGTATAATATGATGTGTTTGGAGGTTATTGAAAAATATTTAACAGGGCTTGAATTTTGGTGCGTGTATTGCGCATAATTTTACTCATTCCTGCAGATTTCTGTCTTATAAAGTGGGAAATTCTTTCAAACATTTATTAATTTAGCTTGTTGGTTGAATGAGGAAATTAATCCACACAGATTATCAGATCAAATCAGTAATTCGAAAACTCTGTTTAATGTAATTTCACAAACAGCTAGAGTGATTTAGCGCTGCCACATGTTCGCGCTCTCTTTCAAAATGAGCACATGGCTTCACATCACCTCATCGTCTGTACAAGCGAGCTGCACGCTGCGTTAAAATACTTTAGCCTGTTGCATCGTTACTAAAGTTTATCAAATGCACGACTTTTAAAGCATTCTGTAGTACTCACGCGATCTCTTGAGAGATGGATCATACCCTGGAGCGCACACACATAAAGCTAAACCGAGTGACCTAACTGAGTGCTTTTTCGTGGCTTATTGCGCTTAAAAGGTCAGAAACGCACAAACTTATGTCAAAAGGCCAGTTTTGGCAAGTAGGCTATTCACATAAACGCAGTCGGTGCTGTCTTAAGTGATATTGGATTTGTGCATTAGCTCTTAAAGTGACAGCAGCCTAATATATCTGCTGCTGTCTGTGTCATTATTGTCAATCAAAGAACAAAAGATAGCGAGAAGAATTAATATGTACTTAATTATACAATGAACTACAATATCTGTAGTATTCCTGCACCTGAATAATGTTAGACCTTTCTAAAAATCTCAAAGAACTCTATAATTTGTAATGTTATTTTATTGTATTTATTAGTACATCTGCTTGTAATTTATGTATTTGTTCTTGTTTATTTTGTAAATTAAATTCAAGGTTGAAATCAAGCTTCCTTGTTGCTGTGTAAACTGATTCGCGAATTACAAAATTACCCCATTGTAAAAACAGAAATGCAAAGAAATGAGCATAACTTTAGGTGTAAGAAATGTAGTTTATGATCAAATGCCTCCCCCTCCCATTAAAAGAACAATAGTTAATAATAAAATTAATAACTTGAATGGACTTTATGCACAGCTGCACTACTTCCTGAACTTTAGCCAGCTCCTTTGTTTCCTGTCTGCCATTATTGGACAAACTGATTAATCCAGGTGTGCCTGACCAACAACAATAATCAGACACACCTGGATTAATCAGTTTGTCCAATAATGGCAGACAGAAAACAAAGGAGCTGGCTAAAGTTCAGGAAGTAGTGCCGCTGTGCATAAAGCCCATTGTACATCCTCCATGGCGTAATCGCTATTTACTCGTACGGTCTGTAAACTCTTGCGTTAACAAGGCAATGACTGACGCATTTGTATTACATTCCAAAGAGCTTCAATATCAGCCCCACAGTTGAAAACGAAACCATGTCCGTACCAGCTGGGCCGGATCGGCACGGATCGGAACGGTTAGGCAACAAGAACGGTTGGCCTGACGGTGGAAAAGCGGCTCATGATTTCCGTTTCTGTGATAGCGGGTGCCGACAGTGTTTGGATGATTTCTGTTAAGTATTAGTATTTTTATACTAAATTAAGCTGAAATCACACTGATTTGTGGTAGAGCTGCACGATTCTGGATTAACTGTGAATCGTGATTTTTCTTTAGTTTAAAATAGACTGCGATTCTGAACAGACAACTGAACAAAATAACATTTACTTGAGGTTCTTCTGACAAAATGTTATTTGCTGCAGACTATTTAAAAGTGGTTAATAGTGCAAAAGTTCATTTATTTCAGTAATTCAACTTAAAAGATGAAACTAATATATTATATAGACTCATTACATGCAAAGTGAGATATTTCAAGCCTTAATTTGTTATAATTTTTTGATGATTATGGCTTACAGCTTATGAAAACCTTTTCACAATATTCTAATTTTGAATTTGGGGTTTTCATAAGCTGTAAGCCATAATCATCAAAATTATAACACATAAAGGCTTGAAATATCTCACTTTGCATGTAATGAGTCTATATAATATATTAGTTTCACCTTTTTTAAGTTGAATTACTGAAATAAATTAACTTTTGCACCATATTCAAATTTTTCGAGTTTCACCTGTAAATGAATTATAAAAAAATATAAAAAAACGGGTTGAATGAATGATTCAATGACTCCCTCATATACTATTTGTTTTACTTGTTTTATTACTGGATGATTCAGTGTTTTTAAACAAATCTCTTGAATGAATGATTCAATGACAACAGTGTTGTGGGTAACGCGTTATAAAGTAACGCGTTAGAGTACTCTAATTACCTTTTTCGTGAAATGTGTAACTTAACGCGTTAGTTTTGTGCGTTAAGTAATCAGTAACTTCGTTATTTTAAAAAAAAAGTAATCCGTTATTTTAAGGAAAGGAAAATCCCGAATAAATTTTTTTCCCCAGGATCAAGACAGTGTTTCTGCGCTTCAATACCCCACCACCCTGCAGCTTCATTAAGTCACACGCGCGCAGTCTCTTGCTCTCTCTCTCCCGCTCTGCTGTGCACGCGCTGCGCGGTTTGGAGCACAGTCTCTGTCTCGCGGGCGCGCTCGCTCTTGATTCCGGGAGATTTTAACTAATTCGCGGGCATCAGTGAGCCCATAGACATCATGTGAGCCGCTATCAATATGCGGGAGACTCCCGGAACTTCCGATAGACTTGGGATGTCTGCATTTCTATACTGAAATAATATCGCCATTATAATTATTGATTTTTTTATTGAAATAATAGCCCATCCGCGCATCTCTACTACCCGGGCTGGAAGGTGTGAATTTTGATTAATATGTTCTGTGATAATAAATAAATAAAACGCTATGTGGAATAGCCTATGACTGTCTTTCCTGTTATTGTTATCCTGCAGTGTTAATTTAGTCGGATGACTGACGTTATTCATTGCCAGGAGTCACGACTTCTAGGTGCATTTAAAGGGGGCCGTGTCTGTCAATCAAGCTGCAGCATGTGTGAGGCGCTGCAAACGGCTTTTAATTTTTGGTAACGCATGAGTACTCTAACGCGTTACTTTTATGAATAGATAACGCAGTAACGTAACTGATTACTTTTAATTGATGGTAACGTTGTAACCTAATTAACTACTTTCCAAAGTAACTATACCCAACACTGAATGACAAATACATTTCTAACAGTCACTTGTCGCCACCTACTGGTGTAATCGATGCAATCATTATTTGAAGCGCCGAGTTGCTTTTAAAAGGTGATTTACTCTATCATGATCGCTACCGTCAGTGTTTTTATTTTATCTACTGTGATGATTTGAATATTTGCAACAGAGAAATAATGAAACTGTGTGGTTGAAAAGACGGTTTGTGAAGCGGTTTCATAAATGATCCTGAGATTTTGGATCTGAATATTGCGGTGTGATTTTGTCAAAGGTTTAATAGACCACAGAATCTTTAACGATTAATCGTGCAGCTCTAATTTGTGTCTTGTGCAGAGGCATATATCATCTCTCTACATCCGAGTTCATATGTCTGTCCCTGAAACGTATGCATCATTGCGTTATTGCACATTATTACTGCAAAAAAAAAAATTAGTTGAGAAATGGAAGGGATTTTTATTTCTGAAACAAGAATATTGCACTTTTTTGCATGAAAAAAAGCGATAGATGGACGTTCAGATGTTTTTGAGTGATCTTTCCTTGTGCATGAGTTTCTTTTCTTTCTGGTTAAGAGAGGTTGTTTATAAGTGGGATAAATCTAATGTGTTGAAACATTTAGTTTTTATCTCCTGCTAATGTTTTCTCTATGCTTGTCTCCTGTCTTTCTACTGCAGACTCAAGACAATATAACTGTGAGGTGGGATTTGGGACTGAATAAAAAGCGGATAGCTTATTTCACTCTGCCCAAGACGGATTCAGGTGGTAATATTCACTTTCAACATCTTCTGTGTCTACCAGTGGTTCATATCCATCCCATCCCTAACACCGTGTCCCATGCATCCCTCATCGATGTGTGCACGGACATGTGTGTGTGTGTGCGCGCGTGCATGTTGCTGTAGTGTGTATGCGATGGATATATAGCTCTATTATTGTTAGATTAGAACATAAATCCAGAAGATGTGGTTTTATCTGACACTGTTTTCCTCTGTGGTGGTGATTTTGATCAGACATGCGACTGATGCAAGGAGACGAGATCTGTCTGCGCTATAAAGGAGACTTGGCTCCTCTCTGGAAAGGAATCGGACACGTTATCAAAGTCCCGGACAGCATCCTTTCAACAAAGATTATCCAACTGGCTGCTGCACAATGACAACTATTGTTATCAACTTCTATTATGTTTTGATATTGCACACATTGCTCATACGTAGGATTAATGATTTGACAAGTAACCACCCAGAGCACTCTTATCAACTGCATAGGGTGTAATTTTTTGATGTATCAGATTTTGGTGAAATCCATTACAATTTCCCTATAGAGACAGAGCGTGACGCGTCATAATCTGAAGGCCACGCCCACCGGGCGGAAAAGCAATCCAACCGTCTCCTTGACTTTGCATTGCGAGAGGCTGCCTCCTTGTCATTTCTTGCTTCTAACAAAAGACAAAAAAATGTCTAAAAGCTGCTGTGTGACGAGGTGTACAGCAAACAAGCTAAAGAACCCAGAAATACGTTTTTATAAGCTGTCGACCCCAAAAAATTTGCGTTTAAGGACTTAAAAGTGGACACAGGCTGGAACGAATGGGTAAATTGTGGGATCCTGACACTAAGTATGCACTAAAAACACAGTTACGTGTGCAGCAGCAAGTTAAACATTTGGTCACTGGTGAGTCAATATACCAAATATCAGTTTTAATATATGTTATTTCTGTAAGATAAGCTGCACACGTAACTGCGTTTTTAGTGCATACTGAGTGTCAGGATCCCACAATTTACCCATTCGTTCCAGCCTGTGTCCACTTTTAAGTCCTTAAACGCACTTTTTTTGGGGTCGACAGCTTATAAAAACGTATTTCTGGGTTCTTTAGCTTGTTTGCTGTACACCTCGTCACACAGCAGCTTTTAGGCATTTTTCTGTCTTTAGTTAGAAGCAAGAAATGACAAGGAGGCAGCCTCTCGCAATGCAAAGTCAATAGAGACGTGGATTTTTTTTTTTGTGGGCGTGGTCTAAATACACTCGGTCTCTATCAGGGACAATAAAGTATATTTCAAAGCAGCATAATTGAAACCACTCAGTAAATTCTAACTACTGCATAGCAAAATTCTCACAACACGCTGGCATCGTGACAGTTTCACAAACACCTAACCCTTTTTTTATCTGCAAAGAATTACTGTTTTGATTTACAAGTACAAAAGTGTCATACGGTTGATTCTTTAACCGAGATTGTCAGATTATGGAGATGAGATTGCCATCGAGCTGCGCAGCAGTGCAGGTGCTCCTGTGAGGTGCCGCACAACTTCCAGGTGGACTTCGTCTGGAAGTCGACATCTTTTGACCGGTTAGTCCCACTATCACGGTTAACACTTTCACCAGTTCATTAAATCGTTTTCATTTGTTTTGTTGCATTTATACAGTGCACTTTTATGTAGATGGCATTATGAAGAATAAACTGGTTTTATCCACGCAACAGTTATTTTAGTGTCATTGAGATACTATTTTATTTTAATTTATATTTTTAATTTGGTTTAATTTTTATATTTTTTCATTTTAAAGTTAATTTAATCAATTAAAGTTTAAGTCAGTTTTAAAAAAATTTAAATGTGTCTAAAGTTTTTTTATAAATTTGTATTTGTATCAAGTTTTTATATTTCACATTAAAAAAATATTTATTTTTTAGTTTAGTTAACTATAATAATAATCAAATTTATTTATATAGCACTTTTCAGGTGTAAAATGCAGTTCAAAGTGCTTTACATAAAATGATATAGCCATATCAACAGCAACATCACATTCAATAAAAACATGTGCATCAAACTTTGAAAAAAATTAAATGCAACACAAGTATAAAATACTAAAATATGAAGGACAAACATAAAAGTAATCAGCTACAACACATCTAATAGAAAATGCAAAAACGTATAGGAGACGATTTATTATAAGCATAATTCAGAGTAATTATATGTAATTCTAAGTAAAAAGATTTGTACCTTTAAGTTGGTAAAATTGCATTTGGCAATCACTTTATGATCTTTTGGACAGAAAGCTTGAGTCTTCATTTATTGTAATCGCATGCCAGGGTTATTATAGTATTATAAAATACTGAGTGCACTAGATATTAAGTAATAAATGCCAGAGTAAATAGATACATTTTTTACTTTCTTTTAAAAATACTGAGTGTACTAACTTCCCCTAATATCTATTTTATAATACTATTATCACCCTGGCATGCGATTACAATAAATGGAGACTCAAGCTTTCTGTCTAAAAGATCATAAGTGATTGCCAAATGCAATTTTAACAACTTAAAGGTACAATATGTAAGATTTTTGTAATTAAATATCCAAAAATCACTTGCACAGTGTGATATATCTCCTGCATTTGTGTACTTACAATCCCAAAAGTTCCCAAAGATTTTTAATTTCAGAGAATTTCCCATTTTAAATAATAGCTAGTTATTGTTCATTGTCGCCTGTCAATGACGTAATATCCGCGTAAAAAATTACATATTGTATCTTTAAGTTTAGTCTTTTTCACAAAACGTTATCGTATGACCTTACTAGATGCATATATCGTGCATGAGTCTTATGGACTCCTTGTATGATATTTTTATTGATCTTTTGTATCTTTTTTTTTTTTTTTTTTAAATTTAAGCTGATACCGTCAGTCCTGATTATTTGTAATTGTATGTGGGAAAACAGTTTAATTTTCAGATGAACTATAACTTAAAGTGGTCTAATGATCTGTGAACCTAGTGTACACGAAGTTGAGCTTTTTGTTTATCATGTCCTGAAGAATGCAGAGCGCCCTGAAGACGTTTGCTGTGGATGAGACGTCTGTGTCCGGCTACATCTACCACAAGCTGCTGGGTCATGAGGTGGAGGATGTTATCATCAAATGCCAGCTTCCCAAACGCTTCACTGCGCAGGGCCTGCCAGACCTCAACCACTCGCAGGTACAGAGCTTTCCAAACTCCCATTCACCTCATTCGGCCCTTTGACTACAAGCTTCTGAAACTCCAGATGTTTTGGCACAATATAGAGCTTATGTAGCTCCGCCCCTTTTCAGCACTGCGCTCATTGTCTTTTGTCTTCCGGTCTGTATTTTCACAGCGATCTTGCATTTATAAAATGAACGGCTTGTTTTAAAATCTTCCCGGTCTACTGACATTTGTTAAGACATCTGCTGTTAAACATTACAATCCTCATAACTTTCGTTAACTTTACATTAGGTAAATCCACTTTAAAAGCAGGGTCCCCGCGGATCCTTAAAAAGTATTAAAAAGTCTTAAATTCGATATTTAAAATTTAAGGCATTAAAAAAGTCTTAAAGTCTTATTTTTACTTATGAAAAGTCTTATTTTTACCTATGAAAGGTCTTAAATTTTAGATGACGCTTTGACGACGTATCTAAATGCTTTCCAAATGAAAACTATCTAATTAGCGTAGGCTACGTATTATTTTTATTATTCTATCTTTGTGGATTTGCTTGTTCACGTGACAATTCGCGTCATTTACGGCAGCGTATTAGCCTGCGTCTGTCTCCTGCACGCGAGAGGAGAGGATAAGAGAACGAGTAAATGTCAGTTCAATAGTAAGTTCATTCTTTGTACTTAGGATTGTCTATGAACTATGATGATATTGTAATCATTGTTTTAACTACGTACGAGGCGAGGCACCGCGAGTTCGAGCTGACATCGCGTTTGTCTCTCATGCTTGCTTTCACTGCGTGAGGTGTCAGTGCAGTTATTATGTCCCCAAATTAGTTTTTGTCTTATTATATTTATATCATGTTATGTTGTTATATTATAATATCACGAGCAAGAGTGCCTTTTTCCTGTGCACAATTGCAAATGTGCTATTTATTTTATACAACAGTTAAATTAACAATGTGTGTTACTTTTTATATTGTCAATATTGTTTGTTTCCCCCCTTTATTTCGCCGACGAGAATTTCATAATGAAACTGTAGTCCAACAGACAGCGACTCTATTTTAAAAACTGAAATCCGCGTTTTGAACGAATCATTTGATTCAATGAATGAATCGGCCGTTTGAACAAATCGGTTGAATAAATCTCCAACAACTCGCTTATTAAGACAAGTGACTTACTGCCACCTACTGGCGGGTTTAGTTGCATATTTAAAGTACCCTTTAATTAAAATGTTAAAATTATAAATAATTTCATATTTAAATATGAATAGCTTTATTTATGCAATTGCAAATTAAGTGTAAATATAGTAATGCCAGTTCGGATGCCGCTTCTGTGTCACCTCTGCACTGCAAGGATGATTTTGGTACGGTCTTATTCTAATAGAATTAATTTTAATGTTAGAATTTGACATAAAAGGTGATGCATACCTCTAAATACGTTTAGAAATAATTTCCATATTTAGGTGAAAATGCCCCTGGAAATCAATTTAAGGTGGCAAATATTGCCCCTTAATAATTTTTTTATTTCAGTCACTACTGTGAACTGACCACTGCTTAGATAGAATATGTTAAATATGAATATCTTTGTGAGTCTGCTGTCAACAACAGGCCTGCTAAAATATCATCGAATTATTATTAACAAAACTTGATAATATCGAGATATATTTTTGTTAATATTGCAAACCCCTATGTACGGTATTAATTTTGATTTCTTCAGGTCTTAAAAAGGTCTTAAAAAGCCTTAAATTTGACTTTAAAAAATGTGCAGATACCCTGAAAAGCTAATTACTCCTGGACAGCGATGCCATAGAAATATACAGAGCGACCGCAGAAACGGAAGTTCAAAGACAATATTCTAAAGATGCGACGCGCTTGTTTCTCTGGCGCATAATAAGGTATATAGGCATATGCTGTGAAGACGGTCAATTTGTAAAGAAAGACCACACGCTTGCGCACATATATATTCAAATGCACATACCTATAGACTAAATGCATAATATGCATGCGCACGTCGTCACAGTTTATTCATGGTTTTGAAGTTTACATGGAGATGATTACGTTTTTCTAGATTTTTTTTGTAAACTTGCACCTTGGAACCTTTTTAAAAATTGCGTAATCGAGCCGCCAAAAACCATTATCGTGCAAATGAACGTCCAGAACACATTAAAAGTTTTCTGCTTTCAAAACGGTGTTGTGTTGGCGGCCCCTAAGTTAATGATCTAATGATCTTTGCTACGGAAGTGAAACGATCAAAAACTAACTTTAGCTGGACATAACTTTATTCTAGAGCTGCTGTAAAGCCAAAACAATCTCTGTGACTTTAATTTCCTATTATCACTGTAAAGCTGAGTTTGAAACAATCTATATTGTTAAAAGCTCTATATACAGGTGATACTTGAACAATTTGAATATGGTGCAAAAGTTCATTTATTTCAGTAATTCAACTTAAAAGGTGAAACTAATATATTATATAGACTCATTACATGCAAAGTGAGATATTTCAAGCCTTTATTTGTTATAATTTTGATGATTATGAGCTTATAGCTTAAGATCCCAAATTCAAAATTAGAATCTTGTAAAAAGGTTTTCTTAAGCTGTAAGCCATAATCATCACATTATGACACATACAGGCTTGAAATATCTCACTTTGCATGTAATGAGTCTATATAATATATTAGTTTCACCTTTTTAATTGAATTACTGAAATAAATGATCTTTTGCGCCACATTTTTCGAGTTTCACCTGTAAATGAAAGTGACTTGACTTGACTTCTGGCACATTATAGGTTTATGCTGTGAAAGACGGTTCTGCAGCGACCCCTCAGTCTGATCCAGGGGCCTCCAGGATCCGGCAAGACTGTCACCTCTGCCACTATCGTCTACCATCTGGCCAGACAGGGCAACGGGTAAGACACAAAAATGTCAAAGCCCTGGAAAGTTTTTGAAAATAGTCATGCATAGATACAGGTTTCTGTTAAAAAAAAGTCCATATTATTCTCTCCGGTCCACTAATGTGTTATATCGCCAACACTTCCTGTTGAAAAATGCTTTTTTGCATAGTTGTGTTTGACACATGAAAACGGTAACACGATGTAACCTTGCTCTCACTTGAAATGTGTCCCCACATCCCTTGAGTTTGAGGGTGTTGGACCTGGAATGTCCTTATAAGGTCCTTGAATTTGAAGTTAGCCAGGTGTGGGAACCCTGATCTTCTAATAGTAATGCTAGACATAAACGCCTCGGTGTATTTCCAGTTTGTTATACAATTTCAAAATGAAATGGGAGTTATTAGGACAATACAAAGCTGGAAATAATCTATTTGAGATTTTTCTGTTAAAGTTAGATTGTGATTTAAATTATGAATTATTTCCTCATTATTGGTAACACTTTACAATAAGGTTTGTTTGTTTACATTAGTTAACATTAACTAATAATGAATTACACTTATACAGCATTTATTAATCTTTGTGAATGTTCATTTCAACACTTTGCTAATACTTTATTAAAATCTTGTTAACATTAGTTAATGCTCTGTGAACTAACAATGATGTATTTTTATTAACCAACATTAACCATGTTTAACAAATACAGTAACAACTGGATTGCTCATGTTAGTTCATGTTATTAATACATTAACTAATGAACCTTATTGTAAAGTGTTACCTCATTATTTTTATTGTTAGCACTTTTCAATAAGGTCTCATTAGTTAATGTTATTTAATGCGCTAAATAACAATGAGTAATACATTTGTTACAGTATTTATTAACATTAATAAATAAAATACAACTATACGTTGTTATTCTTGTTAGCTCAGGTCCGTCCAATTAATATTTACAGAAACAACTTGTGATTTTAATATATATTATAAATGTAAAATTGACAACTCATTTTAAAGTCCCCCTGTGGGGAAAATCCAGCTTTTAATGTTGTTTATATGTCTATGTGGTGTTTTTAATATGCTTTAAAACCATGTGCAAATTCATAAGTCGACAGCATTACTGAGTATTTTCTCCTTAAAACTGCAGTGAACCTAAGACAGTCTCAAAAACACGGTTGAAATCGCCCTTGTTCTTTACGTCACGAATATGTTGTAACCGATCACATCAACATGTGGGCGGGTTTTAGAGAAGCCAAGTTATACCGGTATATTTATCTGTTGATATGAAAAAATCAGTACATTTAACAGCATAGCAGGTGAATTATGTATATGATGTACAGGTGAAACTCAAAAAATTCGAATATCATGCAAAAGTTCATTTATTTCAGTAATTCTGCTTAAATGTGAAACTAATATATCATTAGACTCATTACAAGCAAAGTGAGATATTTCAAGCCTTTATTTGTTATAATTTTGATGATTATGGCTTACAGCTTATGAAAACCTTTTCAAAATATTCTAATTTTGAATTTGGGGTTTTCATAAGCTGTAAGCTCATAATCATCAAAATTATAACAAATAAAGGCTTGAAATATCTCACTTTGCTTGTAATGAGTCTATATGATATATTAGTTTCACATTTTAAGTTGAATTACTGTAATGTACTTTTGCGTGATATTGTAAAAAAAATTCTGTATATTACAATGAACCATATAAGCCTTTCTCCACTGATGTTCTGTGATGTTCAAAGTGTTTCTATGGATGCTGATTTTTAGAAGGCAGCCGTCTGAGTCTCAGATGGCGAACGGGAACATGGTTTGTGTAACGTAGTCAAGCCTACGGCTTATCATATCTTAATACCGTTTTGTGTCAGACCTAGAGAGCCCATTCTGATACATCAACTTGTTGACGAGCCTGTATAACTCGCTCTTCCACTTCCTATGAATCAGTTTCTGGTTCCAACATTTATGGTTGAATGAAGCCAGTATTTCCACTTGACGCTTAATAAGTGGATCTTTGAGCTGCTGCGAGTGAGCGGAGGCGGGGCTAATCTGCATGTTCATGGATCCGTGTAAACTAAACAAGGAAAGGGTGTAGAATTAACATTCAAGCTATTTTAGGGAATACGTTATTTTTCACAGGAAAATTTTTTAATTTTGGTGATCAAAGAATGATGAGTTTTAAGGGATACAATGATTGGCTACAGTGTGTCTTTAATAAATGCTTAGAAGTATTTTTTTTTTTTTTCAAGTTAACAAATGGAACCTTATTGTAAAGTATAAGAATATACTTATAAAGTATAGGTAATAAACTTATTACAAAATTTTTTTTTTAAATTAAAACAATTTAGCATTATTTCACTGTAAAATAACAACATTGGCTATTTAAAAAAAATATTATCCTTTTTTTGCATTACTTTAAAATTACAATAATAATATTTATAGTATACATCTCAGTTTCTTAATTTTCAAACATTAAACCATCAAACCTTTATTTTGACGGAAAACAGCAGGGAGCCTTTAAAGCTTCTCTTTTGTTAATAAACACTTCTCATTACAAGTTTGGGAAGATGGTTGGTCCATAATGAATTCCCAAATGAAAGTTAAAGCATCTCAAGCCACTCTAAGCCATATCACGATTACGGTTTTATTTCAAGTTAATATTCATATTAAATCAGAATCGTAGCGGTGTGATTGTCTACTAGTAGTAGTACTACTATCTTTCTACTAAAGAAAAGTTGTATTATATAATTTTATGCATATTTGATATCAACTCTGCTTTTCTGTTTTGTTTTTTGTGTGTGTGTGTGTGGTGGTGATTTAGTCCCGTGCTGGTGTGTGCTCCGAGTAACATCGCAGTGGACCAGCTAACAGAGAAGATCCATCAGACGGGACTGAAGGTGGTTCGTCTGTGCGCTAAGAGTCGTGAGGCCATCGATTCACCGGTGTCTTTCCTGGCTCTGCACAATCAGATCCGCAACATGGACAGGTACAGACATCTCTGTTCTCACTGAGTTCAAGATTAAAAAAATGCATTATCGGACCTTTTATTTGTTGTGCTGTAAGTGGTTTAAGGCTGGCACATTACTATTACCGTATTTCCGGACTAAGTCGCATCAGTCAAAAAAGAGGAAATGAAGAGGAAAAAAACATATATAAGTCGCATTTATTTAGAAATGAATATCACAAAATATCACTGTGTCATGTAGAGGAAAAAAACATATATAAGTCGCATTTATTTAGAAATGAATATCACAAATCCAAGACCAAGAATAGACATTTAATCTGGAAAGGCAAGTTATTCAGCTCCATAACAGCACAAAGAACAACAGGCTGAATAGTGTCCGGTGTGTTAACGTAACACAGGGTTTCCCGCAGCACTTTGGAACTAAGGCGTCCGCCTAAGCAACACACGCCTGCCGCCTTAACTACGTCGTCAACTAAATGTATATGAGCGATGTCCGCCGTGTTACTCTGTCCTGTTTAGAGATTCTCTGCCCGAGCCGATATTTCCCGCCGCTATCCTCGGGCCGGACCCGTGATCTAGAGACGTGCGGCGCGGGACTAGATGTGATGGCCGAGCGCGGGCGATAGCCTAATGCACTCACTATGTGTGTGCGGCTGCGGGAGAATAAAACGATTAAATAGAAATATCTATGAATAAAACATATAAAAACGAATAATTTGTTATTCATCTGTTGCAGAAAAGCAACAAGAACAACTAAAACAAAATAGAAACGATTTACAGGCCAGAGTTTCTATTTGTAACATGTTTGCAGCGTTGAGCGATGTAGCCAATCACAGACGATGTTGATTTCTTGAGCGCAATGGTCAATCAGAAGCATTTAATCCTCACCGCTCAACTGACTTTTTGTTCAGTGCTGAATTCTGCATGCTGGCAAATCCTCTGATTATAAAAGATATTATGAAATATTCATTATGCAGTCAGCTTCATGATAATAACAGAGATGTATGAGATCGCGATGAACTGATGTCAGCTTTTTAGGAATTATTAAGGGAGCGCGCATTCAGTCATGGCAAGCCTGCTTGCTTTTATGTTAAATTAACAGTGGATTGTGAATGTTAATGCTTTAATAACAAATTATTTATCAGGAGCATTTATGCTGATGTGTATGGTGGCGACACGTAGGCTAACACAAAGTTACGTTACATCTTAAAAAACATATAGCTGTGAGGCTGAATAGGCTAAACTAACATTAGCCAGCGAGTCCAACAAGTTACCGGTAAGCAAGTTCACCAAGCTCCCGATCTTATTCCTCAACACTGAATACATCGAGTTCTTCATCCTCGGTGTCGCTTCTGAACAACTCCGCTAACTAGAGCGCCCTCTCGCGGCTGTAGACGGTAATATTTTCTCTTGGTTCATCTCAGTCAGTATGAATTAATTTTGATATATAAGTCGCACCTGACTATAAGTCGCAGGACCAGCCAAACTATGAAAAAAAGTGTGACTTATAGTCCGGAAAATACGGTATTATTGCTCAGATTTAGTGTTTTTCAAAATCTACAACCCTTAACCCAGCAATGACCATTTCAGTTTGAATGCTGCATATGTAGATGTTAGACAATGTGTCAGAGATCTTAAGAGTATTAATGTTTGCCTGTCATTTCTACAGCATGCCAGAGTTGCAGAAACTGCAGCAGCTGAAGGACGAAACTGGCGAGCTGTCGTCTTCTGATGAGAAACGTTACCGAGCTCTCAAACGAACCGCAGAGAGAGAGCTGCTCATGGTACCTGTCTGACTTCACTTTAAAACACTGATAGACATAAATGCTGGAATATTTCACAGTGAAATTGAGCGTTTCTAGAGTCTGAAGTGGATTGTTCAGTGCTTTATATTAATGCTGCAGGCAGTGGAAAACAATAATGCATGTTTTTGTGTGGGGCTGCAGTTAAACATGCACTAGGGGTGTAACGATACACAAAAATGACAGTTCGGTATACATGTTGGTTTTGAAGTCACGGTTTGGTTTGTTTACAGTACAGCAGAGGGAAAAACACAACATAAAAAAGCATTAAAAAGAGCTTTTTCTGAACTTTAAATATTCCGCAACACTCTTCAATATTGCATTTTATGCAGTTATGGAGCTACCATTCTTTTGTGCAGAGACTATCATGCCAGGCCCTAAGGCAAAATGGAAATACTTGCATTAAAAATAGCATGCATATCTGACAAGGGGGCATGCCGCTGTATTTGTTTGAGTTAGTTTGAAGTGTGTAATATAAGCACGTATGCAAGAATATATACGTTTAGGACAACGTGGATAATGCACTTTTCCCTCCCGTTATTTTGTCAGATGCGTTTGCAAAAGTTCAGCACATGCAGTTGGTAAACAATGCTGCAATTATTCAGGACACATGCGTGCCGAAACCAAAAGACCCGTACCGAAATGTTTCCGTATGAATCCGTGTACCGTTACACCTCCTAACATGACCCATCAGCTAACCCCGTGATAGAGGCTTGCAAACATCTCATTCTCTCTTCTTTCTCAGAACGCAGATGTGATCTGTTGCACATGTGTGGGTGCGGGTGACCCTCGCCTGGCAAAGATGCAGTTCCGGTCCATTCTCATCGATGAAAGCACCCAGGCCACGGAGCCCGAGTGCATGGTGCCTGTGGTGCTCGGGGCCAAACAGGTGATTTTCAGTTAATAATTAAAAATATCAATACACAAAACAAAAGGTTGCAAACATTATAAACATGCTTTTTAGTTCCCCCTTAATCACAACATAATAACAAACACAACACGCATGTTGGAAACGTGCTATGCAAATAAACTTGATGTGCCTTACTTTGCCTATCAAGCACAATTTGAATGTGTAGAGAGACAAAAACTGAAACCTATGAGATAAAACATTTCTGTACAAATGCACAGACCAGTCATTTTTAATTTGCCAACAATGGACTTGTTGGAAGTAGTAGTGGGAAGTTCTGATCATTTTACTGACTCGGATCTTTGAAGGTCGTTCATCAAAATGAACGAATCTTTTTTCGAGTCTTCAGCAGAATGTATTTTAAAAGTTACATATTAGCCAAATTCCTCAAACGCATCAAATGTTGATCGCATTTAAAATAAGAAAAAAATTGCAATGCAATGAAAAGACCAAATTATGAGAAACAGAAACCATTCATTAATTTAGATTTGTCTTCAGGCAATGCAGTGTGTCAGTTCGTTCATCCCGTGTGACATCCTCATAAACTGAGCTTTGCAGTAATTTACTTCACCTCCCGATCTAAAGGGACATTTCACCCGTGGGAACATTAATCTTTATTGAAAGTGGGTCATATATGTAGTCGAAATTTTAACAAAAACCTTCTGGACCGAGGAAAACACAGAAAGTAACTTTAGTGTGCATTTGTATGAAAGACGACAACTCCCACAATGCACGCAAAATGACGATTTTTACATCATTATAAGCAGGAACTGCAACACTGAAATCCTTATTTCTCCCGTCTCAGGGGAAAATAAGGGAATAATTGCACGGCCATTCAAAAATATGACTGGGTTTCTAACTATACAAAGATTAATGCAAACGTGTCCCTTTAAAGATTCATTCAAAATGAACGAATCGATCATTAATTATCTCATATACAGTGTTTTTCTACTGTACCACATTAAAGGATGGGATTATAGGGATTAAAAGTGGGCAAAATCTGGAAATTAATGTGTGCGCACCTTACCTGCCTAATGTTAATTTCATTGTGCTAGGTTTCAGCATTTTTTACTTTTATTATATTCCAGATAATATGCTACTTTCTTTATGTATACAATAATTTGTATTATATAATTTATGTATAAACTCTTGTATGCAAGTGTATATTTTCTCTAGTAGTGACTGTACTGTGCTCTCTCTTTGACAGCTGATTCTGGTGGGTGACCACTGTCAGTTGGGTCCCGTGGTCATGTGCAAGAAGGCGGCTAAAGCAGGTCTTTCTCAGTCTCTGTTTGAGAGGCTGGTGGTCCTGGGCATCAGACCCATCCGTCTGCAGGTGCAGTACCGCATGCACCCGGCACTCAGCGCTTTCCCTTCAAACATCTTCTATGAGGGTTCTCTGCAGAACGGGGTCACTGCCGGTACGTTATTTCCGCTTTGCATATAGTTCACAGACAGTTGATTTTAGATTGGCCAGTAATAGATAGATTTGTTTTGTTATACACTACGGCTCACAATTAAAGGTAGGGTAGGTCAGAATTGTCTTAGAAAAACTTTTATTCAAATTTGTTTAAACTGTCTTTATATACCAATACATAATTAAAATGCAAGTAGTCTGAAATGGAGAGTATAAAAAACTGAGTGACTCTAGTGTATTTAATCTTCAATAAACTCAGCTCATTAATTCCATTCACTCCCACCTAAAGACGGGTGCGCGACTGCGCGCACATGGGCATAGCCAGTAATAGCGGCGGTAGTCATGGCGACGGAGAGTGACAGTCGCGCAAGCCAATCACTTGTTTCGTCCCGGTAGGAATTAATGAGCTGTGTTTTTTGAAGATTAAATACATTAGAGTCACTCAATTTTTATACTCTCTTTTTCAAAGTACCTACATTTTAGTTATGTATTGGTATATAAAGACCGTTTAAGCCAATTTGAAAAAAAGTTCTTTAGACAATTCTTACCTACCCAACCTTTAAGATATTTTTTAAATGTATGTTTTGATAGAAGTCTCTTCTGCACACCAAAGATGCATTTATTAGATCAAAAATACAGTAAAAACATTGATATTGTGAAATATATTACAATAGAAAACAACTTTTATTTTGTAATAATATTTTAAAATGTTATTTATTCATTTGATACAAAGCATCATTACTCCAGTCTTCACTGTTACATGATCTTCCAGAAATCATTCTAATATACTGATTTGGTGCTCAATTATTATCAGTGTTGAAAACAAGTTTTCCTGCTTAATATTTTTGTGGAAACGTGAATTTAAAATAAAAAAAATTCCCCAGGATTTTTTGACAACGTTTCTCTGACTAGGATTCTAAGTTTACTTTTGTAAAAAAAAAAAAATCTTTTGTAACATTTAACATTAATATTAAACAAATAAATTTAATAAAAGTATTAATTCAATTAAGGTATTACTAAATTACATTTTTAAATATATTAAAATAGAAAAGTTATTTTAACTTGTAATAGTTCACAATAGTTACAGTATTTTTGTATATTTATTTTATCAAATAAAGCAGAAGATACTTCTTTCAAAAACATTTCTGAAGAAAAAACATTATTCCTAACTTATGACCGGTATAATATTGAAACAGAAAGTGATTGTGTCGCCACATTAATAATGTTCTGTTTCTCTTCAGCTGATCGCATCAAGAAAGGCTTTGACTTCCAGTGGCCTCAGCCGGATAAGCCATGTTTTTCTACGTGACTCAGGGTCAGGAGGAGATCGCAAGCTCTGGCACCTCCTATCTCAACAGGTACATTTGCATGTGATCCCGTTCTCAAAAGACATGCACCACGAATATCTGATGCACATTGCACACAAAAATGCCAAGAGCTTTCTCATAACAGCAAGACTTTATGCCTTTTCTGGAGGTGAGGGTCTAGTCACTGGTCACATTTGGCTAAGTTTGCAAGTTTCATTATAGAATATTTCCATTAAATAAACAATACATCTCCTGGCTTGCTCACTGGGGGATTGAATCATTATGTGTTGACCTGAAACACAGTTCCTGTTTAAATTGCTTGGAGGAGGATGATATGACAAATCTTTACCACAATATAATTTTCAACCTCAGTAGTAATTCTGTCTAAAATCAGAGACACTTCGGCTGCGTTTACACTTGGCATTAACATGTGACCTGTATCCGGATGTTGTCCACATACATATTGAAAAGACGAGTGTAAACGCGCCTCTGAAGGGAATGTTATCCGATCAGCGTGTCCAGGTTCGGAGGTAGTCGAGCACGCTTTGTGATCGTAATGTAGACGCAATCCATCCATCATCGTGTTTGCGTTCACAGGTGGACGACACGCACACACACACACGCGAACCCCCACTGTCATTATTCCTCCTCCTCTCTCCAGGAATTGCTGCACGTAGCTGTGTGGTTTTGCGATAGTTGAGTGCGAAGTACATCACAAATATACTAAAAAATATTTCTGAAAGTTGCAGAACCATTCATTTTCTCTAAAGAACGCACTTTTTACCCAGCACACCTGGCAACGTTCTCGGACCCATACGTTTCTCTGTACCGTTTACATTACGGCATCTATCCACATTATTAGTAGGCTACTTGCAGCCTCTTCTTCATCCTCATTTTGCGAGATTTGTGAAATGTTTTTTAAAAGAAAACCCAACACTTCTGGTCAGCTTTGCACCAGTCTTTTTTTCTTTTTTTTTCGCGGGAATGTGAGATCTGATCTGTTATCCAGATACAGAACCCACTTGATGTGGACAGGTATAAACCCACCGTGTCCTGATTGGCTTATGATCCAATCTGCTTGTTAATGCCAAGTGTAAACGCAGCCTTCAAACTGACTTTTTTTAATATGTCAGTTAGTTGGCTGCTTCCTTTAAAAATGTGCAGCTCTTAGCCAAAATCAAATGCAAAGCAGAACAGATTTTATGTTGATGAGGTCTGGTTACATCATGTGACTACTACTGGAATAACAGAAACCTTTGAAAATTCATAAGCTCGTTTTATTAAACGCTCATTACCAGCATTAGATAAAGCTCATTCAAAGGGTCGGTCTGATAAAATCATGTCTGTTTTCAGGACTGAAGCTGCTAATGTGGAGAAGATCACCACCCGTCTGCTGAAGGCCGGAGCCAAACCTGACCAGATTGGCATTATCACGCCGTACGAGGGCCAGCGCTCTTACCTGGTGCAGTACATGCAGTTCAGCGGCTCACTGCACACCAAACTCTACCAGGTACAAAGTCAAAACCGCTTTTAAACATGCTTGCAGATAGCGTTCAGCCCAAGCTATTGAACCCAAATCTGTTCTGGGGCTGGATTCACTAAATAGTTTTTAGAATAAAAATCTAAACTGATATTTTCTTATTTATTTCTTATATATCTATATATATACACACACACAGGGTTTTTCCTGCATAGAGAATTATGAGGTGGCCGCCTCTGTCAAATTTCGTGCCGCCTCCGGCTCTCTACAAATCTCTGACAGACAGTCACATGCTCAGATACACTTTTTCCACCGTGACGGTTACGTTGCAGGTTTTCGGCCTGTGTCCATTCTCAACCCGTATAGTTTGCCGATAGTGCTGCGCGGAATCGGATCATAATCGGCGGGGCAAGTAATAAAAACATAACGTTACAATTAATCGAGGCTGGATGACAGATAAATCATTATAATGTGTTGAGTTTAATAAAGACAAGGATCTCTCATCACGGTCGAACGCAATGAACGTGCGTCACTCTTTTACTTTAATTTTCAACAACATAATTCTCTTCAGGGAAAACCAATCAAGGAAAACATATCAGGGCCCGACAATAACGCTTGTCCGGGACACGTGTTTTTTGTTTTAAGGGACAAGTGAAAGAGAATTGTTCTTGCCCAACCGGACAAATGCCCTGATTAAAACAGTTTTCAATATCAAAAAAATGTAATACAAATAATTAGGGATTTACAGAAACCGCGAGGATGATTCTGATTTTATTTAATTTAATGTAAGTGGCGATTGTTAGCCTGTTAGTTGATAATAATATACTGACGGCAACAACGTTGCGCGGTTTGAAAGATGGGGCATAAATTTTATAAATTTAGGGAAAAAATGCCCTTTATAAAGGTAAAAAACGTATTCTGATTAAAAGTGTTTTCCAACAGTGATGTAATGAAATTGACAATTTAAGTTTGAAGGGAGCATCTGTTTAGGCTATTAAGGAAATGTAATTTTGCCAAAAGAAGAACTTATATTTTAAATAAATGTTATTTTTAAAGCAGCTTACTTCAGTGTGATATATATATATATATATATATATATATATATATATATATATATATATATATATATATATATAAGAATTACAAATAACCAGCAACACTTTACTTCAAGCCTTTATAGATATTGCATTATAAAAATATTTGTAATGCATTAATTATGCCTTGTAATGCACCTTATTATGCATTGTATGATCTCATGAATAATTGCAACTACAGTTATAATACACCTTTAGAAAGTATAATGCATTAAAAAACAGCCAATTTCAGATGTAACAAGGAATCTGTGAATATTATAATGCATTTTAATTTTGGTTACAAATATTTATGAAAAAAATATTATAATGAACATTATGAACACCTATAAAATGCATTACACATAAAGACTTTGTAAAGTGTTGCTAAATATTTTAGTTAAAGAAGAATTCTGTGAATATGGACCCCGATTCTTATATTTAGACTTTTAAATATTCAAAATTAGGGTGAGGAGAAGAATAGACCATTTCCTTGCATTTGCTAAGAGATGATTGGATGGAGACACAGGGCTGTAGATTAATGGCTGTTTGGCACACAGACAACAGCATGTCAGTGATGTATTGACCTCTGTATGTCTACAGGAGGTGGAGATCGCCAGTGTAGATGCGTTCCAGGGCAGAGAGAAGGACTTCATCATCCTGTCTTGTGTCAGAGCTAATGAGCACCAGGGCATCGGCTTCCTGAACGACCCACGGCGTCTCAATGTGGCGCTAACCAGAGCCAGGTAACAACACCATTTAAGCTAGGAATGTGCATTTTCATGTCTTTTCAAAAAAGAGGGGGGTTAAAGGGTTAGTTCACCCAAAAGTGTTTATTCTATGAGTAATTATTCTCCCTCATGTTGTTCCCTGTAAGGCTTTCCTTCATCTTCTGAACACAAATGAAGATATTTGTGATTAAATCTGAGCGCTGTCTCACTCCTCCATAGGCTTCTGTTGTAATTGAGACTTGCCGGCACAGAAAGTTAGTAAAGACAATGTTTAAAATAGTCTGAGTGACTACAGCGGCTCAACCTTAAGTTTATCAAGCGACGAGAATACTTTTAGTGCGCAAAAAGAAAAAAAAACGACTTTATTCAACTCTTGATGTTCTTCTGTGTGTTCCTCTGAGTGAGTTCACGTAGTGTAACAGCGCAGCGCTTCTGGGTTGTACGTCAGAATGAAGGCTCACTATTGGCCAGCATCATCACACATGACCGGCGTCGACCAATAGTGAGCCTCCATTCAAGAAAATTAATTTAAAAAAAAAATTTGCGCACAAAAAGTATTCTTGTTGCTTGAAAAACTTAAGGTTGAGCCGCTGTAGTCACTTGGATTATTTTAAACATTGTCTTTACTAACTTTCTGTGCCGGCAAGTTTCAATTACAACAGAAGCCTATGGAGGAGTGAGACAGCGCTCAGATTTAATCACAAATATCTTCATTTGTGTTCGGAAGATGAAGGAAAGTCTGATGGGGAACAACATGAGGGAGAGTCATTACTGACAGAGTTTATATGTCTGGGTGAACTAACCCTTTAAGTGAGAAGGGAAATGTGTGTATAAATATAAATAATGTAGGAGAATTGCTCTGATTAAATGCACAATTTTGTGTGTATGTGTACAGATATGGTGTGATCATTGTGGGCAATCCTAAGGCTCTGTCCAAGCAGCCTTTGTGGAACCACTTGCTGAACTACTACAAGGAGCAGAAGGTTCTGGTGGAGGGTCCGCTCAACAACCTGAGAGAGAGTCTCATGCAGTTCAGCAAACCACGCAAGCTGGTCAACACCATCAACCCTGTGAGTATGGACTACATATCAAGATTTCCTCCGGCTCAGAATTACTCTTACATACATGACATGACATGACATGCATGCAAAGCTGGTTAATTACAATTTCATTTTAATCATATTGCATAACGCAGCTTTAAATAAGTGATTAAAGGTCCCCCTGTAGTCAATCATTTTATCCCTGTAAACTAATTTTTGATCTCCAAAATAACATATTTAAATGTTTTTTTCCTGGCTTGTAATATATTGATGGTAACTCGACACCCTTGCCTCATTTAGTATACGTGGTTCTATGAATATGCAAATGAGCCCCGCCTCCACTCACTCACTCAGCTCAGAGATCCACTGGCTGACGTCAGAAACACCAGCGATTTTAAACCGTGTTTTTGAGACTCTTTGGTTCACTGCAGTTTGGTTTGTCAAATGGTTTGTCTTAAAGCATATTAAAAACACATATAAAACAACATTAAAAGCTTGATTTTCACCACAGGGGGACTTTAAATGCGTCTGGAACATCTAATTTTTACATTATCACTCCAAAAGTGACCAATACATTTCAAAGGAGTAACCAAAACACACGAGTAGCAAAATCCTCCTCCTAATAGTGTAATTGTGTGTTTCAGGGAGCACGTTTCATGAGTACTGCCATGTATGATGCGAGAGAGGCCATGATTCCTGGATCTGTGTATGACCGCAGCAACACTGGTGAGAATATGATCATAAGCTTAATATTGTCATAATCATTTGTTAGCAAACTCAACAAATTCATTTTTCAATGAGCTCATTGTTTTTGCCTTAAATTATTAGATTGTTTAAATTAATACATTATTAGCTACCTGTGTGATTTGTATATGTACATTTCTGAAATAAATAACTTAAGACAGTTTCCTCTGATTACATATCACTCTAAATTGTAATGTGGACGCATGCATTTCTAAGCTTTAAAACAACACCTATTTTGTGTTAGTTAAGTAACTAGGGCTGGGTATCGATTCAGATGTTCCAATTCGATTTCGATTCCCGATTCGACTCAATGAATATAGATTTAATACAAATCCTATATTTATAAAAAAAAGATAAAAAAAAAGGTGAACATAAGTTTACAAGTGGTTAATTAATAAAAAGAAATCGAGCCACAAACCTGTATATTAAACTCTTTTTATTTTAGGTACTCTTGCGTACATTAAAACCCAACTTCAAATGCGTACAATGAATAACAAGTCAGAACAGTCGCATGCCTTGATCAATCAGGATCAGGTTATTTTATGTTTAAGATAAAACTAACATAAAATCTCACAGCATTAGCTGTAACATGGAGACTGCAAGCCTATGAACAGTGTAGGAAAACTAATACTGGCTTTTGGGTTATAGGTATAAATAAATATGAAAACAAAATCGATTTTTGGCCTGAGAATCGATTTTGAATCGACCACATTTTAAAAATCGATTAATCGAAAATCGATTGTTTTGCCCAGCCCTATAAGTAACGTGATAACTTAGTAGCTAGCGCCCCTTGCTAAGAGGTTTATACAATAATCGATTATGGGAATAATCGTAAATATGTACATTGACATATCTATTGTGTTAGTTTAAGCATAAACCAGATGATTCATGTGTTATTCTGTTGTTTTAATGATGAACCTGCTTTTGAAATGTTTATTTTGTGAAATGTAATTTGTCACTCATTGTCTGTCTTTACAGGTCGTCCATCTAATATGTACTTCCAGACCCATGATCAGGTTGGCATGATCGGGACCGGACCGAACCCGATGGGCTCCATGAACATTCCCATCCCGTTCAATCTTGTCATGCCGCCCATGCCTCCGCCCGGGTACCTGGGCCAGGTGAACGGACCCGCTGCAGGTAAGGGAGAACCCCAGAAACACGGAATTACAGCGGTTTTTCAGCAGGAAACATTGACTTACATTATAAGTGGACTTTTTGTTGTTCAAAACAATTCCCCAATAGTGTAGAAACTGGCCTTTGGAAAAGAGATGGAGAATAACGTTGTGAATAGAGCAATAAGAGGTGAAGCAGAATCTAATCACGATCAGGGTTATTATTAGCCTGACTTCGTCATACTCATATTCTAGGCAGAATGTGAGTCTGAGGGTGTATTCACACCAGGAAAGTCCGATAGTTCACTTGCTTTGGTCCGGACCAAATAATTTTTTTTGTTTTTTTGTTTGGTACGGTTCGCTTTCACACTGCTCTTTTTGCAAGTGAACCAAAATGTGTAAACAAAACCACACGTGTGCTAAGGTCGTCCATTCATTGGACAAGGATTCTCAAGTAGGGAAATCAGGAAGTGCAACAAAAAAAAGGCTTGGAGATATAAAAAAATATAAAAATAAATTAAAAATAAATTTGGAGATATTTCGTAGGCTACTGCAATATTTGTTCTTTTACTGTCTTGTTATTTCGAAATAATATGTGTGCGTGCATCTGTAAATCCGGTGACACATGTATTGATTTTTATTAATAAACAAGTGTTTTCTCTAAAAGTGTCGACTCGGCTGCAAAGATGAAGTTGACGATCGCCATCTCCGTGAGAACGCGCTTAGAGAGAAATACACATAAATAGGCTAAGCCTATGGATTACATAATCAGAGAGTAGCCTTTTTCTTTTTTCGTTTTGAATTATTTCGTTTAAAGACATTTCAAGCTTTGTGTATTTGATGTATTTGTCATGTCTGTGTGAGGCATACACTGAGTTTCGTTAAGTTAGGATGTAGTTCACGTGCAATGCAAGTGACCGCGCGGGCGCCTCCGTTATATTTGTTTCGTCGGCCTATTCATTAAATACAGGCTATTGGTTGATGAAAAATGTATTAAAATTAAGATACAATTTATACAAAACGAAATTCACTTTAAAGAAAGGCTTTCTATAACAACTTCAACTTCAACGGTCAAAATCATGTCTGACCCGCTCCATGTCTCATATTGCGCATCCTATCTCGGTCGTGCTGTTCACTTTTCATAAATCAACATAAATGGAAAAAAAAAATACATTATAATATTTTAACAAATATGAAACGCGCTTTTTTTTAATGGCTACAACAGTATAGTAGGCTAGGCCTACATATCCTACTCTCTATTTGTACAAATTTCTGCACATTAATTTAATTCTGAATTTTGCACACACAAGTTGAAAGGCATTTGTTCAAATCAAGTTCACGGATAATTGTGCGTGCATTTATTAGCCTAATCAATCATTATGATACTAAAATCCTAAAAAATAGGCTATGCTATGTACAAAAAATCAGATGAGTTCTCTCGAAAAATCTCTCGTTCACGTTCATTGTATTAAAAGTGATTCGTTCAGCGTTCGGCGAAAATATGAACGCGTTCAGTGAACACGTTCATGCACAACACTGCCAATGATGCACACACGACGCGCAGAAAGACGCGCAACAATAGTGGCCAGACAGCGCGCCGGAATGGAATTCTCTTTCGCACTTGAATGAACAATATTGGGTCGATATTGATATTGGGCCGATATTGGGTCGGTTCATGTTCACATCGTAAACGAACCGTACCAGAGTTCGTTTGGAACCGTACCGAGACCACCTCTTCAGCTGGGTCTCGGTTCGATTGTTTGGTCCGCACCAGAGTTCGATTGCTGTATTCACACCTGCCCAAAAGGTCCGCACCAAGGGGGGAAACGAACTAGAGTTCGATTCAATCGAACCAAACAAGGCAGGTGTGAATACACCCTGATACTGCTCCATAGGGCTTTGATTATGAGGCGTGTCTTAACCGAACCAGGAAAAAATAAAAACTCTGCACTCAATTGGATAGACCTACAACCAATCAGAGCAATGCATGTTGAGCGACGCAAAGTTGTCAACAGAGCTCAACTGCACGCATGCTCAGGAAGAAGTAGTAAATAAATGAGTGTAAACGATCTTTGCCGTTGTTGTAAAAATAATTTAAGAATTCGCAGAGTACTTACAAGCACGAATAGCATTTTTGAGAGAAATACAAAAGGTGTGTGTATATACGAACAGAATGTACAACCTTCTGGGAGCCGAGCATAATTACTCCTCAACAGATCGAGTCCAGACCGAACTTCCCGACCAAAAAATGTTGTGGGCGGGGTTCAGGCTGGCACCCAGGCTAGGTTATTATAGTTAACTAAAACTAAAAGCATAACAAAAAAAAAACATGCTAATTTTAAATAAAATAAATGCTAACTGGAATAAAAAAGAAACTTATTTTATTTCAGCTAGTCTTCTCATTTTACGGAGAAAACTATCTAAAAAAGCCAAATTACTAAAACTTTAACTAAGAAAAAAAATGGAAAGTCTAAAAATAAAAACGAATTAAAAATATTTTTTAAAAACGAACGCTTTTTAAATTTAAAGGATTTTTTTATTTATTTAAACAATGACTAAAACATTGACTTACATTTATAAGTGGACTTTTTTTGTTCAAAACAATTCCACAATAGTGTAGAAACAAGAGATGGAGAATAACGTTGTGAATAGAGCAAGAAGAGGTCAAGCAGAATCTAATCACGATCAGGGTTATTATAGTGAAGTTGCACCTATTATGACATTTAAAATGTTCCAAATGTTGTTTTGGGAGTCCCCAACAACAGTTTTACATGCATGCAATGACAAAAAACACTTTTGTTGTCGTATAATAAGCATGTATTTTTACCTGATTTGCTCAACGACTCCCAAATGATTCGTTCAACGACTCATTTTTCCAAACCCCTCCTTTGCGCGACGCTAATCTGCGTTGATTGGTCAGATGACCCAGTCAGTGTGATTGGTATACTCTGTGCAGAGATAATGTTATGTTATATTAGCGAGCATAGCCCAGAGTTCATATTGTAAAAGCACAATCAGTCTTTGTTTGCGTTAGCCGATGCATAAACATAACGTTTTTTACAAAAAAAAAAAAAAAATGCAGTTACGTTACTACGAGGTCATTACTCTATTCTTTAAGACAACTCCGAAAACAACGACAAACACTTCACATATCTCATTGTCATTGAAGACCTAGAAGCTAAACGGTGCTTACACAACAAACAAAATAATTATTAAGCATGCTACATAAAACATAAAAGCAACAATTATTAATAACACTTACAGGTTGTGATACGGAGGAGGAAGCTGATGCAAATACACTTGGAACTGAACCTTCCTTCAATCCAAGTTTAATTGCATTTAAGTTGGTAAAGCAATCGTCTTCAAAATGGCGCGAACAAAGCACAAGGCTCGGACTATAATACTTCTGTGGTTTAGTTGTATATATGAATTGTAGCCACTTAGTCTTTAAATGCTCCTCCTCGGGCAGATGAAAAAAGTTTTCTTTTGAGTCGCACCTGAGAACACAGCGTCTCGTCGCCATGATGTTTTCAAGTTTTCCCTGCTGGCCTTGGTGCACAATAAGTGGGCGTATCGTATTCAAATAACTTGACAAGTTGACGTCATCTAGTCAGAGAAAAAGCTTCGGTCTTCTAACGATTCATAAAAATGACTCCGAGTCGACTCTTACTTTTGAAAGACAATAACTTTATATCCGGTGCACTTTCATATTTCAAACTTTGCAGGATGTTTTTGTTCACTTAGATCTATGTTACACACTACATGAAAGGTACATTTCAAAAGTCCATAATAGGTGCCCTTTAACTAAAACTAAAAACATTAATGAAAAATCTTGCTTTAAATAAAATAAATGCTAACTGGAATAAAATATATATAATTTTTTTTTTTTTTTTTCAGCTAGTTGTCAAGAAAACATTTCTCATTTTCATATATCATGATTGACTAAAAACTAAAATAAAAATGATTGATAAACATGGGGGGGGGGGGGGAGCACAATTACTAAAACTTTAACTTAAAAAAATGGAAAATCTAAAAAAATAAATTAAAATGTTTTAAAAATGAACAAAAAAAATTGAAAATCGAAAAATAAAAACTAATTTAAAATATTTAAAAAAAAGAACGCTTTTAAATTTAAAGGAAATATTCCTTTAAATGAAAAAAATCCTTTTTCATTTAGTTAAACTCGATGTGCTAAAATAACTAAACTTGAAGTAAAAATGTATTTAAATAAAACCTTTAGACGTATTTTTTAAACACACCAAAATTTCTTGCATTTTAAATGGAAAACATTAAAATAAAAGCTAATTCCAAATATTAATGAAAGCTATATTAGTATCTTAATGATAGTCAATATAACACTGATCCCGATATTAATCAGTTCTCTCGCTGCTTACAGGTCGTGGTGCTCCTAAAGGTAAGGCCGGGGGTCGTGGAGGTCGCCAGAGGAACCGTGGCACGGGGAACCATGGCAGTGGGCAGGCCAACATGCCGAGCAGCCAGGCCAGTCAGGACCTGGTGTCCCAGCCCTTCTCTCAGGGTCCTCTGACCCAGGGCTACATCACCATGAGCCAGCCCTTCACAGATGAGCCAGCCTGGCCTGTCCCAGCCTGAGCTCTCACAGGTACTCACACATTTTAAGGTCCTTGCACACTGAGGCCGAAATTCTTGCACGTTAAAAAATAATTATAAAACGGAGAGTTCCGGTCCTTGATTCTGATTGGTTGAGCCGCGTTCGAAGCCGTTGTAAATTACTCAACACACACACACACTAGGGCTGTCACTTTTTATTCGATATTCGAATATGCATTCGAACATGACGTGAAATAACCGTAATCGAACTTCAAATAAACTATTCGGTTTTTAAAGTGCCATGTCTAGCGCATTTTTTACAGTCTATGATTAGACCGTTTGCTTTTTATTTTAAAAAAGCGTGTTATTTTGAAAGCGTGTTACAGGCTGCTATGTTATAGTCAGATATGACGGCGCGCTGCAACACGCATCACCGCAGATGATCTATTCATCAAGCGTCAAGCCAATGTGCAAACTATCGCAAATCAAAGTGAAAGTAAGTCGCAGACGCTTTAACACACAATAATAATGTTCTTCATTAAAAGTAAAGAAACGAAATGATCTTACCAGGGCTGCCGCTCTCTCTTATTGCAGTCTTTGATGTTAGCTGATGATCAATAAAATGCAGCTCATATGTTGCTTTCGGTGACATTAAATCTGCATATAGCGCGGGAATTGAAGATCGGATTTATATCCGGTTTAAACCACATTTAGGCCTATGTGACCAGGTGTAAATGGAATCGTTTTGATTGCTATCCGATCTGAGAAAACGCATGAAGTGGCCAGGTTTAAACAGCCCCAGAAACGCAGCAGACGGCCAGAGCATCGCCAGGCGTCCAACATCGTATGACTGCATACTTTCCTGCACAACCGGTCGGCACCGTGCAGATGCACATGTAAAGGCAAGGTTTATTTGCAGATATGAGTCCTATAAGTGTAATTTTGGGAGTCCTGTTTATGACTGTCAAACTGTTAGTAAAGTTTCGATTGACGGTTTTTTTTTTTTTTTTGCGCGGGGGGGGGGGGGGGGGGGGGGGGGGGAATAGATATTCGAATATATTCGAATACATAGGCTGGTATTTGATATCCGTTCGAATTTGATTTTTCTCAAAAGTGACAGCCCTAACACACACACACACCTGTGACCGCATTACATTAGTGTTACTGCGCAACTGCCGTTTTTGGTTCTTTGTTGCTGCGTGTGTTGCTTAGCAACCTCTTTGGAACTACATTGCGTGGCGGAGGAATAAATGTGTTATAACGTTATATTTTTTGTTGCTTTATGAATAAAATAAATATTAAAATTCATATTTTTATGGAGTAACCGTTTAATAAAAGCAATAAGCCCCTTGAAGCCGTGTTTTACAGTGGATTTAGAACAGATAAGGGGCGTTGTTAGGCACAACGTGAAGCGGGGGTTTTATTATTGCTTTAATACAACCTCACGTTATGTCAATCACGCTTACACACTGCCTCTGAAACTTTCGATTTTCTGTGTTTTGAGAGGCGTTTTGACAATTCAGAGCTGCCGAATGACGAATACGAAAAAAACACGTATGAAAATGTCAAGCTTAGTGTGCAACATCAGCATTTGAGTTTAAAGTGCCCATGTTCATATTTTTGTTCTTGGGGTCTGCTAGCAGTGTTGGGGTAAGTTACTTTTAAAAGTAATGCATTGCAATAGGGGCTTTCACACCAGAGGAACCTTTTCGTAGTTCCTAGAACTAATGGTGGAAGTACCCGCTTGTTGCACCGCAGGAACTAGGAATGATTTTAGTATTTTTGGGGAACTAAAATAGCTCCTACTTCAGAGTAAGGTCTAACCCAGCATTATAGGAACTATCTGTACTGTAAGTGTGCGCTGAGTAGCCGAACGCATGCAAAACACCTGCACCCGCCATTAAAAAAAAGAAGCCAATTACTAGGGGTGCACCGACATTTTTTTACAAGCTGTTTCGAACTCTAAACGAACTCAAAACAAACTTAATATTGGCCTAATTTTGTTCTAAATTACATCAAACCAGCATAAAAAGCATATTAGGTGCCTTTTCATTTTTTAGCTAAATTATCTTAAATATATATACATATGAATATATTCACACAGACCTGTTGTCCTTTCAAGATACCTGTCAATTTGTATAACCTCTTAAACAGGATGAAGAGCAAAATGCATGGTTTGTTTGGAAATAAATTGAAAAATGGAAACACGTCAATTTTGCAAAAACTCCAATATATCGCAAAAACGTTTTTTACGCTCGCGTGAGGTGGTTTCTCTGGCAACTCGAAAAATCGCAAAACTGCAATAAAACCATTTTTTCGCATCTACAGGTCACCTGGGGTACATAAAAGTCATTCTTTAAAGAAGGCGCGGTGTGTTTGTGTAGAAGACGAGACCGAGGTTCTTTATTAAACTCATAAAAGACAAAAGTATCATGGGAATACTGGATTCTCAACAACAAAGAAATGCTACAATTCATCAAGACCTTGAAGCAGAAATGAGGGAGAAACACTCATAAGTGCCGCTCACTAGTATAAGGCGCTTTCCTTGGCATTAGTGCCTGAATAACACACCTACGTCTCCCTCCATTAAAAATAATGGCTAGTGCGGTGGCATGTAACAGTTGCCATGAATGGCTTGTTGCGAGATGGGAAAAATTATGTTTTAGTTGCATAACACTGGTTAATGGATACACCGTCGTTTCTGCAATCGTTTTTTATCGAGATTTAGAAAATACCGAAAAAGGTTTGCGCAAATCTGTAATGCAAACACGCCTAATGAAGCAAGCGGCAGTTCTCAGTCGAGATCAATGTTTCATTTATGAAACGCGTAATTGTTTGAACATGGTTTGCTTATTGAAGTTCCACTATTTCATATCAGATGTAAGCCATTTGAGTCTGTGTTAAAGTTGTGTGGGTCTTTTGTGTGTAACAGGACAGCTACCTGGGCGATGAGTTCAAATCCCAGATGGATGTGGCGCTCTCCCAGGATTCAACCTACCAGGGCGAACGGGCTTATCAGCACGGAGGAGTGACTGGACTCTCACAGTACTAGAGTGTAAGACAACACACACACACATCTTAGAAGACCACACTTACACTACCATTTAAACGTTTGGGGTCAGTAATATATATTTACAGGTGAAACTGGAAAAATTTGAATATGGTGCAAAAGTTCATTTATTTCAGTAATTCAACTTAAAATGTGAAACTAATATATTATATAGACTCATTACATGCAAAGTGAGATATTTCAAGCCTTTATTTGTTATCATTTTGATGATTATGGCTTACAGCTTATGAAAACCTTTTCCCAATATTCTAATTTTGAATTTGGGGGTTTTCATAAGCTGTAATAATCATCAAAATTATAACAAATAAAGGCTTGAAATATCTCACTTTGCATGTAATGAGTCTATATAATATATTAGTTTCACCTTTTAAGTTGAATTACTGAAATAAATGAACTTTTGCACCATATTCAAATTTTTCCAGTTTCACCTGTAAATATTATAAGAAATTAAGACTTTTTTTCAGAAGGATGCATTAAATAGATTAAAAGAAGGGACATTAAAGGCATTTATAATGTTACAAAAGTTTCTATTTCAAATAAACGCTGTTCTTTTGAACTTTCTATTCAATTAATCTTGAAAATATTTCAAGTTTCTTAAAGAAAAATCATAATTTTAGAATGATTTCTGAAGGATCATGTGACACTGAAGACTGAAAAAAACATCTATTTTAAATATTGGTTATTTTTGATCAAATAAATGCATGATTGGTGAGCATGTGACTTGTCAAAAACAATACAATCTTAGCAACGCCAAACTTTTGAATGATAGTGTACATTAATTTGGTGTGATTGATGCCTAGATGACTTAGACACCAAAAAAAAAACATATTTCATATTATGTGCTGTTTTTTGTCTACACACATGAATCAGACAGACTTTATTACCATTGCTGCTCACTTTTAAAATGATGGAGCAATTTTAAAAGCATTTTATTTTATAAAAGCCTTCCATTTTGCTCTGTTGTCTGGCTATTAATGCATGTAATAAAACATGTTTCTCTTCCTGTGTCCGCAGGTTGTTGGAACAGGAGCTAGGCCTGTGCTGAGCTTAGTTCATCAGCATTTTAAATATGGGTAAATATAAAAAAAGAACAAACATGGATGCCCGTTTACCACTGTTACAACTGAAGCACCATGGTGTGAGAGCAACAGGAGAGAATCAAACCAATCACAGGAGGGGAGTAAAGCTGGACAGGACGAAAGAGAACGTGTGAGTGGCGGATTACATCCACCATTCGTTGAGGACGGGGAAGGAGAGGGGGAGACGCAGTGTTAGGAGGAGACGAAACACGAGATCTTCGATCTGCAACTCCGCAACGTGGAGGAGGCTCCTGGAGCGCAGGGACCCTTCCCGGCCTCCTCTCTCTCTCGCCTGGCTGTCGACGTCAGCCTCAGGCCTTGCCCTGCCAACAGAGACGGAGTAAAGATGAAGTTCTCTTAAAACTTACCTGCAAAAAGCCACGCTTGCTCTGTCGTCTCCACGAGCTGAGAGAGGGGGTGACGTATTTAAAGTAATTATAAACGCTTTTCAAGCAGCTGATTTTTGGGGAAAATAGTGTTCCCCTCAAAGTTGAGATCTGACATTCAGGTTCTACCACCGAACACCTTTGAGAGAACGGACGAGTGTTTTTTGCGTTTAATTCCGCGTTTTCCCGAGCACGCCGGTCTCCCAGGAAAGGTGCTAGGGCGCTCTGAAGGACGATTCAACTTTGAGGAAAGTTTTCCGCCTGGAGGAGGAGGGTAGAGGCGCCGTGTATCCGAAGGCCCGTCACATCTTAGCCGCTCTCTGCTAAGTGATTTGCGAAAGCAAAAGGGGTAGAAATGTCTTTCTCTTTTCTTTTTAAACGTTTGGTCTGTGCAGAGCTGGCGCGGAAGGGGCCCGACGGATCTATCCTTTCTTATTTTCCTCTTTTAAAGAAAAAAAAAAGTTTTTTTTGTTTTGTTCAACTAGAATAAAAACAGTGAAGTAGAACCGCTCGATTTAGCCTGCTTGATTTTAGATGTGGCTTCTTAAATCTCTTACCTTGCTACAAAAAAAAAAACGAAATAACTAAAAAATCAATCAAAACCAACAGCCTTGGTTAAGTCAAACAAAACTAAAAAAAGTCACAATCAGGTTTCCAAGGGTTAGAAACTTCAGTCTGAGATTATCAGTGCTGAAATGTGATTAATTATGATATGAGACAAGTGTCAATCACAGTAAACCCCTCCCACTTCTATTCTGTCCAATCAGGACGCCGTCATAATATTGTTGCGCCCCGATCGCTTTAGTTAAGGGTGAAAGTGAGCCGCTGCACCTCAGAGAAAGCAGGAGATCGGAGAGCCGTGCGAAGGACAGACAGGTGAGATTCTCGCTGTTTTTGTGTCTGACCGTAAGAGGCGCCGTCGTGCTCTCTTGCTTTATGATGATGATGTCAATGAGAGCGGCGGTAATCGCCAATCAGAGGTGTGTGTGTATGTTTCCAGACTGCCCTTCCTCATTATTATTATTATTATTATTATTATTATTAGTGATAGATTGTAGTTTTGCTTTGTTTTTCCCTTGTTCTAGTTGCTTTTTTTTCTATTTTCTTTTTTTTTCTCATCCCCCTACTTAGTAGCTCATTTTTATTTGTACGACCTGACGTGAATTTCTCGTGACCTCTCTGTGTGGAAATTGCTCAACTTTATTTGGTTTCCACGGACCCATTCAGAGTTTTATGGCAGCTTTTTAACATCTGTTTCCGACCGATGCCAGTCGCCTCGACTTTGTACTTTTACTTTGGAGTGTTTATATACCTTTGCTGTTACTCCATATTTGCAACACTTTTGACTGTTTATTATTATTACTTAGAAGCATCACAACTCGCATTTTATAGCATCAAGCACAGATTAATTTTAAGCTCACGTATGCACCGTTTTGCTTTACCTTTTCTTTGCCCACGAGACAATCATGATTTATTAATAACCAACGTTACAAAAATGTTGTGTAACGCAGACGTTCCGCTCAGCGACTGATATTCCGTCTTTTCCATGTTAACCTCTTCTTTTTAGAGTTAACTCGTTCTCTAAAATTCCCTAAAACAAGTTTTGTTTTCACTTTTCATACTTCAACTGTAAATATCAATGCTCAGATTTGATATAACATCAGCCAAATGGTTGCCAATGACAATGAGATTCAGGCCAAGGTGATCCATAAGTGATATATTCTGGTGATGAACAGAGTATGCTGAAGAGATCGTGCCTGAAGATTAGGAAGTGCTGAGAGGATCCGCTGCGAAAGTTGCATTCAGATTTTATCGGAAATGTACAATAAATGAACTTGCATTGAAAGAGGGACATTGGAAAAATATCAGGATATTAAGTATAATTCAGGATTTTGTTTTGTGGAAAGAGTTTTCACCCACCCACCCCCCCCACAGTATGTACTTGTAACTTTACAAATAAATGTTGCTTTCTTTCACCCAATCCACGTCTCCTTGCTTCATTGTCTTAATTGTGTATGATCTACAATGATAATTAATGGGGCTATATATGTACGAATTCGTTATTAATCACTTTTATATTGCCAATGTGTGAACAACTTGTAACGAAACTTAAAAAAAACGAGACCTTCCCCAACTTTCTAGGTTGAATATGAAAGCCAGATTGATTTGTAAGTGAAGGACTCGGGACGTTTTTGCCGCGAAAATCAAAAGGATATGACGTTTACGCGCTCCGGAGAGCCTTTCTTTTCATTCAAATATAGTATCATATTCATAACGGTGTAATTTTGATTAGCTCATCTGTTGACATGATGCCGGTGAATCGCAGAGCTCATGTAAACATATCCCCATCGATACGATCCGCTGCTTATTGAGAGGATTTATATTCACGTGGACGGCGTCTGAATGTTGGATTATCGCTGCAAAGACATTTCCAGCTTCTTTTTTTTTTACTTCTAAGCAAAGAACAACAAAAAAAGTACTTCACAGTGAAAATATCAGGGCTTTGAATCACGTTCAGTCTCCTGTACTTGTGAGCACGAGCAATAAGTGCTGCTGAAGTTCACTTAACGGCCAGTGGTGTCGCTAATAACAGAGTTTCTGAATTCTACAAATAACTTATACAAATATTTTACTTTTAAAACTGTTGTTTTCTTTATAATTATAGTAAGGAAGTACAATTCTTGTGAGCCTTGTGTCTGTGCTCTATGGAAGCTTGTTTCTGCCACAGAATAAAACATTTTAAAAGATAGACAAATTGCGACTTTTTCATCTCACAATTGCGAGTTTATAATCAGGCAGTTTTAACACGCAATCGCGAGTTTTTTTCTCGCAATTCTGACATTTTCTCTGAATTGTGAGATATAAAATGGCAATTGCAAGTAAAAAAAAAAAAGTCCAATTCTAAGGTAAAAGTCGCATTTACCTTTTTTATTTTCTATTCTGTGGCGGCAACAAGCTTCCATATTGCTCTGTTTAGTTTAACTAAAAAATGAGAAAAGGTTTTACTCGATACAAATGTCATACAAAATGTATATTTTAATTGTTTATTTAGCCTTGAATGTTAAATCATATAATTAAATTACTTGTAAGAGTATACGACATTTGCTTTAAGCTAATATTTTTCTTCTAAAGTAAATAATTTGTATTAATTGCAGAATTGGTGGTGGTTGAGGAGATTCCCCCCTTCCATCTATAAAGCGATTTGAGTACCCAGAAAAGCGCTATATAAATGTAACGAATTATTATTCATTATTATTATTAATCTCCTTGCTGTATCGATCACACATTAAACCTACTGTGCTAAAACTTTGAACAGAACTTTTAAAGTTATTGGATTTTGAAAATAAATGTGTTATTCACTGGCATGCTATATTGCCTGGTTTTACATCTAACGAAAGGTAAATATGCCTATATATATTTCTATTAGTGCTGGGCAACGATTGATCGCATCCAAAATAAAAATGTGTTTATGTGTGTAGCCTACTGTGTATAAACGTTTGTGTTTATATAATAGTGTACTTTGTATAAAAGTTTGTTTACATAATATATGTGTGTGTGTAGGCTACTGTGTAGCCTATAATTATTTTGTATATAAATACAAACATGCATATATATATATAAGAAAAATGTGTTCATACATAAAATATTTATAATATAGCTACATATGTAGGCCTATACAGTAGCCTATGCAAATATTTCTTAATTATATACATGCATATGTGTGTATTTATATATACAAAATAATTATACACAGCGGTCACATATTATGTAAAAACACTTTTATTTTGGATGCGATTAATCGTTGCCCAGCGCTAATTTATATGCAACTATGGCGTCATGCCTGTCCTTTATTTCTATATATCTTTATACCGCGGCACCTCAGCCTGGTGTTACATCTAACGAAAGGTAAATATATATATATATATTTATATGCAAATATGTCTTTACACCTGTCCTCACCTTAAATCCATCACAGGTCTTCTCCCTGACCCCCTGCAGAGCCAACAGGTTGTACGGTTGTAACGGTCACTTACGGTGCATTTACGGTAATTCGAGGTAAATGAGAACTGCGCATGTGCGTAGCCGTAGAGTGACAGGTGTGGAGAAGAGATAACCACTTTATTTTCTTTCTATTTGTGACCTGAGTTGAATGTTTATTTGTTTGCTTTTTCTCACTCAATCCCCATGTATGCGGGTGAGTGTGACGTTTAAGTAATAAAAGTACGGGGAAAGTACGCCAGCTCTCATCTCGTGCATTTTATCCTCCGACACGACACCACACCACATTGTTTTTCTCTCTGGGCGACATCATCTCAACTTTGCGTTACAAGGTGACCCTTCTCTTCATCATCCAGCTCCTGGATTCCTCAGGAAACTACGCCAGGATCCAGTAAATTGTAATGTGGACGCGTGTATTTTCTGTAAAGCTGCTTTGAAACTGTGTATTGTGAAAAGTGCTATACAAAAACAAACAAAAAAGTAAGTTGTCAACTGATCACTTTTTACAGTGTAATTGGTAAAAAATAAAGAAATAAATCATTGTATCATTGTAGCAGCTCTGCATGGCCTATCAATTGGGGAAACATGCTAAATAAACGCATTTATTTTTAACCCAAGAAAAAAACAGTTCAACATATTTGTAAACATAGAGCTTCACATAAACAGACACTTGACTTCGCATCGCATCTTCGTTCGGACACAATTAGGATCAATGAAATGTGGACCACTTTTGCACTGTTTAAATATTATCTTCAACCAAAACGAAAAGATTTTTAAAGTTTTTCTTTCCTTTTTTCAGAACGCATTGTGGCAATGAGAGTGTTTGCATATCGTCATCATTGGTTACTGTTGTTTGTGTTGTATCCTTAGATCCCGATGACTGACTATTTGTGTTATTTGGAGCTCAACGTTTTAAAAATCTCCTTATGTCCATATTTTTGTGTAACGAGTCCGACCAGATAACTACAAACGCTATTACATGCTAGCTGAGAATCGCTGGACTTACGTTAGCCTGTCACATGACCCAGATTTTTTTTTTAAATTAAAGCAGTATATGAAATCAGATGTATTAGCCTACCTACCACCATTTGGTTGTTTTGTGTTATTTAAAATATAAATCTGTTATTTAAAATATATATCTTTTTTTTAAACAATGCAATTGCGCGCCTGACTCCCATATGGGTCACGGCACCAAATGTAACAGATCCTACTAAGTTCCCAGGGAAAGCAAGAACTGATAAGAATGTAAATGTGTAGGCTACCTTGAAATGCCATGTAAGTCGCTTTGGATAAAAGCGTCTGTCAAATGCATAATGTAAATGTATTCAGAGCTAGTGGGATTTGAACTGCGTCTCCAGCGGGTGCGCCAACAACAAGGACGCTATAGACAGAAATATACATGTTTTAATATCAGGCAATTTATTTTATTGATTGCTATCAGGATGTGAAGAGAGTTTCAACCAGTATAACTAAAAAGTGTTACTTACCCTACATATAAAGAGTGTTTCAAAGAACACGATATATGTCCAAAAAAAGCATTCGGTGCATGCTCAGAAAACACTCTTAGCTTATTTTGCTTTTGTATTGTCCGCAAAACATGGGAACGCCATGGTTTCACTGGCGTGTGTGAAGGTTTGTAGTGTCTCATTAGGGTCACATCAGCACAAATGTCCGTATGATTAACGGCTCTTTACTCTGTAATCACTAGAGGGCGAGAAGAAGAAGAAGAAGACGCAATGAAGAAGCTGCAGTTCTGCTTCTGTCCGCTAGAGCGCGAGTGTGTGTGTGCGTGCGTGTGTGTGTGTGAGAGTCTCTTCAAAACCCGCTCGCGCACAGAGGCTCGGGACATCAAAGCGAAAAACTGGTTACAAAGTAACAGTCGCGGCACGTCATCAAAGTCGCTGCGGGAAACATCAGAACGCGGGAATCCCGCGTGTCCGCGCGCGCAACCAAAGGAAAACACGGGAAAAGAGGAACTGACACGCGCCCCGGTCATCACGTCCCAGTTTCTGCGGCTGCTAGTGTTGCATTCGCTTGATGCCATGCAGATATAGCGCGTGTTCACTGTGCAGACAGACCACACACACACACACGGATTACTGCTCTTTAACACAACACACA